>VSMD01102750.1:0-312535 GCA_008750895.1 Mirza zaza | reverse complement strand
AAAAAAAAAAAAAAAAAAAAAAATTTAAGAATAGATTTTCCTTTGGAAGTGGTGATGCTCTTGAAATATCTTGTAATTGTGGCCTTGAAAATACATTTCAAGGCCACAATTACATGGGGGTATTTTCTGTTTGGTCAGGCAGGCCCCGTAAGGTCAGGGAATGGGGGGTGCATGAGCTCCAGAGCACAGCCAATTACACCTCACTGCTTGAAACAACTCCTCAAGTCAGGTTTTCACACTTTGCTCTCCACGCCTCTCTGCTTAGGAGGATTCACCCCTTAAAATGTCACTCTCAGGCCTGGGTGTTTGAAACGGGAGGGATGAGAAGGCAACTGCAGGAGTCAGTCAGTCTCCATCTGTTTTTCTCAGCATCTCACAAACACAGGATGTCTGGGCCGCCCTGATTTGCCTGTGAGCCAGCCAGAGCGAGAGATCTGAGTCACTGCAGATGCAGCCCGTACTGTTTGTTCCAAAGCAATGGTGCAGAACCCCCACTGCTCCATTTTATCTTCCTGATTCAAAACAGCACACCTCTTCCCATCATCCCAAGAGATGTTTTTACACCTTTCCCTGCTGGAAAAGTCGGCAGTTGTGCTAATCAGCGTCTTATTTGGCTCTGACGTGGAGTTGTATTTATCACGCCACGTTGCGTGTGCCTGTTGACTTGCCTATCTCCCTCTGTGACTGAGCACATTTGTCTGGTAGCCTGAGCACTCAGCACAGGGTGAGAAAGACCAATTTTATTTCTGCAAATAGGTTTTAGTGTAAGGCTTAGAAGAACATACTAATTTACTCGGTAGGTATTTTGGACCCAGATTCTGACAGGGAGCTGCCCCACACAGAGCTGTTTGACCCCACCTTTCAAGAATGGAAGTGGTGATAGTTGCCAGTTTGTGGGCGTATCCAAAGCATGACCTGCAGAAAATGTGCGTCTCTACCTGCCCCCCTCACATTCTGTGGTTTGAGGTCACCCAAGAGAGCCTGCTCAGTGTCATATTTACTTTGTGATGTGTCTTCAGGTACTGCCCCTTATTTCATTATAAATTTCCATATTAGAAGATCTGTTTCCGCCTGGGCGCAGTGGCTCACGCCTGTAATCCTAGCACTCGGGGAGGCCGAGGCGGGCAGATTGCTCAAGGTCAGGAGTTCAAAACCAGCCTGAGCAAGACCAAGACCCCATCTCTACTATAAATAGAAACAAATTAATTGGCCAACTAATATATACATAGAAAAAATTAGCCGGGCATGGTGGTGCATGCCTGTAGTCCCAGCTACTCGGGAGGCTAAGGCAGGAGGATTGCTTGAGCCCAGGAGTTTGAGGTTGCTGTGAGCTAGGCTGATGCCACAGCACTCACTCTAGCCTGGGTAACAAAGTGAAACTCTGTCTCAAAAAAAAACAAAAAAGAAGAAGATCTGTTTCAGGCCCTGCTCACTTGAGCCTGTGGGACACAGCTTGGGGCCACACTGTGTTGCTCTGGTCTGAGATACAAGTGGAGGGGACAAAGCTGAAAGTGAAACAAGTGAATTATCTTAGGTGCATGAAGTCAGTCTGCAGAGGAGCAGCCCCTTAGAAGAAATCAGCACATTACTGGAAGCTATTGAACAGCACTAACCTCAGTGCTGTGGTTTTGAGAAGAGACTGCAGAGGCATCAGCTGCACAGCAGGCAGCTGAGGCCTGGGACCTTGAGGAGGAAGAGACATGCTGCTATCCACGCTTCTCCAAACTCTTCTAGCACCCACTTTTGCCCCTTCAACCTCTCCCTCCTGGTCTCTGGAGGTCCAAATTTTTCCAAGCTCCCCTGGCGGTGTCCTTGGCTGGCTCTGTGCCTTCTCCCTTCTCAAGGTCTTGGCTGAGCGGGGGCAGGAGCCATACTGTGCCAGTAAACCCTGCCAGACTGTTGCCAGGAAGAGCCCAGTGGGAGGGAGAGGAGTGGTCAATCTGAAAGGCAATCCAAATTTCCGTATCAAAGTGTTGGCAGCAAAAGAAGAGCAGGCTACTTCAGCTTCTAAACCAGATTCCGCTCAGGCCTGCGGCTCACAGACACAGCTCTCACCGGGCTGCTGCAGGGGGTCAGTGCGTGTCGTGTCGGAGGCCAGTGGCTAATCCATAAGTGGGGGTGGGGCCCTGGGTCTGCGGAAAGGCTGCCTGGCACACGGGAAGATGGAGCCAGGCCTTCGGCACACACGCCCTGAAGGCCCTTTTCTCCCTTCTGCTGGATGCAACAGTCAGTATTTTCTACTCTGACTCTGGGTGAGCTGAGCGGTTCTGAAAATCGGGAGCATTCCCTACATTCCTCCAGGCCGGTTTCTGGGAGGCCTGGGCTGCACACTGAAGGAGTCCGAGGAGGAGCGGGGCTGCTGTGCTCCTCCGCTGTGCCCGGCAGAGCCAGCTGGGGCCGGAGCCTCCTCAGCGCTCTTGCAGCAACCAGTTCATACCCGTCGCTGCGGTAGGATCCGGGCCAGACTGGTGGGTGCTGCCCTGCTGCTGAGGTTCACCTTTCTTCAGGCACCTTTGCATGGCAGCTTTTCACCTGGTGCCTGGACCCTTACTCCAGTTCCAGGAGCAGGAAGGATTGGAGCAGCTCAGAGATGACGCAAGGAGCTAGCAAACACCACCAAATTGTAGAAATACACACTGGTATAGGTGGGAAACAGTGTAAAAAGATGGGGTTGTATCTTAAGGATCCTGGAAAACTGCCTGAAAGTCCCATAATAATGGGGAAATTCCTGAAATTTTAAAATTCAACCACTAAAAAAAAAATGCATATCTAAAGCAAAGGATTAACGTTCTTGACATATAATGAGCTCTTCTAAATCAGTAAAAGACAAGTGAACAAAATTTTTTAAAAATTGAGCTGAGGATATGGGCAGAGTTCACAACAGGAAAAAAAATGAAAAGGTGCTAAACCTCACTCATCAAATAAATGTGAATTTTTAAATTATTTAATAGGTAATACCTGCAGTTCATAAGATATTAAATAGTGAAAAGGATGTATCTCCTCCCACTTCCTTTCTCTGAACCAACCATTGTTAGCAATTTTTTATATATCCTTCTGAAATTATGCTATGTGTACACAAAATCATTGGTATATAAATATCTCCCTTTTCACACACGTGGTACTGCATGTACACACTGCAATTCATATTTAGGTTGTTTTGAGTGTTTTTCTATTATTAACAATATAGCAATGAACATCTGTGTTCATACTTGTTTCTTCATATCTGTAAGAATATTTGTAAAATTTGTAGAAGTGGAATTGTTGGATCAAAGGGTAGGAACATTCAAGATTTTCATAGCTACTTACCCAACTGCCTTCAAAAGAGGTTGTACCAGTTTACACAGACCAACAGTGCATGAGGATGTATTTCTCTATGCACTTGGAAATAGAATTTTTTTTTTTTTTTTTTTGAGACAGAGTCTCACTTTATTGCCCAGGCTAGAGTGAGTGCCATGGCGTCAGCCTAGCTCACAGCAACCTCAAACTCCTGGGCTCAAGCAATCCTTCTGCCTCAGCCTCCCAAGTAGCTGGGACTACAGGTATGTGCCACCATGCCCAGCTGATTTTTTCTATATATATTTTAGTTGGCCAATTAATTTCTTTCTATTTATAGTAGATGGGGTCTTGGTCTTGGTCTTGCTCAGGCTGGTCTCGAACTCCTGAGCTCAAACGATCCGCCCACCTCGGCCTCCCAGAGAGCTAGGATTACAGGCGTGAGCCACCGCGCCCAGCCGGAAATAGAATATTAACAGTCTTGTTTTACCTTTGTCAATCTGATAGATTAAAAAATGCTATGTGCAGTTTACTCTTTTACATGTGCAGTTTACTTTTTTAGATAAAAAAACAAAAAAGAAAAAATGCTTTCTCATACCTTTAATGATCATTTTTCTTACAATAGGTAAAGCTGCACATCTTTTCATCTATGTAAGAACCATTTTCTTTTCTGTGAATTGTTTACTCCTGTCCTTTGCCCAATTTTCCATTGGGTTATTAATCTTTTTTTATATATTTGTAGGAACTATGTGTATTTATATATTGAAGAAATTGGTCCTTTATATGTGTTGTAAATATTTATTCCTAATTTGTTATTTATAAAGTATGTGAAGAGATGCATTTATTTAGGGGCAGCTCTTTTCACAAAAATGTGAAGAGAGGCTGGGCACAGTGCCTCATGCCTGTAATTCCCAGCACTTTAGAAGGCTCAGGCAGGAGGATTACTTGAGGCCAGGAGTTTGAGACCAGCCTGGACAACATAGCTAGACCCCATCTCTACAAAAACTAAAAAAGTTAGCTGGGCATAAAGGTACATGACTGTAGTACTAGCTACTCAAGAGCCTGGGTCACAGAGGGAGACCTTGTCTCTTAAAAAAAAAAAAAAAAAAAAAAGGGCCGGGCGCAGTGGCTCAAGCCTGTAATCCTAGCACTCTGGGAGGCCGAGGCGGGTGGATCGCTCAAGGTCGGGAGTTCAAAACCAGCCTGAGCGAGACCCCGTCTCTACTAAAAAAAAAATAGAAAAAAATTAATTGACCAACTAAAAATATATATAGAAAAAATTAGCCGAGCATGGTGGCACATGCCTGTAGTCCCAGCTACTCGGGAGGCTGAGGCAGTAGGATCGCTTGAGCCCAGGAGATTGAGGTTGCTGTGAGCTAGGCTGACGCCACGGCACTCACTCTAGCCTGGGCAACAAAGTGAGACTCTGTCTCAAAAAAGAAAAAAAAAAAGTAAAGAGATACATTTATACAGGAATTGATCATGGAGTTGTTTACAAATGCCCCATTAAAATAGGTTAGATAAATTATGATACATACAGTAGAAAGCTATGCAGCTATTTAAATGAAGATTTATATTTATTAACATAAAACAAGGCCAGGGGGTGGCTCACAGCTGTAATCCTAGCACTCTGGGAGGCCAAGGTGGGTGGATTGCTCAAGGTCAGGAGTTCGAAACCAGCCTGAGCAAGACCAAGACCCCATCTCTACTATAAATAGAAAGAAATTAATTGGCCAACTAATATATATAGAAAAAATTAGCTGGGCATGGTGGCGCACGCCTGTAGTCCCAGCTACTTGGGAGGCTGAGGCAGGAGGATTGCTTGAGCCCAGGAGTTTGAGGTTGCTGTGAGCTAGGCTGACACCATGGCACTCACTCTAGCCTGGGCAAGAAAGCGAGACTCTGTCTCAAAAATAAATAAATAAATAAATAAATAAATAAATAAATAAAACAATATGAATAGTAAGTAGAAAAAGTAGGACATAAAACAGAAACCATTATAGATCCCCCTTTTAAAAAAAAATCTGTGTTATCAGTAGGTTCCTCTAGATGGTGGGACTTCAGGTAATTTATTCAGGTAATTTTACTTTCTTCTTTTTATCATTGTAGATTATCTAAATATTTTAAAATGATGAACATGTGTTGTGTTGTTCTTTTTTACCTGGAGAGGGTATCACTTTGCAGCCCAGGGTGGAGTGCAGTGACTGAAGGTTCGATCACAGCATGCTGCACCCTCTAACACCTGGCTTTAAGGGATCCTCCCACCTCAGCCTCCTAAGTAGCTGAGACTACAGGCATGCCACTGCACCTGGTGTGTTGTTCTTTTAACATGACAAAAAGTATGAAACAGCCTACGCAACATAATGAGAACCCATCTCTACAAAAAAATTTAAAAATTAACCAGGTATGGTGGCGTGCACCTGTAGTACTAGCTACTCAGAGGCTGAGGCAGGAGGACTGCTTGAGCTCAGGAGTTGGAGGTTGCAGCAAACTATGATCACACCACTACACTCTAGCCTGAGCAACAGAGTGAGACTCCATCTGTAAAAAAGAATAAAAATAAATACATAAATAAAATGAATCAACTATTTCCATTTTGAAAACATAAAAGTAAAAATTTGGTCCCAAAACATCAACAAGGAGATGACAAAATTCATCAGTTTGACCTACAAAGAATTGCACTGTTCCCTCTAAAATGTTGATATGAATCCTAAAGGATATTTGTTGTAGCACCCTCATATGTCCTCAGTGTTTATAATGTCATTATAGGTATTTGAAAGTCTTGCTATTTTTAAATGTATTATAAACTTATGAAGAAGCATGGGACTATCACATGGGTAGTTAACAATTATAACAGTGTTCAGTATGCTTGGCAAAGTATAGTCATGTGATATAAAAGACATCTGTCAAAGCCACTATTGACTCTGGAGTTAAGATAGCCATTCATGTCCGGGCACAGTGGCTCAGGCCTGTAATCCTAGCACTCTGGAAGGCCAAGGCGGGAGGATCGCTCAAGGTAAGGAGTTCAAAACCAGCCTGGGCAAGAGCGAGACCCCGTCTCTACTAAAAATAGAAAGAAATTAATTGGCCAACTAAAAATATATATATAAAAAATTAGCCGGACATGGTGGCACATGCCTGTAGTCCCAGCTACTCGGGAGGCTGAGGCAGGAGGATCACCTGAGCCCAGAGTTTGAGGTTGCTGTGAGCTAGGCTGACGCCACAGCACTCTAGCCCAGGCAACAAAGTGAGACTCTGTCTCCAAAAAAAAAAGGTAGGCATTCATCAGTAGAAAGTTAATGGCTCCAAAGAGTCTCTCTGTCACTGGTCTGTTAATCCCTGAAGGGAAAAAGTACTATTAGGGTTTGGGAGTTGTGGGATGCCAGGTTTCCTCTTCCTGCAACATCCTTCCCCCAGAAAGGTGTAGAAGCATTAATATGATCCTGTTGTTTAGAAATGTGTGTTATTAATAGTTATCAACAAGTCTTACACCTCTATTTATTTCTCTGACCCAGAACTCATAAAGAAAAAGATTGTCAGATTCTTTTTCAAATTGAAAACTTCTATTTTTACAAAAGACTTCATGTACTAAAATTGGGCAAAGGATATGAACAGATAATTCACAGTGCAAATTAGTGTCAAATAAACATTCAAAAAGTATACAATCTCACAAGAAATCAGGGATATACATGCAAATTAAAGCAATACAGTGTTTTTGCCCCTCAACTTGTCTAAAATATTGCAATGATTCATAATGTATAATATTAATGAGGGTATGGAGGATTAGGTATTCTTATGTAGTAGTGGTGGGAATTTGTTGTCTTTTTAAAAATTGTGATCAAATATATGTAACATAAAATTTACCATTTTAGTCGTTTTTAAGTGTATAGTTCAATGACATTTGAGTACATTCATTGTTGTGTAGCCATCACCACCACCCATCTCCAGACTTCTTTTCATCTTTTTTTTTTTTTGAGACAGAGTCTCACTTTATTGCCCAGGCTAGAGTGAGTGCTGTGGCGTCAGCCTAGCTCACAGCAACCTCAAACTCCTGGGCTCAAGCAATCCTGCTGCCTCAGCCTCCCAAGTAGCTGGGACTACAGGCATGTGCCACCATGCCCGGCTAATTTTTTCTATATATATTAGTTGGCCAATTAATTTCTTTCTATTTATAGTAGAGATGGGGTCTTGGTCTTGCTCAGGCTGGTCTCGAACTCCTGAGCTCAAACGATCCGCCCACCTCGGCCTCCCAGAGAGCTAGGATTACAGGCTTGAGCCTCTTTTCATCTTAATCACTAACTCCTCAGTGTCTCCTTTCCTCGCCCCTGGCAACCACCATTCTCCTTTCTGTCTCTATGAATTTGACTACTCTAGGTTCCTCATATAAGTGGAATCATACAGTCATGTCTGGCTGGTTCATTTAGCATACTGTCTTCAAGACTCATACATGTGGTAATATGTGTCAGAATTTCCTTTCCCTTTCCTTTCAAGGCTAATACTCCCTTGTAGGTGGTACTTTTTGAAGGGCAATTTTGTAATAATTACAAAATTTTAAATGCCATATTCTTTGATAGAGCAATTCCACTTCTAGCATATCCTGAAGAAATACCTGCACATTTGCAACAAGGCACATTTACAAGGATAATCATTGCAGTATTATTTTAATGGTAAAAAATTAGAAACAATCTAAATATCAGTAGGGAGATGGGTAAAATATGGTATATATCCATACTATGAAATATATTGCAGCAGTTCGAAAAGAATGAGGTATATCTATATGTATTAGCATGGAAATATCCCCAAGAAAGATGGGTATGTTCTGTATGATTCTATTTCTATGTAATTATAAAAGCATACTTTTGTATAACACAAACATATGTAGACACATTGAAAACAATCTGGTGGTAAATACACTTTTACCACATGGCACTGAAAAAGATGTGTGGGAAGAAGAGAGCTGAGGAGGGACACTGAAAAAAGACTTTGACTTTCATGTTTTACTCTACATAGGTACCTGTTGATTCAGTCTTTACAACTGGATTGTATTAAGGTTATTTTTGTTTTGCTTTGATTTTGTTCTTTGTAGAGACAGGGTCTAAGTATGTTGCTCAGGCTGACCTTGAACTCCTGGCCTCCCAAAGTGCTGGAATTACAGGAATGGCCCACCGTGTGTGGCCTTCTTTGTTATCTAAGTAAAAATTAATACTGGGAAAATAGGAAATATGTCAAACTGAATATATTTGGATTGTGGGGCTAATAGTTGCTTTCTTTTTCTGTATTTCCCAAATTTCCTACATTGAGAATTATTACTTTCATAAAATAAAATTATTTTAAGGAGAAAATGCTATCTCTACTGTGAGTTACTATGCAACCATTAACAAGATTAATCAATATATGGGGATATTTATACACATATGCATGTTTGTATTGGCCTAGAAGTCCAGAGGGACATCTACAAATGTGTGTCTTTACAGCATCCTTATGTACCAATAAACAACGTTCCTATTATCTCCTTGATTTAATTTCACTCTACTCTTCCTTGCTCAGAAAGTTCCTGCTGCACAGGCCATCTTCCTCTTCATTAAACTTAACCTTCCTTCTACCCCAGAACCTTTGTAATCAGTGTTCCCTTTGCCTGGAACACCCTTTCCCCAGATATCAAGGCTTGTGGCCTCATTTCCTCCAGACTTTTGCTCAAATGTCATCTGAGCCCTAAGGCCTTCCCTCATCACCCTATGTTCTTTATTCTGCTGTTTCACTATAGTATTTTCCACTAAAATATGACCTATTATTTGTCTGTCTCTCCTCCTCTATACTATAAACTTCATGAAGGCAGTTAGTCAGTTTTGTTCATTGCTGCATGTCCAATGCTGGAAGCACAGTGTAGACACCTAATAAGTATTTGTTGAATGAATAAATACATGAAAAAAGACTGTTGTTAAGTGGTTTCCTCTCGGGGCACGAGGAGAGGTGAGAGAGTTTTCACTTTTTACTGGATACTCCTTATATATAATTAGATATATTTTTATCAAGAGCTTGGCCGGGCACGGTGGCTCATGCCTGTAATCCTAGCATTCTGGGAGGCCGAAGCGGGCGGATTGCTTGAGGTCAGGAGTTCAAAACCAGCCTGAGCAAGAGCGAGACCCCGTCTCTACTATAAATAGAAAGAAATTAATTGGCCAACTAACGTATATAGAAAAAATTAGCCGGGCATGGTGCCACATGCCTGTAGTCCCAGCTACTCGGGAGGCTGAGGCAGGAGGATTGCTTGAGCTCAGGAGTTTGAGGTTGCTGTGAGCTAGGCTGATGCCACGGCACTCACTCTAGCCTGGGCAACAAAGCAAGACTCTGCCTCAAAAAAAAAGAGCTTGTATTACTTTTGTATGTTACAAAATCAGATAATTCTTTTAAATCACATGTCCACATTTGTCTATTAGTCTGGTAACACTTGCTTGAAGACAAGCTGTAGCAGGCACCAACTGATTAAGATAACCCAAAGAGGAAAAATTTCAGCAGAAAAAAGCTTTATCCATGTGTATTGCTCTAGTTTTGCAGTAGAATATCCAGGCCCAACCTGTGGCATGCCTGGAATCCACAGCAGCACATTTCTGTCATGAAAGCCCAAGGACCAAGCGCAATCAGCAGTAGTAAATACAAAGACAGGGACAGGGTATGGCTTGAACACTGTTTCTTAAAGTGTGAGGGTGATGAACTGATTGAAAAGAAAAGTAAAACAAATAGTGAAAATGAAAATTGAAAAACATTGGATTAAACACTGTTAAACCAGTTCCTTTAAGGTAGCACTTCTGGGATACTTAAATGTGCTCCTGTACATTTTAAGTCAAGAGGGAGATAACAGAAAGATTCCTGAGCTTCTGTGACCACAGCATCCTTTTCCACAGTGGTTGTAATGTTTGGAGGACACAGTTTGGAAACAATGACATCAGAAATTTCTGAAGGCAAAGGTGTTCTTTAAGAGGCATCCTGGTTGGTGCGTGGTTAGATTGGGTTCTAGAGTAAATTATAGGAGCTGGCCAGGATCTACAGCTGGAGAATGAACTTTGCCATCCAACTTTTGTTTTTGTTTTTTTTTTTTTTTTTTTTGAGACAGAGTCTCACTTTATTGCCCAGGCTAGAGTGAGTGCCGTGGCATCAGCCTAGCTCACAGCAACCTCAAACTCCTGGGCTCAAGCAATCCTGCTGCCTCAGCCTCCCAAGTAGCTGGGACTACAGGCATGTGCCACCATGCCCGGCTAATTTTTTCTATATATATTAGTTGGCCAATTAATTTCTTTCTATTTGTAGTAGAGATGGGGTCTCGCTGTTGCTCAGGCTGGTCTCGAACTCCTGAGCTCAAAGGATCCGCCCACCTCGGCCTTGAAGAGAGCTAGG
Organism: Mirza zaza; assembly: GCA_008750895.1. Taxonomy (NCBI): domain Eukaryota; kingdom Metazoa; phylum Chordata; class Mammalia; order Primates; family Cheirogaleidae; genus Mirza; species Mirza zaza. The sequence goes on along the minus strand of VSMD01102750.1, from coordinate 301,870 downwards.
ATTACAGGCTTGAGCCACCGTGCCCGGCCTGCCATCCAACTTTTGATGACCAAAAAAGAAAGTGGGAAGGATGGAATCAAGAAAGTATGAAAGGAGGCCAGGCGAGGTGGCTCACGCCTGTAATCCTAGCACTCTGGGAGGCCGAGGCAGGAGGATCGCTCAAGGTCAGGAGTTCAAAACCAGCCTGAGCAAGAGCGAGACCCCGTCGCTACTAAAAATAGAAAGAAACTAATTGGCCAACTAATATATATAGAAAAAATTAGCCGGGCATGGTGGCACATGCCTGTAGTCCCAGCTACTCGGGAGGCTGAGGCAGGAGGATCGGTTGAGCCTAGGAGTTTGAGGTTGCTGTGAGCTAGGCTGACGCCATGGCACTCTAGCCAGGGCAACAGAGTGAGACTTTGTTTCAAAAAAAAAAAAAGAAAGAAAAAGAAAAAGGAATCTGATGTACTGACAGGATAAATTAGTTGCCCAAGGTTACAAGCCAGTAAATGGAGCCAAATTTGAATTCAAGTAGTCTTTTTTTTTTTTTTTATGAGACAGAGTCTCACTCTGTTGCACGGGCTAGTGCCATAGCGTCAGCCTAGCTCACAGCAACCTCAAACTCCTGGGCTCAAGCAATCCTACTGCCTCAGCCTCCCAAGTAGCTGGGACAACAGGCATGTGTCACCATGCCAGGCTAATTTTTTCTATATATTTTACTTGGCCAATTAATTTTCTATTTTTAGTAGACGGGGACTCGCTCTTGCTCAGGCTGGTTTCAAACTCCTGACCTTGAGGCCACCTTGGCCTCCCAGAGTGTCAGGATTACAGACGAGAGCCACTGTGCCTGGCCTCAAGTAGTATTGTATCCACAGCCACACCCAAGTCAGTATATTAGACTGCAACATTTTTACAGAGGGCATATCAATCTTTTAATTTGAATACATTTAATTTTATGTGAAATCCACCATGCTAGTCTCATTTTCCTTATTTCTCTGAGCTGGCAAAAATTGGCATCAGGCTATAGACCAGCACCTGGAACCTACTACTTTCACTATACCAAGCAAGTAGTCTTTAACACACAGGTGCAAGCATTCTTTCATGAAAGATCACAAGAAATAGATTAACAGAAATACTTTTAAGGCCAGCCGCGCTCGCTCACACCTGTAATCTTAGCACTCTGGGAGGCAGAGGCTGGTGGATTGTTTGAGTTTAGGAGTTCGAGACCAGCCTGAACAAGTGCGAGACCTTGTCTCTACTAAAAATAGAAATTACTTGGACAGCTAAGAATATATAGAAAAAATTAGCTGGGCATGGTGGCGCATGCCTGTAGTCTGGAGGCTGAGGCAGGATTGCTTGAGCCCAGGAGTTGGAGGTCAGGCAATAAAGTAAGACTCTAGCCCAGGCAATAAAGTGAGACTCTTTGTCTCAAAAAAAAAAAAAAAGGAATGCTTTTTAAAAAATCTAATTCCTAAGTAGAACGGAAACAATGAGGATTACAATTAGGGGTGGTTAAGTGGCAGCTTGTTCTGCAGTCTCTGGAATCTCAAGGCACACGATGTGTAATCCAAGTAGGTCTAATAACTACATGCAATTTGTTCTTCAGAGAAAGCATGGGTCCAAAATACAATGGGTTTAAAATAGATTATTGGTATACTGATCCATATACATCTGGGACACCAGCCTAAAAAGTCACTAAGGTCCCACAAGCAACCTTCTGATGCTATTTGTGGCATTGATTCTGAGGTTTATAAGGGGAAGAAGAAATTCCAGAGAAGACATTTCCTCAAGGGCAGACAGTGGAAGTATTTGCAACCAGGGCTTTATGTTTTTCCTTCCCATGGGCCCTTTATTATCTGGACCAAGACTGCAATCAAGAACTATGTTCCTGGCCGGGCGCGGTGGCTCAAGCCTGTAATCCTAGCTCTCTGGGAGGCCGAGGTGGGCGGATCATTTGAGCTCAGGAGTTCGAGACCAGCCTGAGCAAGAGCGAGACCCCGTCTCTACTATAAATAGAAAGAAATTAATTGGCCAACTAATATATATAGAAAAAATTAGCCGGGCATGGTGGCACATGCCTGTAGTCCCAGCTACTTGGGAGGCTGAGGCAGCAGGATGGCTTGAGCCCAGGAGTTTGAGGTTGCTGTGAGCTAGGCTGACGCCATGGCACTCACTCTAACCTGGGCAATAAAGTGAGACTCTGTCTCAAAAAAAAAAAAAAGAACTATGTTCCTGGCAGTTAAGAATCTAGCTGGACAATGGAACATTAAATTGAATAGATATCCTGGAATCAGATACCTGAACAAATCTTTACCAAAGCTCCCAACCCTTTAGGCTGCTTTGCTTTACCAAAGCAAAGCTCCACCTCCCAGTGGTATTTCTCTAAGGTATTGCTGGCACCTCATCAGCAATCAAAAGTGAACTTAGACCACAAACTACAATTGACCTCTATTTTATTCAGTGTAGAGTAGGGTTTAAGGCTAGAGTGTCAAACCCAATTCCAAAAATTGATAGCATAGGTTTTTGAAACCTTGCTCAAATTCCAATTTGTATGCCAAGTGATTTGCTGAGATCCATGAAATCTTTATGGGATCCCTATGGAAAAGATATCCCAAGACAGAACTAAAGACATCAACAAACTAAACTTTTTTACTGAGGAATTCACCAGACTACAGAGCTGTGAGCCTGTCAGCTCAGACAGTATTTGGAAGAAATAATAGTTTAGGCCCTATTGCCCAAAATATGAGTCTAGTTTAGCAATTCAGCAAAATGTTTTCATTCTTCAGATTTACAATCAAGGGTTTGCAGACTGGGGGTGGGAGGTCTCATTATGCTGCCTAGGCAGCCTTTTAACTCCTGACCTCAAATTATCTTCCCCCCTTTACCTTCTGGAGTAGCTGGGACTACTCAAAACTTCAAGTAGAAAATATAGAGAACTAATCTTTAAAATTCAGCTTTACTAGTGAAAAGCTGATTTTAAATCAGCTTAATGAGAATATTCAGCAAAAAGCCTGCTAAAAAAGCACTGGAAACATCTGCAGGGTTAGGAAATTCATAAAACTTCATGGGTAAGTAGTCATTGAGTTGACAGTCAGGACATGGATTGCAGTTCTTGAATTGCCCCTAATAAGAATCAGGCTTTCGTCAAGTCCCATTCAAGACTGAATTCCTAGTCCAAAATGCTAGGAATGGAGAGGATGTCATCCTCCAATCCAACAGTGAGATGTATTCCCTTAAGACTAAGGAGGTTTTCTGGGTTTTTTTTTTTTTTGTTGTTGTTAAAGGTTTTATTTCTCACTACTACCTCCAAGAACTGTTTTCTCTTCTAGCTGCAGTATTTTACTACTCCAAGGAGTTGAAGCATTAACTCCCTAAACTGTAAAACAGCCTAAATATCTTTACAAAGTATAATCTCATTTGTCATTGCAGACTCATCAGTAAAAGAAAATCGTTAGTCATTAAGAAACAATTGGGTGAGGAACCACTTTAATTTGCTACTTGAACTGACAAAAATGAGCAAGCGTAGATCAGTATATCCTTTTAACCCTTAAATACTTTCAAGCTATTTTTCTCCTCAGCCAGTCTTCTTTCAAATTTGTGATTAGTGCTCCATTTGCTTCTTGACTCAGCAGTTAACACACATACAGCAAAGAAACAAGTTTATGGTTCTTTTTTACTATCTAAGGTTAAACACTGGTGTAACACAAAAGCGATCAATAAAAGCACATTCACAGCAGATAACCAAGCAATAATTAGAAGACTTGGAAGCACTTACCACCATTCAAGCAGTCTTAGCTAAAACTTACAAGTTTGGCTATTGCTGTCTAGCAGTCTTTGATTAAAGTCCAAGAAAGTACATTCGCTTACCCTCAATTTAAAGAAAATGCCTTGATAGTCAACACACTTACAAAATGGCTCACCTTTAAACCAGGATCCTAATTTTTAAGTGACTTGGAGCAAAGAAAGCTTACACCTCAGCACTCTTAAGTACATACTAAGGTGACTTAATTTTGGTCACATTACCAATTTTAAGTTAAATCCCTCGACATAATTTTAACCAGTTAAGAGTATTCATCACATCACTACAGAATTTCATGACGACAGACACCAAATATGCTACCATGCAACAAAACCTTTATTAACATTTTGAACAGGTTCAGCTACTACTGAAACCGGTAATTTCTAAACTTAAATTGGGGCAAATGGCTATAGTGCAGAGTAATGCCATCGTTGGGCACTGTGAATGTAAGACTGAAGAATTAACAGCCACCCCTCAAGCGGAGGACCAGGTGCAGGGTCGACTCTTTCTGGATGTTGTAGTCAGAAAGAGTGCGGCCATCTTCCAGCTGCTTGCCTGCAAAGATGAGCCTCTGCTGGTCAGGAGGAATCCCTTCCTTATCCTGGATCTTGGCCTTCACATTCTCAATGGTATCACTGGGCTCCACCTCCAAGGTGATGGTCTTGCCGGTCAGGGTCTTGACGAAAATCTGCATACCACCTCTCAGGCGCAGGACCAGATGCAGGGTCGACTCTTTCTGGATGTTGTAGTCAGAAAGAGTGCGGCCATCTTCCAGCTGCTTGCCTGCAAAGATAAGCCTCTGCTGGTCAGGCCCGCCTTGGCCTCCCAGAGTGCTAGGATTACAGGCGTGAGCCACCGCGCCCAGCTGGGAGCTCTCTGTCTCGCAGAGGGGTGGGGTGGTGTCCTCCTCTGGCCCTTCCCTGCCAGCTCCCGTCCACCTTGTCGAAACGCGTGTGCTTCACTTGAACCTGCCGGCTCGGGCCAGGTGAGGATGGGGCGTGAGGGAGGGGCTCGTACCGAAGAGATCCGGGGTCCTGCCTCCCGGGCCACCAATCTTTTTCTTCCCCACTCCTCCCCTCCAGGTGCCCCCCTGAGGAGGGCAGGGCCTTAAGCTTTTTGAGAAGCGGGGTGGCGCCCAGTTGCCACCGTGTCACTGTGCCGCTGGCAGGTGGCTGTGCTCGGGGCAGCTGCGAGACAAGATTTATGGGGTGAAGCGACAGGCAGCTGCGCTGGCGGATTAACTTCACGTGGCGCCAGTTAGCACAGGGCGGGGAAGAAAACATAACGGATGAGACGGCATCCCAGAGAGTCAGCTACCGCAGCCCATATATTTCTGCCTAAAAGAGTTTTTATACAACGAGGCTCTCGCTCAGCAAGGCTGCTGTGTGTTTACAGACGGGGCTTTTAAAGCAACATCTACTACCAGTCCATAAAGCCGCAATTAGCAGAACCCTAATTTACGAGCACAATTTGCTGTTGGAGCTGGCGCTGCCCCAGCCTGCTGGGAGCCGGGGAGCGGCCGCAGTGTGCTGGCGGGGGGAGGCCGGGCTCAGGTCTGCTGTCGCAGGGCTTCCTGGGAGCAGATGGGGTGCAGAGGGTACCCCCAATCTGGGGAGGTTCCCTGGTGCAAAGCTTGATGTTAATTCTCAAATCCTTAAGACAACCCTGGGGGCAGTTTCTGATAATCTCTCTGATTTGTAAATGAGGAAACTGAGGCTTGGAGCCATTAAGTCACCTGTCACATGGTCTGTAAGTGTTGGAGCTAGAGCCTGAGTCCAGAGCTGGGGACCATAGGTGCAAAGCCTTAGCAGTGTCCCTGGCGTCGTTACGGACTCTGAAGGATGGCAGACCTGGGCCCCAGTCCCAGCCTCACTGCTCACTGCTGTGCAACCTTGGGAAAGTAACTGACCCTCTCTGAGCCTCATTTTCCCTATCTGTACGATGGGGATGATGAAAGAGCCTATCTTATTGGACAAAGTGGTGGGCGTAAAGGGCTTAGCCACAAATCCATTTCCTAGGGCTGCCGTGACAAATTGCCACAAACTGGATGGCTTGGAGCAGTAGACATTTATTCTTTTCTAGTTCTGGAGCCCAGAAGTCTGAAGGCAAGGTGCCAGCAGGGTCGGTTCCTTCTGGAGGCTCTGAGGGAGACCCCATGCCATCGGGGCCTGCCCATTTAATCCGGGATGGTCTCCTCTTGAGATCCTTATTTAATTACGTCTGCAAAGACCCTTTTTTCCAAATAAACTCACATTCACGGGTTCTGGGTGGACATGTCTTTTGGGAACGACCATTCAACTTGCTACGGTCCGGGAAAGGGGCCCAGCAATGTGGCTCTTGTCACCAGCAGCAAGAGCTTGCTGGAAACCGCTACGGCAGCTTCCCAGACACCTCCCTGCCCCCACTCCGCTGTGACTTCTCTTTCCGAAACCTCACGTCTGAGTTCTGTCTCTTTTGGGGGCTGAAGGACAGATGCCCACCACCCTCTGTCTTCCCCACTGGGCTCCCTGCATCGGTGAGCCTGGGGTAGCTTGTCCTGGGCTGGCAGGGGCCGCCCAGCTCTCAGGAAGCCCCCTCGCCCCCCAAATGTGGCTGGAGGCGTGGGAGTGGAAACCGTCACCTGGACTCTCACCTTGGATCCCCCTGGAGAGATCTGGGGTGGGTAACGGCTCAGGCCCAGCTTGGGCAGGAAACAGGACTTGGGCCTCAAGAAGGGGGGGGCCTTGGGCAGGGAGCGCTGCAACCTCCTGTGTCCCAGGTTGTCACCCCAGGCCTGTCCTTGCCTTGTGGGTGGCAGGATGAGAAAAAGCTCAGATGGTGAATAGACTTAGAATCGTTTTATTTTCAAAGTGAACTTTGTTGCTGCTGTTACAAAAGCCAGTGTGCTCAGTGTGGAAACTCGCGAATGCAGAGAAGAAGGGAGTGGAGGAGGAGGTCACTCCTGCTCCCACCGCCCGGGGGCCACCATCGTCGATATATGTTGGGGTCTTTCCTACCCGCTGTTTGTCCTGTGCACGATTTCCATTTCTCCAGGTCGATACTGCCAATATCATTTTGCATCTTGCTTCCCCCCACTCACTCCTACAGCGTGTGAGGATCTCCCCTTGTGATGACAAAGCCTTTGTAAGTATCATCTTTAATGGCCAGATAGCATCCCACAGAGTGGACGTGGGGCCGTTTCCCTAGTCAGTCCCCTCTCGCTGGACATCTTGGTCGTCTCTGGGATGTGCAGATGGCAGCAGGGAGCCTGGCGTGGGGGCCGGACCGCTGGGCGGGGCTGGGGGATGCATCTGGAAGGCTGGCTGAGCCGCGTTCCCGGCCACCCGTGAGGCCCGGCGCCCGGCCGGAGCCAGGGTTGGTCGCTGCCACTGCGTTGTCAGCCCTCCTCATCTGCAGGCAGCTTCATCTTCATTTCTGATGGTCTGCGCGGCCCAGGCCTGACACTTGCTCCTTGTGCCGCTCCCTCTCCAAGCCTCTCTGTCAAGTAGCTAATGAACTGTGAACAGACACTCCGGTGCTCCGGGGAGCCCTTGACGGTCACATTCTGCGTCTATACTGCAAAGAAGCCTTCAGGGGGCAGATAACGCCCTCCTCCCCCGCACCAGTGGGGACAGAGTGCGTGTCCCCTGCACGCGCCCTGCCTGCTGGCACAGGTGCAGAGGGCCAGCAGGGACTGTCCCCGCACAGCCTGGGCCCTTCGCTTATCGCTTTGGATGCCTCAGAGGGTCCTGTCCCCGCTTCCTCCTTCCGTTGCTCCCAGGCTCCCCACTGTCTCCAAACCTGGCTCCTGACAAGACTCACCGGGGGAGCTTTTGGAAAATGCGGATTCCGGGGTCCTCGCCCTACAGCCTGGGACTCAGTGTCCTCGCCCTACAGCCTGGGACTCAGTGGGCCCGGTGGGATTCTCCTCCTCCCCCGGCCGCCTCACTTGGTTAGATTGGCCCCCCCAAAGCTCAGGGGTTCAGAAGGCCCTGCTCCGGGCGGCCCCTCAGAGTCACCCCCTCCTCGCTTGGAGCGTGGTGGGCTTGTGCTCCTAAGACCCCCCGACACCCCCTACCCCGGGGAGGGCTGTCCCTGCGCTCTGGCTCTGCCCCCTCAGGCCGAGAGCCCCGCGAGGCCCGGCGCGCAGTGGGGGCGCGGCCGCATTCGTGGAGCACTTCACTGCTGACCCAGTGTCACAGTCCTTTATGACGTGGGGCCTTTTATTGTCTCCCCAAACAGACGGGATCACGGAGGCCCAGCAAGCTCACGTAACGTCCCCAGGGCCACCGGGCTGTAAGAGGAGGCTCGGGACACTCCGTGTGCGTGGGTGCGTGACAGAGAGCCGGGACTTGACGGCCGCGACCCGTTTTCCTCCTTCTTTTTGTTTAACAGCTTTACTGAGATATAACTCACACACCGTACGATTCATTTATTTCTGTGCACAATTCAGTGATTTTTAGTGTAGTCACAGGGCTGTGCAACCATCTAATGCAGAAATATTGTCGTCCCCCCAAAACCGAAACCCCATACCCATTGGTCCCTTCCCGTTTTCCCCGAACCCCAGCCCCTGGCAGCCACTCACGTCCTCTCTGGCTCCGTGGCTTTGCCTCTTCTGGGCATTTGGTGTAAATGGAATCACACACCATGTGGGCTTTGCCGCTGGCTTCTTGCACAGTGTTTCCACGCTCACCCCCGTGGTGACAGGTACCGAAACCTCTTTCCTCGTTGGGTTGCTGAATGCCACCCCACTGTGCGGGCGGGCCGCGTCTATTCACCCAGTCACTGGCTGGTGGCGTTTGTGTTGTTTGTACTGTTTGGCTGTTACCACTAGTGCTGCTATATAGGTTTTTATTTCTCTTGCATGCATACCCAAGAGTGGAATTGCTGGGTACGTGGTAATCGTGTGTGATCGTACCATTTTCCACGTCCACCGGCAGGTAAGCAGGTTCCAATTTCCCCGTCTCCTCGGTAACACTTGCTACAACTGTCTCCTTGACGCTGGCCATCCTAGCGGCTGTGCGCTGGCATCTCACTGTGGTTTAGATTTGCATTTCCCTAATGACTGATGATATTGAGCCTCTTTTCATGTGCTTATTGGCCATTTGTTTATCATCCTTGGAGAAATGTCTATTCAGAGTCTTTTCCCATTTTAAAATTGGGTTATCTTTTTATTACCGAGTTGTAATAGTTCTTTGTAAACTCTGGATACAGTCCCTTATCAGATATGTTTCACAAGTGTTTTCCCCGATTCTCTTTACTTTCTTGATAGTGTCCTTAGAAGCTCAAAAGTTTGTAATTTGACAAAGTCCAATTTCTCTCTCTTTTATGGTGTTACTGGTGCTCTCGGCATTGTACCTGAGAAGGCTTCGCCTAACCCAAGGTCCTGAAGACTTACTCCCATGCTTTCTTCTAAGAGATTTGTAGTTTTCTCTCTTCCATCTAGGCCCACGCGCCATTCGGAGTTAATTTGTGTGTGTGTTGCGAGCGAGGGGTCCCACTCCTTTCTTTTGTGAATGTCCAGTTGTCCCCTCACCGTGGCCTGAAAGGACTCTGTCCCCCGGGAGGGCTGGCTTTGGGAACAGCTCTCCCCGTACAGGTCCCGTTACCCGGCCCTCGGAGGTCCCACCGAGGCCATGGCAAGCTGCCAGCCAGAGCCCCCCCCCCCCCCCATCTCAGGGTGACCCTCTCTGGGGGAGTTCCAGAGGGACTCAGAGGGGGGTATGGCATGTGAGGGTGTCTGGGCACCACGAGGTGACCCAGGTCACCCACGGCACAGCTCTGCCGGGTTGCCCTCTGCTCTCGAGGGATTCCTGAAGGTCTGGGGGCCCCAGTCTAGAAGGAACGGCAGCGATGCCCCCTGCCACATGTTGGGACAAGTGTTGGGGCAACAGGACAGTGTGAGTCGGCCAGACTCCCCCAAAGCCAACTGACCAGGACTCCTCAATCCCCAAGAGGGCTTCTCAATCCCCAAGAGGGCTTCTCTGTGCCAATGGGGACCGTCACCGTGACTGCTGTGGTCCTGCATTGGGGCCTGGGCACCTCCTGCAGCCCTGGGTGCGCTCACGGGTGTCCCCTGCCCGTCCTGCTCCTGCGGGCTGCCAGGGCCGTGCGGAACCTGCCTGCTCCTCGCCTGTCCTCACCCGAGAAGCCTGGACAGCCGAGCCACAGGTTTGCACGCTGTGTGCCTGGAGGTCCCTGCAGGGCCAAGGGGCAGGACTTGGGGCCCTCAGCTGCCACCTTCCAGGCCATTTCACCTGCGGGACTTCCGCCAAAGACTGCGTTTATAGAGAGGGTCCCGTGATGAAAACTGACAGATCTAATCCACCTCCTCATTTCACAGCTGTGCGAGCTGAAGCCCAGAGAGGAAGGGCTTTGTCCAAGGCCCCCAGGGCGGGGCTGAACTAGATTCCCCCGTTCCTGTCCCCACATCCTGGAGCTTCGTGGTCCCATCCCCGCCCCCTGCTTCCCAAGCCCAGTCTGCACCACCTCTGTCGAGCTCGCTCCCCTAGTCCCCCTGCCTACTGGCGGCCACACTGATGAAATCCAGCAGTTTCCATGGATTTCTGGGTCCCGCCAAGCCCCCCGGCTGCTTTGGTTTGCAGTTGGTTTTGCGAGGAGGGGGAGAAAGAAAGGCGTACGACGATCACTCTGCTGTTGGAAGGAGAAAATGAATAGCAGCTCCTTTATCTCTGAAGTCCTTTTCATGCTTCGAATTCCCTCATCTTGTCCCAGATCTGCCTGCGGGGACTCAAGATGGACTCCCCCCGCCCAAATCAGCCTGCCGATTTGCCCACATCATCAGGTTTGTGTCAAGCACAAGGGCCAGGTCCCTCGGGGAGGTGGCAACACCCGGGTGGGGGCATGGAGGAGCGGGTCCCCTCCCGGTCAGGGGGTTGGATAGCTCTTCCTCTGGCCTACAGGAGGGGCGGAGGGTGGGGCCTGGCCCAGAGAGGGGCCTGAACCCACTGTAGAAAGTGTATGTGCACGTGTGCATGCATGTGCGTGCATGTGTATGCGCATGTTGCGTGCATATGTGCATGTATATGTGTGCATATGTGTGCGTGTGTGTTATATGCATATGTGCATTGCATACGCGCATGTGTGTATATGTGTGTGTGTGTGTATGAGCGAGCACTTTGGGCAAAGGGGCAGGCAGCTCAGAGTCTGGTCTCCCCTCCGGGTTGGGGCCTCCTCTGGGGCAAGGAGGCGGACATGGGCCCAAGAAAGGGAGTGATGGCGGCGGAGGGAGCGCAGTGCCCGGATGAAACGTGGATGGGGCCGTATGATCCTGGTACATGGTAGCTGGGGCTGCGGGCGGTGCTGGCTGGAGCCCCGGGGTTCATATATGTAATGACCACGTTCAATGACTCTCGTCCCCTCACCTCTGGCACCCCCTGTGTGCAGCTGTCACGCACATCTCCCGGGGCAGATAGGTGAAGGGGGGTGCAGTGGGGGCCTGGACACAGCTGGTTCTCTGGAGAAGGGGAACAGAGTGAGCTCTGTCCTGGGGTGGGGCAGGGATGCCCCGGACACTGGGGCCAGCTCCTTTCATCCCTCCCAGGACAGGGAGGGCTCCTACCCTGCTCCCCTGCGTCCCAGCGCTAGCCGGACAGGCAGGCTCCACTAGTGTCGCCATTAGCTGGATGAAATCCTGAATCCCTGCAAACGCTTGCTCTCCCTGGCTGTCAGCGGGCAGCGTGATCTGAGCTGATCTCCGTGCTTGTGTTGGAGCACTAATTCATTCATCGACCAGTGTTTATCGAGCACCTACCTCGTGCTAGACAAAGTCTTGGTGGCCAAGGAGCTCACGCCCAGGGCCAAAAGGTTGCTGCTCTTGGAACATTTCAGAGGCAATTGGTGTCTTAAACCAGGGAAGTGAGCCGGATGGTGGGCGTGTTGGGTGCTGTGGTAGGTGGGTGGGGAAGAGATCTCTGGTTCAGGAAAAGGGAAGAGAGACTTCTGGAGTACTACCTTGTCTGAGCCTCACGTCGATTCGAGCCAGCCAGGGCAGGCAGGTGAGGAAGAGGAGACTCCAGTGACTCCTCCCGACAGGCTTCAGGAGTTGGTGGCAGGGCTGTGGGTTGAGATGGAAAATGTCATCCAGCCTTGGACACCTGGGCTGGGAGGGGCTAGAGCCTCCTGTCCCTGGACCACTCCCGCAATTCTGTGACCAGCTGCCGTCCCAGGTGGGCTGGAGTTGGGTGACATGTGACAAGCGTCCAGGTGGGAGGCTAATGCTTCTGGGCAGAAGAGGGCTGCTGGCCACCAAGAGACCCTAGCTACTGATGGGTGCCTGGCAGGACAAAAAGGATCCACCTGTGGTGTCCCCAACCTGTCCCTTCCCGGCTTGCTAGAGGGTTCTGGCAACATCTGCTCAGTTTCTCCTCCAACTTTACACCCTTTCCACCGCCAGGGAGGGCCCTTGTCTTCAGACTGGCTCTTTGTCTTTCTGGGATGCAGAATGGGGAGAATGGGGGAGGGAGGAAAATCTGGGGTTCAGGAGTCGAGGGGGTTGGAGGGAGGAGGCGCTGCAGGAACCGACTGCAGTTTCTCTGTGTGGCCCCTTCCAAAGGTCTGAGATACGCAATTGACGCACTTGAAATAATTCTAATTAACCTTGTGGTGGCTGGACTGTGCGTCTTCCGTCCGTGGCAACACGGACCACTTTCTTGGTTTTAGTCGGGTTCCGTGTCCTTAGAACAAAGACAGAAACGAAACCTTGAGGGACATGTTACTATGCACCGAGTACGAGTGACGATTATCAAACGCCCCCTATTCCATCGAGTAACACTACTGTGCCTTTTCTCTCTTTTATACGGTGAGTTTTTGCCTCCTCAGGCTGCTATTTTCCTCCTCAGCGCTGACTGATAGAATTCCAATATTTGCTCTTCAACTGTGGGTTCTCGTAACTGCTGGTGAAAGAAATCTCAGCGAGATAAGATGTAAAAAAAAAAAAAAAAATCAAGCCTCCACTTTCCCTGCAGCTGGGAGGCAGACTCTAGTCCGCATCAGAAAATCTGGCCTCGCACACGCTCTTCCTGACAAAGAGCCGCCTGGCGTGGCTCCCTGACTCCAGAGAGCGGCTCAGACTCCACGGTGGGTACTTTTGCTCCTTAAAAAACCCCACGGTTGTGTTTGATTGTCTTACTTAATAACTTATTACGCTGGCGGTGCTATGTAAATGGCTGCTCCTGTTTTCCGGAAGGTAGAAACGCCTGTGAGTTGTCTTTGCAAAACCAGAGGGGGTGGGCACTGTCCGGTGAAGCGGGCCTGGGTTTCTTTTGGGATTCGTAGCTAACGAGTTCGAGAACCTCCGTCTGGTTCGGGTTAACACGAGCGAAGTGCCGGGGCCTTACCTGGGTTATCTCGTTTAATCCTCGTGCAACAACTCCGTAAGACGGACGCCATTGTCCTCTTTCTTCTACAGACTGGACAGGGAGACGCTGTGAGACGGACTAAAGTACCCCAGGACACACGGTGGGCAGGGGCAGGGCCGGGTCTGAGCCAGGCGCCTTGAAGGGCTGATGGTCCGAGGCAGCGTCGACCCTCTTAGCCGCAGCCCTGCACCGCCTGGGTGCGGGGAGCTTCACTTCTTCCTGTGCACGGATGTCTCTGGGAAGTGGGGGATGAAGAAACTGGGGTGTTGTGGAGCATCTAAGTAGTCAGAAAGGAGGAGAGACAAACCTGGGAGGCAGGCAGCTTCGGAGAGCCTGGGAGGAAGGCACAGCGTGGTGAGGAAGAGGAGCAGAACTGAGAGCATTCCTGGGTCGGGGTCCAGGAGGCTGAGGGGGGCGGGCTGGGGCAGTCAGAATGACTCGGGTGGGCCTGGGGGGTGGAAGGCACAGGGACCTCAAGCCAGGGTCATGGCTCGGCTTAGGGGCACAAGGAAGAGTCGGTGAGAGATGACAATGGACGTGTGCAGCACGAGACCTGCTTGGGAGACCTTGCTCAGAGGAGCAGCCGGCTCACGGGGTGAAGAAGGGCAGATTTGCAGAAGAGCATGTGCCTTTGCCGAGCCAGCCGGGCGAGTGAAGCTCCATACCTGGAACACGCCTACTTGGGCATGGCCCGGGTCGCACGATCACTCCTCCCCGTAATGAAAGTTGATGCACTTCAAGATGGCAGGCACCAGGGCAGTTCTTCAGGGTTAGACACAGCTCCTGGTAGCCTAGTGACCTCCACACCCTCCTCCTGATTCCTGCAGGAACTACCCTTCCCCATCACACACCCACATGCACGCACACACGTGCACACACACACACAGTTCCAGTCATCTTTTGCTGCATACCAGGTTACGCAAAACTTAGTGGCTTAAAACAACCAATTTAGGCCGGGTGCGGTGGCTCACGCCTGTAATCTGAGCACTCTGGGAGGCCGAGGTGGGAGGATCACTTGAGGTCAGGAGTTTGAGACCAGCCTGAGCAAGAGTGAGACCTGGTCTCTACTAAAAATAGAAAGAAATTAGCTGGACAACTAAAAATATATAGAAAAAATTATCCAGGCATGGTGGTGCATGCCTGTAGTCCCAGCTACTTGGGAGGCTGAGGCAGGAGGATTGCTTGAGGCCAGGAGTTTGAGGTTGCCGTGAGCCAGGCTGACACCACGGCACTCTAGCCCAGGCAACAGAGCGAGACTCTGTCTCAATAAAAAAACAAAACAAACAAACAGACAAACAAACACCAATTTATTATGCTCACAGATTCTATGGGTCAAAAATTGGGAAAGGGCTCAGCAGGGATGGCTCATGTCTGCTTACACAGTGTCTCGGTCCTCACCTCGCAGGACTAGGGACCTAGCAGGGCTCAGTCTCAGGGCCAGAATCATCTTGAGGAGAAGCCACTCACATGTCTGGTGGTTGATGTGGCTTGTTGGCTCGGACCTCAGACCTCACCTGGGGCTGTCGGTCAGAACGCCTGCATCTGGCCTGTGTGGCTTGGGCTTCCTCCCAACATGGTGGCCTTGACCTTCTCCATGGGGGGCTCAGGGCCCCAGAGGTGAGTGTCTCGAGAGGCAAGGAGTGAAAGCTGCCAGTTTCTAAGACTGGACCTGGAAATGAGGCAGTGTCACTCTTGCCACATTCTGCTGATTGCGGAAGCCACAAAGGTCCACCCGGTTTGAAGGGGAAGAAGGGACAGAAACCCGAGTGTGAGATGGGAGGAGGGTGTAAAACAGTTCACTGTGCCCTGGTTGCAACTTCTCTGAATCTGGTGGGACGGATCGCCGTCCTGCGCCACAAGTTACACGGAACAGATTTATTACTTACGGGTGGGCAGCAAGGACAAAAGAAGCCTAGGACCCATTGTGAGCGGGTCCCCCCAGGCTCAGGAAAGTGGCCTGGGGTGGATGGAGGCTCTGTTGCACGTGCCTCACCTGCCCCACAGCCGAGGGACCTGGAAGGAAGTGTGACTCGCTGGCTAGAGCTGTGGAGGACATCCCGCTTGCAGGGGAGAGAGGAACGAAGCCCGCTGTCCAGGGCGGGTCCTCCCTAACTCAAAATGCGACATTCCCTGGAAGGACAGGGATGAGACCTGAGCTACTTCAGGCAATTCCTCCTTATCTCAGAATATTGAACCTCTAGCCCTTTCTCCAGTTATTTTTGAGAACTATGAGTATAAAAAGGAGGAGAACCATTTGTCCAAGGCCACCTGCAGAGCTGCCCTGCAGAGTGTCAATGTCACATATAGGAAAAGCATGTGGGGTGGGAGATACCGTGGGGTCCCTCTTTGGAAAATACAGCGCGCGTACGCCCGGTCTCAGCATGATTGCCCACCGAGGGGTCCCCTAGGCTAGGCCATCAGAAATGCTCAGGGATGGACACGTGACCCAAGCAGGGCCGCTGGAATTTTTCCTGGTGTTGTTGGTCTGTGAATTTGGGAAAGGAATTTTCTAGGAGGATGAGAGTCTGGGCCTGCCGGTGACTGTCTTGGCTTCCGGCTGGGGCGAGCCAGCCTGCAGAGCCGTTCCGGACGCCTTCGAGCTGAGAGCGAGGGAGGCAGAGGTCTGGCAACACTGCCCGAGCCTCCGGGGAACGTCACGTTCCTAACCGGGTCCTGTCCAGGAACTTCTTGTTTCTGGCACAACTGAAAGAATTCTTACCAACAGAGCAGGGGACAGAGAGGTGACTGTGCCACAAATGTAATGAAAGGACCAAGGCTTTGAGCTCTAAGACTCATTCTGTGCAGGAAAATCCTCCTCCAGTGGCGAGGCAGAATATCTCCAGGGGAGAAATATTGGGAAGATGCTTTGGGGAGTCCCCACCCTCATGGGGTATGTCACCCCCATTCCTTCCTCTCCTCCCGCCATGATTTCATTCCCCAAAGAACCCAAGAATCATGAGACGACGTGGAAGTTGGGTGACGAGGGCAGCCGCTTTCCACTCCTGTGATACTGAGCAAGTCACCTGGTCTTTTCCAGCCTCAGTGTTCTCCCAGGAGCCGTGGACTTGGGGGCTGTCGTGAAGACTGAGCAAGATGATCATGGTGAACCCTGGGCGCAGGCGGGGTGCCCGGTGAACTCGTGAGGCCTGGAAACTGTTCCATGAGCTCTTCGTGCGGGCAGCACGAAGGTGGAGGTCTCGGCATCAGCCCTGCCCAGCCCCTCTCTCTGCAGCCCATGGAAGTGCTAGAATGACAAGAGGCTCTCGCAGATTTACATGTCCAGCGAACACAGCAATTTCCATAACAAACAGGCGCACGCAGGCGGACTCAGATTCCTCCAGGGCCCAGGAGCTGCAAAGGGAACATCTACTACATCGGGACTGGTGGATAAAGCCCAGAGTGTCCTCCTCCCCTTCCTCATGGTAATGAGCTGACAGATTCCAATTACAAGCCCCGTGGACAGGGCTGCATGATGAAGCTTGACAGTGGCCTTGCAGCCGAAATAGCAAACCGTACCGAGAGTCTGCATGGAGCACCCACGTTGTCACAGCCCTGGCCCACCTCCTGGTCCTGGCGAGGCCAGAGAGCTTGCACCCAGCAGGGGCCAGAAGGGGTGGGGAGGAGGGGAAGGGGATGTCAGGGGAGTGAGGTGAAGAAGGCCATGCAGAATGTACTGAGACGGGATCTAGGCTGCCTCCACCTCAAGCAGTTTGTACATTTGTGAATAGTCCCATAGGACCTTAAGGTCTCAGTGTTCCCATCCTGAAAAATGGGTACAAGGATACAGGCTTTCCAGACTTATTGGGAGTTTGAGGAGGACCAGAGGAGATACTCAGGTGTGGAAGCAAAAGCAACGTGGGAGATGTATGTCCTAGGCCATCCACAGATTTGCAGACGCCTGGGGCTGGAGGATCGTGGAGTTCCAGTAAACCCCTTGTTTCGCTGTTGAGTAGAATGAGGCCCAGAGAGAGGAAGGGATTTGCCTGTCATCTTCCAGTGAATTAGTGAGTGAGATGGAACCGGGCACCGGGGCCCTGGTGCCAGGCCAAGTGGCCTTGGTCCCCCACATTGTCCAGTTTGCTTCCTTCCTGGCAGTCAAACTGAGCACAGATCCCCAAGTCACCTGTGGCTGGTGAGTCCAGTGGGCAGAGCTGGGGCTTGTCTACTGTGCGTCCATGGTCTCTTTGGTCCTCTGGCTGGTCTGGGAGGTGACAGCCCTGTTGTATTAATGTTTTAAATGCCATGTGTGTCGATGCTTTCGTTCACCGCATAACTGACGGTATGTGGTCCCCGCCGTGGGCATCCCATCAGCTTGAGCCAATCCTTCCCACTGGCCGTGGAGAGCTTCGTTTTTCTCAGACAATGAGTCCCGAGCAGTGGATCAAGTGCTCTGCGTGTCCCCACACACGTGATAGCCCATGAGTTGAAAGAGTCTGAGAAGAACTGGCATAAAAGTGGCGACAGGTTCTATTTCTAGATGAGCCACGTAGCTCTGAAGCTGCTGTTAACTCAAATAGCTAAACCGTAACACGTGACCCTGTGCATGTTCTCTCCCTGCATCCCACCAACGTGTGGCCTGGCCATGAGAGGGACTGGAGGAAGGGAGCTCAGTTGGCTCAGAGAAGTGCAGCCTTCATTTTGGAGGTGAAATGGCACTGGTGGGAGGTGAGGAGAGGTTCTCATCACCGTCAGCCTGGCTTGGTCCCTCAGCTTCTCCGCCTACCTATCTAGCCCCTTCTGCACACGGCAGTTGCATCAGTCCAGGTTCTCTGGAGGAGCAGAGCAGACAGGAGATAGATGCACGTACGTACATCTCTCCTATTTATGTGTATAAAGAGATTTATTACAAGGAACCCACTCATGTGATGCCAGAAGCCAACAGGCCCTGAGATCCGTAGGCAGCAAGCTGGAGGGGCAGGAGACCTGCTGGTGCAGTTGCAGTTCAAGTCCAAAGGCAAGAAAGAACTGATGTCCCAGCGGGAAGGCAGCCAGGCAGGGGGCATTTCCTCCTCCTTGCAGGAGGGTCAGCCTTTTCGTTCTATTCAGTTCTTCAACTGGCTGGTTGGGCTCCACCTGCGTTCGGGAAGGCGCTCTGCTTTGCTCAGTCTGCTGATTCATTCAGAAGCACCCTCACCGGCACACCCGGAGTAACGTTTGACCAAAAGTCTGGGCACCCTGTGGCCCTATCAAGTTGACATATTAAATTAACCATCACAGCAGCGTGAAAAGCATTTTGTTTTGGACATAAGTCAGGTCACATCATCTCTATGCTTAAGACCCAAACCCCTTCTGTGTCCTGCAGGACCCATGTGATGAGGCCCCCTCCCCACCTTCTGTCCTTATTTCCCCCAGGATCCTCCCCCACCCCCCGTCACTCTGCTCCATGCACACTGGCTGCTCCTGCTCTCTGAACACGCCACATTCGTTTGCACCTCCTCGGCACCTCTCCCGTGGCTGCACCGTTTTCTTGGGCTGCATTTCTGCTAGATCTTCACAAGCCTGGCTCCTTCCCAAGTTCAAGTCAACGCCTACATCGCCTCCCTGAGAGGCCTTCCCTGACCACCCTGGCCAAGGCGGTCCTCTCTCAGTCGCTACACTGCCCACTACCCTGCTTGTTTCTCGTATCACTTAAAGCAAACTAAAATTCTCCTAGTTATTGACATGTTCATTGTTTATTGTTTTTCCCTCCCACTAGAACGTAAACGCCATGAGAGCAGGGATGTATTTAGTTTATCACTGAATTTCCTGGTGCCCAGAAGGCTTTCAATAAATATTGGTGGAAAGAATGAATGAATGAATTCATTCATATGTGAGTTAATTCATATATTTTAAAGGAAAGATTTACAAAATACCTTCTCTTTGCCCTTTTGGAGAGGAAAGCATTCTTGTGTCCAGGTTTTGGAAGATAAGGTTTGTGCCCCAGGGGTTCCGTTCTTCTGTTCGTGTGCTCCCCTGACAGTTCCAACGGTGAGAAATCCCACTTACCTGGCATTCCCTGAAGTTCGGGTCCATTGGGAAACACCTGGATTGGAGGAGGGAGGAGGCAGTGGAAGGGAGCTAAATGTTGGATGTTTTCCAAGCCAATCTTCTCATCACACATACATTTTTAATGCTGTCAGAAATTTAATTTGTTATACAAAGCTGGAAGCAGTAGTGTTGTGTGTAAATAGCAAACTGTGGGAAGATTGCTCTTCTCAAATACATTTTGCCAACCCGGTCTATTTCCATATCCATTTAATGCATGAGTTGCTGTCCCTGGTGCTGAAATAATAGAATCAGCCAGGCGTCTGGGCTTTGGGAGGAGCACACCTCTGTCTGAAGTTCTGGAACCCTCCACCCTCACCAACACACACATACACCCACACACTCCAGGAGCTGCCCAGCAGCGTGTGGTCACCGTGTCCTACCATTGTTGGGTCACACTGCGATGATGGCTGCTGGAAATCACAAAGCTGGACTATCATTCCATTCTCATTTGGCATCTCTTGAGCTCACCCAGGAGCTGCCGCAGCCATTCAACTCCTCTCCAGAGGGAGTGGTGGGGCCATGGGCTGCTGAGCCCTTTGGCAGCTCTACAGGGCATGTCCTGCCTCAGGTGTTGCGAGCCACATCAGTAATGCCACGAGAAAGGGCAGAGGGGCCACAGATCTCAGTTCTATACTCTCCACGGCACCTGCCTGTCCAGCGTTAGGCTCTGTGGTCTGTAGTGGTGCCTCTGCCTGAGAAGCCCATGTGCACAACGGGCAGCTACGGCCCCCTTTCCCTCAAGATGGAAAAGAAGGAACAAGCCCTGTGAATCTTGTGGCCCTCCAGATGCAAATGACAGGTGACCATTTAAATTTCAGAGTTATGGGGTGACGATTTAAAAATATTTATTACAATTTTTGAGGTATGACATATAAAGTACACACATCTTAAGTCCACAGCTTAAAGAATTTGTGTGTGTGTAACCACCAGTCAGATGAAAATACCTAATATTTCCAGCATGCTCCACCCCTCCAGGATGCCACCTAACAGGCAGCACCTTCCACCAAAAGTCACCACTTTTCTGACATCCGTCACCGCAGATTAGTCTTTCTTATTCTCAAACTGCATATAAATGGATTATTCAGTATGCACTCTTCTGAGTCCACTTCTTTCATTCAACATTATGTCATGTTGATTCACTCGTGTAGTTGCATATCAGTAGTTCATTCTTTCTTCATTGCTCTATAATACTCGGTGTGAACAAGTCACAGTTTATTTATGTTGATGGATATTTGGGTTGTTTCCAGATTGAGGCTATCATGAATAAAGCCATGAATATCCTGGTGTATGTCTTTTTTATTTTATTTTTTATTTTTTTGAGACAGAGTCTCACTCTGTTGCCCAGGCTAGAGTGAGTGCCGTGGCGTCAGCCTAGCTCACAGCAATCTCAAACTCCTGGGCTCAAGTGATCCTCCTGCCTCAGCCTCCCAAGTAGCTGGGACTACAGGCATGCACCACCATGCCCAGCTAACTTTTCTATATACTTTTAGTTGGCCAATTAATTTCTTTCTATTTATAGTAGAGACGGGGTCTCGCTCTTGCTCAGGCTGGTTTCGAACTCCTGACCTTGAGCGATCCTCCCGTCTCAGCCTCCCAGAGTGCTAGGATTACACGCGTGAGCCACCATGCCCGGCCAGTACATGTCTTTTTGATGGACAGAGCACTACTTTATGTTGGATATTTACCCAGGTGTAGAATTGCTAGTGTACGCCTATGTTTCCAAAGTGGTTGTATCACTTTACCATCATTTCTTGAAAAAATTTCTTCTTCCTGCTTTTGTCTTTTCTGTGTTCTCTCTCTCTCTCTCTCTCTCTCTCTCTCTCTCTCTCTGTCTCTTTCTCTCGATACAGGGTCTTACTCTGTCACCTAAGCTGAAGTGCAGCGTGCTCACTGAAACCAACTCCTGGGCTCAAGTGGGCCTCCTGCCTCAGCCTCCTGAGTAGCTGGAACTACAGGTGTATGCCACGGCGCCCAGCTAATTTTTCAATTTTTGGTAGAGACAGGGTCTCACTCTTGCTCAGGCTGGTCTCAAACTCCTGACCTCGACTGATCCTCCTGCCTCAGCCTCCCAGAGTACTAGGATAATAGGCATGAGCCACTGCACCTGGCCCTTTTGTGTGTTCCCTTGATCAACGGAGATGTTCTAGGGGCAGTTTCTGTTTAACGAATTGTGCTTTGGAGTTTTCTAGGGCACTCTATTGATCAATATCGATTAGATGACTATTCCCTACTAATCTCTGCCTAGAAACCAGAGCCATTCTTCTCTCACACCTTTCTTCTCTTTGGCTATTGCTGCAACTGACTCCTATAATGGAATCTGAATGAATCACAGCTGGTGTAGGTGTTATGGATGGTACAGCGTTTGGAATGAACGACCTCTTCTTCCTCCACGCCCAGGCTGGAACATGCCTGAGAGAAGAATCCGGCCAAGGACAGCCAGGAGCATGGACCTCAGCCCAGTGCCACGAGGGGTCCTGGAGCCCCAGACACACAAGGACAGCTGAAAATCTGCAAGGAGCTTTGTGCTTCGAGAACGGAGGTGGTGGGGCGGTGGGCAGGGGGGCACATGGCAAGGGATGAGCAAGCTCCTTCTCCTTTGTTCTCCCTTCTCACCTTTTCCTGAGATTTTATGAGATTTGGGGGCAATATATCTACTGCTAATGCACAGTGCTTAGATCATTTTAAGGCTCCAACTGGGACTGTATTACAGACAACTCCACCATCTCAGGGTGCACACGGAGTGCTTTGCAGGCTGCCCTACACATCGATCCACTCATTACAGCACCCAGTGCCCGGAGTTTGCCTCATCCTGCTGGCTGTCCTCTCTGACACTGGGGTCACGAGATTTCCCATTACATGCTTACTCCTCTGTGCAATCTCTCTCTCTCTCTCTCCCTCCCTCCCTCCCTCTCCCTATCTGCTTCTCTCTGTCTGTCTGTCATCCTCCTCACTCCTTTCCCCTGCATCTCTCTCTCTCTCTCCGCTTCTCCTCCTGCTCCCATCTTTGCTGTACTTTTTAGAGAAAAAGGCTCTAGATTCGGAACAGCCCAAATGGCTGGCGCAGAATAAATGAGGCTCCTGTGTCCCCTTGCGATGGAGCCAAAGGTCCTCACGGCCCCTCAGAGCAGAAGCGGGGACGGGTAACGCCCTGGGCTTCATGAGACGGGAGCAGCCGGGGCTATGCTCACAGTGTCGCAGACCTTCCGCCCTGCCCGTCTGAGCTGGGGTCGGCTGGGCTGAGGGTTACAGGACTCAGAACTTAGGATGAGGAGGGGGCGCAGAACGCTTTGTGGCGCACCTTGGCTGGGCTTCCCTTGGCCTGGGGAGCGAGGGCCAGGCAGGCATGGCGGGCCAAGAGAGGGTACAGAGTTCACCCTGGAGCCCCGGGAACATGCTTTCGGGGGGCTCCTGAGTACAAGCTGCGGGACTGGGAGTGAGAACTATGCCTGTCTCAAGGTTAACTCCCCCATTAGCCACCAAGGCTACCTGCAGTTCATACAGGAAATGAGCTCAAAAGCTGCCAGGGCTGAGGGAATCTCCCGGGCCCACCCGCCCCTCCGGCCTGAGCACGGCCACCGTCAGCACTTTGCCTCTCCACGCGGATCAATAGGGCCCTTGGCTGTGACCTCAGGTTCAATTATGGCTCCAATTATGGAATAAAGAGGCTGTTATCACACACCTACCTCTTATTAAAAACGCTGCACTGGGGGCTGGCAGGGACTGGACCTGGGGGGAATCATTAGCCCACTAATTTGAAATCAATTTAAAGTGCATTTGCGTAATGGTATGAGCACTGTGAGTTATCTATAAATTGTTCATTGAGTTGAACTTCACACCAGATTTTCATTTTATAAATTGCATTTCGGGTTGGCAGATGCGAGTGTGTGTGTGTCCTTCCTGTCCCCTCCACCCTTGCCTTTTCCAGTTTTCTTAAAAAAAAAAAAAAAGCGTGATCATCTGAATTTGCGATCTTACGCTGCTCAAAAGTCTTTGGTGTTTGAAGCAATTAGGAAAGGAAAGGGAGGTTGCAAAGAGGTGGCGCCCTGTGACCCACCCGGGCACCAGTGACCGTTTGGGGAGGAGAGTGGAGTGGAGCCGGGGGCCTGGAGGAGCCGACCTGTCCCCGAGCTGGCTCTGCCTGGCTCAGAGCGGGAGGTGGCCCTGCCCTCCTCTCTGAGGGTCACTGCCTCCGTCTGGACCAGGAGACAGGAGGCTGCGCCCAGGAAGCAGCTCCCCAGGATGGGTGAGCTTGGGGTGGCTGGGGGCCCGTGTGTTCTTTACGGCAACTGGCATGGGAACGAGGACGTTGGCTGAAGTGGCAGCTTTTTCACTGTGGACCTTCAAAGATGAGGTGGCACAGGCCGGGCCCTTATGGGCAGGGACTGTCCAGATTAGAGCAGTTGGAATTCATTAGACTCTTCCAGAGCTCCTGTTACACACCAGGCACTGTGCTCGACACGGGAGCTCAAATCACCACTTGCTTTTACGGAGCCCTTACTGTGTGCATGCTCTGTGCCAAGCAAGCGCTTTATCAACCTTGCCTTATAATCCTCACCAGAACACGAGGTGAGGCACATCATCGGCCATGTTTGACGAAGTGACTGAGGGGTTGGTTATTTGTAAAAATGGCCCTAAGGGTTCCCCTCCCTGTATCTCCCCCCCTTTGCATCATGCATGACTCTGAAGCTCCTCCCATCCAGAGGTAGAGCCTCTCCCCCCTCCATGTGAATCTGGCCCACCCTGGCTGCCTTTGCAGTAGAAGGCGGGAGCGGTGACGGTGACGCTGTGCCCGCTCTGATGGGGCCTGGGGAGGTGTGTTAGCCCCTCAAGGCCACTGTAGCTAAGCACTGTCATCAGCCGGCTTGGACAACAGAGGTTTATTATCTCAAGTTCTGGAGGCTACACATCTGAAATCAAGGTGCCGACAGGCTCATGTCCCCTCTGTAACCTGTAGGGGTCCTTCCTTCCTTCTTTGCTTGCTTCTTCCTAGCCTTTTTTTTTTTTTAACTAGAGTTTTAGAGACAGAGTGCTGGGATTATGGGCATAGGAAAGCTACTGCGCCTGGCATTTCCGGTGTTCTGATGGTCTGTTGACCTTGGCTTGTGGATGTGTCACCCCACCTACAAAATGCATCATCTTTACACGGCATTTTGTCTGTGGGTCATTTCATCATCTTCCCTCTGTGTGTGTCTCTGTCCAAATTTCCCCTTTTTATAAGGCTACCAGTTGTATCAGTTTTCTGGGGCTGACATAGCAAAGTACCATAGCCTGGGTGGCTTCAACAACCCAGAAATTGATTCTCTCACAGTTCTGGGGGCTGGAGGTCCCAGATCTGGGTGTCATAGTGTTGGTTTCTGCTGAAGACTCTCCTTGGCTTGCATGTGGCTGTCCTCTTGCTGGCTCTTCACGTGGTTGTCACCCTGTGCTTATGTGTCCCTGCTATCTCTCCGGTTGTCCTAATCTCCTCTTCTTATAAGGACAGCAGTCGTATTGGATCAGGACACATCCTTATTTTAACTTAATCACCTCTTTAAAGACCCTATCTCCAAATACAGTCACATTCTGAGCTATTGGGGGTTGGGACTTCAACGTGTCTTTTGGGGGAACATCATTCAGTGCATAGCACTCTTTCTTCCGGAACACTGACATTGCCTATGAACAAGCCCAAGCTAGTGTGCTGGGTGGTGAGTGACTTATGGCCCTGTGAGCCCTGTCCCCCAGCCTGACAGCCAGCCAAGCCCCCAGAGCAGAGTCCCCCAGCCAACCTACAGCTGACCATGGGTGCATGAGGGACCCTGCCAGGAACAGAAGAACCATCCAGCTGAGCCCAGCTTCTTTTGTGACAGAATAATGAGCTAAATACATGGTTGTTGTCTTAAGCCACTGGATTTTGAAGTGGTTTGTTAAGCAAGAAATTATTGATATGCTGAGTCTCAGAGAGAGTAAGAGGCTTGCACAAGGTCACACAGCTACAGGTGGAACCCAGAGAGCCTGATGGTCTGATCACACCATGGGGACAGTATGTGTCCTAAGGTATAAGGTTCTGCTGAACTGTCCCTGGGACAAAGTGCCCCAGAGCCCCTAGGTGGGGCCTCTGGAATTCAAGGTGGCTGATCCAGGTGGCTCAGCTTCACCATTTGCTGTGAGCTCCTGGAAGAAATCACTTTACCTTGCTAACCCTCAGTTTTCTCATCTGTAAAAAAATGGAGTGGTGACATGCATGCCTTGCAAAGTTGTGAGGCACCAAGCAAGGCAAAGACAGTGCTGTGCCCAGTTCTGATGAGATCACTCCAACTTTGTAGGTAGGTAGACTGAAGCTTGCAAGGGTAGAACATGTGTCCAGTCGATAGCATTTGCAATGAGCACAGTGTATGCCAGGAACTGGGGAAGTCGTAGAGCATTCGTGCCTTCTTCCCTAGTCGAGGGAGAGAGCCGAGTAGCAAGTCATTCACACAGGGCGAAGGAATGGCAAAGTGCTGTGTGTCACATCCCAGGACGACTAACCCAGACTTGGGCAGCAGGGAGGGCTTCCTGGAGGGAGCGGAGTACTTAAGGCAAAGGAGATGCAGGAGGGGGCAGCAGGGGGCAGCAGGTGCCAGCAGGAATGCTCAGGCGGGAGAGCAGCCCACTCCAGGCTGGAGCTGAGCTGCACAGCCCGCCCTGGGGAGGGATTTTGGTTCGGCTGACGCCTGTGCGAAGTGGAGGCAGCAGCATGAGACACCAACGGAGAAGCTGCCAGTGAGGCCCTAGAGGGCCTTGAAGGCCGTATGAAGAAACTTCAACTTACTTCTGGAGCTCACAGATAGCGCTTCATCCACTATTGCTGCAAAACGCTGTGCAACGAACCTCTCCAAACTCAATGGCTTTAAACAATGATCACTTATTGGTGTCAGCTGGGGTCAGCTCATCCATTCTAGGACCAGCGGGCTTGGCTCTAGGCCACAGACAGGCTCAAGTCAGTGGCACGTGTCTCTCAGCCCCCTGGAACCCGAGGCTTGCTGGGGCGCATTCTTCCCAGGGAGGGCAGGAGCACAGAGGGCAGGTCCCCTCACACGGGCACATTTCAAGCCTCTGCTTGCCAACATCCAACAGACAACAGAAGTCACATGGCCGGCCCAACATCAATAGGACAAGAAAGTGTATTTCACTCCCGGCTAGAGAGGGACTCTCAGGGGAGAGAACAGTTCCTATCCACTGGAGTGCTTTGCAACGCCAAGTGCATAACTGCTCTCCGCAGTTGGGAGAAATCTGTTTGATAACGAGGCTGGTGACAGTGATGGTGGCTTAGCAGGTGTCTGTGGCCAAGAGCTTGGCAAACACACTCTCATAAAACACAGTGACCATGCTCGATGGATGTTACTCTATTTAATGGGTGAGCAAACAGGTTAAGGTAGAGTATGTGACTTGCCCACATCCACCCAGTTCACGGAGGCAGGGCGAGGATGTGACCGCCCAGCAGGTGACAGCACAGCAGGATGGCCGTGCAGCTCAGTCCCTGCCTGAGCTGTTGCTACCCTGCAAGGCCCCCTCCAAGCATCACCTCTGCCTGCCCAGCTGCAAGGCGGGAGGGAGCAGGGCATCCTTGCTCAGAGAAAGCAGGTGGGGTGACTGCGCTGGTCCCAACAGCCCCTGGCAGGGCCTTCGGTGCCAAGCAAGTCAGAGCTGATGTTTGCGGATGGCCTGGAGATGGTGCACCCCTTCTCTCCTTCCTCCTCTCCCTGCCTCCCCTCTACCCTCTGCCCTGCAGCCAGAGTGAGCTTTCTCAGGAGCAAATGACAGCCACACCTCTCCCCAGTTTACAAAAATCATCTCAGTGATACATTCTGGCAGTCAAAAAATTCAAGAGTGCAAGGATTTGTAACAAAATCTTCCTCCCATTGCTCTCTGCCATCTGCCTAGCCCCTGCACCCCAGGTAACTGTTTTAGTTTTTCTTGTGTTTTCTTCAGAATTTCTTTACACAAATGCAAGCAAAAATGAGTCTATATTCTCATCTGCCCATTTTTTACACGCTATCTTGCAACTTTTCTCTCCCCATTTAATATATCTTGGTGCTTTTTCCACATCGGCACCCAGAGCACTTCCTCATTTGTTTCTTGCAGTTGCAGAGAATCCTCCTGTGTGAACGGACTGACCGTAATTCATTTTGTCTGTCCCCGTGCTGATGGAAGTTTTGGGGTTCACAGCCCCTTGCCATAGCTCACAAGTCTCCAGTGAGTAACTTTCACGCTTGGCCAGTGTGAGTTCATCTGCAGGACAAATTCTCAGAAGTGGGATTGTTGAATCAAAAGGAGCATGTGATTGCGACTTTGACAGTTCCTGCCAAATTACCCTCCACGGTGGCCGAAGCAGTTTGCACGCCCCCCAGCAATGACGGCGCAGGATGGCTGTTTCCGAGCCAGGCATCAAGCTTTTAGATCCTCACCAATTGCACAGGCATAACAGGTCTCCTGCTTTTGGAGCCTTCATTGTATCCCGTTGCCTTCAGGATAACGTTCAGCTGCCTTGGGTAGATGTGGTGGTGGGCACAGCCTTGTCCCCTTTGTTAGCGAGGGAGGCGGACGAGCACACAGCTCCTGTCCTGGGCTTGTTTCCGCGCTGTGGAACAGGGGAAGGCGCCCCTCCGAGGAACACTCCCGAGTCCTGAAAACGCGCGGGTAGACATGGGCAAGGCAGGCACTCCATAAAGCCTGGCTTTCGTGACAGCTCCTGGTCCCCAAGGGAAGGGAGAGAGCAGCAGGGCCTCAGGGAACCTCGGCAGGTGATGGGGGTCCCTCTCCCCTTGTGCCCTCTGCCACCTTGGTACGCTAAACCCTGCACCAAAGGGTTACCACTGCGCCAGAGCTAACGAAGAGCATCTCATTAGTGCTAGCAAAGCTCATTAAGACCGTGAGCTGTGCATCAGCAGCAAAGGAAGGTCAAGGTTCTTTTCATGGGAGTTAGTGCCTCTGGGACGCTGTGGCACCAGCGTTCACAAACAAGATGAAGGGGGGTTTATTTGTAAGCGAGCAGGCAGCTGTGTGGCCCAAGTTCCCTGAAGCTCCCAAATGGTCACCCGTATTCTTGCCCCAGCCCTGCCCCTGAGAGGGAGATAGATCAGTCACCATGCAGAGCCTTGAGGAACAAGATAGGTCGGTTTCGGTGAGAGGGAGGCAGATCTGAAGTCGAGGATGCCACCCACATGAGCCTGGCCAGAAGCCAGAGGGAGCAGGACCCTGGTCAGAAGCTGCCTGGCAGTGTGCTGTGTGCACTTCCCTTCCCGTCTCTGGGCCTCAGTGTGCTTATCTGTGAAATGGGAACCCCACTTACCAGAGTTAGGAGGGTCACATCAGAGCTGTACAGATGTGGGAGCCCTGGCCACCTTGGGGAGAGGTGACAATGACACAGCCTGGCCCCTTCCATCCCTGACATGCCAGCCCAACACCCCACAAAACCCTGGAAAGAGAGGGCCAGGGAAGGGAAGAGGAGCTGTTCCTTCAAAGCAGGGAATTGGGCTTGGTGAGGATTTCTTTACAAATGGGCATTATTTGGAGTGTATGCAAATGATATGCAAATAATTCCACCTCTGCATTAAAATTAGGTTACTGAGAAGGTCTCCGGACAAGGACTTGCAGACGTAGGTCCTCTCTAAGCACTTTTGGGATGTCCTGTCAGTTTGTCAGCCCCCTCCCCTTCCCCAACCCCTGGCCCTGGCCACATCCCATAAGCCTGCACCAGTCCTTGGGAAGAGGATCCGCCCTGAAGATGTGGCCTTGCCCATGTGGGGGCTGCTGGCGGAGCCCCTGATCCACCCCTTCGGGCTGTGTGCTGCGGGCATGACCCCGCCTCCGCCACAGCGCTCTCAGCTGGGCCTCTGGCGCACAGGCTTCACAGAGGGCTGATGGGAAAATGCATAAGTATGAATTACCATCAAACACAAGGGTTTCACTCTGGATTTTCCAAGAATAGGCTTTTCATGTGACCACCAACCCTGGGAATCCCTGCAGCTGTCATCAGGCTTTCTTCCAACTGTCACAAGAGGCTGTGCACCTTAGTGGCTGAGGACACCCGGGGACAGGCCGGCTGGCTCACTAGCTGCATGGCCCAGGCAAGTTAATCTCTCAGGTCCCTGGCTGCCCATGTGTGAATGTGGGTGCTGGCACCTGCTGCCCAAGGGTGACAAATGAGCTGATACATGCCGAGCTCTGCTGGGGGACGGACTGTGTCCCTGGTACCTGTGAACGTGAACTTGTTTGGAAATAGGGTTTCTGCAGGTGATCAAGTTAAGATGCTCAGGGTGGGGCCTAATCCAATGTGACTGGTGTCCCTTGTGTGAAGGAAGATGACATAAAGAGAAGAGAAGGCTGTGTGAAGACAGGCAGAGACTGGCGTGCTGTACCCACACGCTGGGGGACACCCGGTGTGCGTGCTGGCAGCCAGCCGGCGCTGTAGGAGAAAAACCTGGGACGCACCCTCCTTCAGAGCCTGCAGGAAGAACCCGCCCTGCCGACACCTTGAACTTCCAGCCTCTCGAACTGCACGGGAATAAACTTGTTGAAGCCACACAGGTGTGTGGCACTTCGTTATGACAGCCCAGGACGCTAACACAGACCTTGAGGAGAGCGCCTAGCAGTCAGTGCTGTGCCAGCTGGCGTCACTAACTGCTTGTTCGATGTCCTCTTTTACCCCGATGGTGGGCTTGAAGGGCTGATACTCCCTCGACAGACACTGGGCAGGGGACAAGTGATGCCCATCTGTCTTGCATCCCCAGCCTCCAGTTGATGTTTACAGATGACCAGGTAAGTGGCCTGGAGACCACTCTTGGTTTCTTTCCCACCCTCAGGGATAATTCCAGCTCGGTCTGTGTCCAGCTCCATAAAGCCCAGGGGGCAATGTCTGTCCCCAAGAAAAAAGGTCTGTGCCCAGCACAATGCCAGACATCTCAGAGGTGCTCAAAGTGTCACAACTTGGAGCCAGAGGAGCCCATTAAGGAAAGAAGCATCTTTCATCATCCTGCTTCCCAGGGGGAGGCCCCCAGCCTCACTCCAGGCTTCCAGAACACCCGTGACATTGTTCCCAGGAAGGTCAGGCACCCTCTCGCCCAGCCCCATCTCCTTCCAAAGCCAGCCCCACCCTTGTGCCGGGTACCAACTGGGCAGCTTGCAAATAATTGCTTCAATTTTAGGAATAAGACAGCCAGCAGTGCTTAAAATCCACATGTTAACAGCAGCGGTCTGAGGTTTCATTTCTCTTTAATAGGAAACCTCTGCCACGAGCAGGCTGCAGGCACGAACAGCTCCCCACAGGGGCCACCCCCAAAACAGTCTCTCTCAGAGTTGGGTGGGGAGCTGGGGGCTTGGATCTGTGGGGAGAGCTGTGGTGGGCCCCACAGCCCCCAGGGAGGGCCTCAGAGGGGCTTGAGGCTGGTGCTAGGGGTAGGACATGCAGAAGCCCAAGCCCGGTCCTTCTGTCCTCTCTGCCAGGAGTGAAAGGCCTGGGCAGGGCCACTGGGCCACTCAGCACTGGCCTCTCCCAAGTTGAAGGGAGCGGAGGAGGGGCAGGGGCGAGGCCCTGCCCAGAGTCCACCGTGCTCTTCCTGCAAGGCCCCAAGCGCATGAGGCTCAGGAGACAGCGCTGGCTCTGCCACAGCCCAGGTACAGCGCACTTTGCCTATCGGTGCCTCCATCTTCGCATCCGTAGAATGGACGCCTATAACATCCACACCAGAAGGTTGTGAGCACTGAGGCAGTGTGACAGGGACACCCCCTACAAAAGCCACCTGGCCTTCACGGTGACTGGGCACAGGAGGAGGGGAGGTCTCTTCAGGGGGACAGACGGGGCCATGGCTCCACCTCCCAGCTCTGGTTCCGCAGCGGGGAATGCAGTGTGGTCCCCACAGTGTGGGAGTGGGTGGCAGCTCCTGTGAGGGGCCGCAGGGTGCCTTGGGCCCAGGCCTGGGAACATGGCTAGCTGGAGCCGAGCTGGGGAACAGCACCCCTGCGGTAAAGAGGGGGTGTCCTGTCCCCCACCCTGGACCAAAGGTGCTCGAGTCAGGGGCCAGGCCCGGCTATAGGGCGGCCCCGGTGGGCAGCGGGATCTTGTAGCCGCTCCGGAGCAGCAGGAGGCAGGCGCCCAGCCCCAGGGCCCCCGCCAGCAGCACAGCGCCCAGGGCCTTGAGGAAGGAAGTCCTGGTCCGCGTGAAGGAGCCGGGCCCCATGATGCCGAGCAGCGCGGTGCTGACGGTCAGCGTGTAGAGGATGGACACGCCCGTGTTGAGCGCCACGATCTTGCCGAACTTGGCAAACGGGGCGATGATGCAGAAGAACAGCGGCACCGTGGCGATGACCGTGGTGAGTGCGCTGGACACGATGGCCACGCCCACGTGTCTCACGGCCTCCAGCGTGCGCCACTGGCGCTGCGCCCGCGCGTCCTGGGTGGAGAGCCAGCGCTGGGGACCCTCGGGGCCGGGGAGCACATGGCGCCCCCCTGCAGCACATGGCGCATGTTGCTATGGTGACAGGACGCTGGGCAGTCACACAGTAGGTCTTCCTAAATGGGGGCCCTGGTGGGAACTGCTTTCTCTTGACCAAAGGCAGTTACAGGTGTAACGGACTTAATCTTCACATATCTGTGAAAGTTCTCACACTGACGCAATTCTAAACTAAGGGAAGCCCTTTGCCAGCCCAGAGCTGGTTTTGGTACCGAGTTCATGAACATGTCCTCACCAAGCCACAGGGGGCTGGAGGGTCACGACTGGACCCCGGGAAAGGTGAAGCAGGAAGGGCCTTGGACATCCTCCATCTGGCCCAGTCCCCTCGCTGCTCCCCTCAGTGGGGAGACTGAGGCTGGGGGGCGAGGACCTACCCAGCTAGAATCTGAGTCCCGGGGGCTTGTGGACCAGCCTTGGGAACCCAGTTCCCAGACCACAGCCTGCTGGGGGGTCTAGTACTGGGCTGGGGGTGTCCAGCTGTCCTTGGGGGTCCCCCAGCTGTGCTGAGGTGGAGGATCTGCTAGGGGGGCAAGGCAGGCAGGTGCTCACCTCAGCCTGGTGGGGAGGCAGGTTCTCTCCGGCCAGCAGGTAGCCCTCGACCAGGTGGACGCAGTAATCCACGGAGGAGCCAACCAGGATGGACAGGGAGATGGCTTCCACGGCGCCCATCTCCCAGCCGCTCCAGTACATGATGGTCACCACGAGGCAGACGATGCCTGCGAGAGAGTTGGTGGCGAAGGCGGCTTGGACGCCCCCTGACCCGCAGCACAGCCCTGGAGGGCCCCTGCGGAGTGGGGAGGCGGAGATTCCACGCCCACATCGGGTGACAAGAGGGAGGGGGAGAGGCAGGCCGAGGGGGTGGTGGGGATTTGGGGAGGGGACAGGTGTAGCAACAGGTCACTGAGATGAAAGCTGCCACCTGGGGACACCAGTGCTGCCTGGGGAGCACAGACCGTGGGGGAGACAGTCCCAGGAGCCACTATGACAGATGGCTCTGGGCAGAGGGTCTTTTTGCCTGGGGTGTGGGTGGCCGGGAAGCCCCCACTGAGGAGATTTGACAGTTAAGGGTTCAGAGAAATTTGCTGACTTGGGGCCACCAGCTGCCTGCTCCTGCCCCTACCAGCCTGGCACCCGCCGACCCCTCGCTCACGTACCCAAGATGCTCAGGAGCACGGGCAGCAGGAGCAGGATGTGGGTGGTGAACACAGCCACCGCGGCCACGCAGATGAGCAGGGACAGTGCCAGCCCGTGCAGAGCGCTCTGCACCCCTGCAAGGCGAGACGGGCTCAGCGCGGCTGCACGGCGGGGAGTCACAGCCAGCCGCTGTGTGGGCCCCTGCCCCTCTGGGCCCCAGGTCTTCACCTGTGAGGTGGGGTGACCACAGGACCCACCCCGGGCCTGTTCCGCATTTAAGAGCTGACACAGGGCAGGCCCTCAGCAGGAGGCCTGGAGCCTAGACAGGGCCCGTCACTGGCAGCTGCCGTAATGGTCGTGAAGGCTGCCTTTAGGGGCCAGAGTCAAGATGAGAGAATGTGGCCAGATGCCCATGAGCAGGAGGAGACCCAGACTCGGGCCTCTGATCAGTGTCCTGGCCACCGCATCAGCCTGGCTTCCAGGGTTCTTGGCCAGGACTGAGAAGATGACAGGAGTGTGACTCAGAAAGGCCACAAATGCCCTCCCTGCCCCAGGTCCCCTGTGCCTCAGCCCCTGGGGCCCGGGGTAGGGGCAGGGCCGCACGTGCCTACGATCTCCATGAAGATCTGCTTCCAGTGCTCACAGGTCTGGAAGCCTCTGCGCAGCGCCGAGCCCTCGGGGAAGGTCCGCAGCTGCTGCTGGAGGAAGCGCTCCCAGCGCAGGTAGTCCGAGTAGGTCTGGAAGGAGGACTTGCCCTTGTACGTGGTCTGCGGGGACAGGAGCTGGTGAGGCAGGCGGGGACTGTGGGCTGCTCACCCTTCCCGGGGTGTGGCCAGTCCGCTCTGTGGCCACCAACGGAGTGTGCTGTGTGTGTGGCGAGGGTGGGAATGATGACCCAGTGTAAAACAAGCTCCCAGCAGGCTCCGGAGGCATCGTGTGATCGTTACAGCAGCAGGTTCAGATGCAACCAAAGTCCCTGTCCCTTCCCACCAGAACTACTTTATCTCCCAGAAAATATTTTTAAAAACTGTCTTTGGCTTTGACCTGGTGCCTGCATCAGCCTGGGGGCTCTCGAGGGCTCTGGGCCCTCCTGGCTGATGCCAGTGGTTTCCGTGCTTGTGCAGCCAGTGACACAGATGGCAGGAAGGAAGACAGGGCTGGGCAGGAGAAGAGTTGCCTCCCACCTGTAACCTGGTCACTGTTGCTCTCAGCCTGTGTGTGCCATCTCTACACCTGCCCGAGGGGGGAGGGGTCTTTAACGCTATTCTTAGATGAGGAACTTGAGATCAGAGGGGACGAGTGATTTGCTCAAGGACACAGAGCACAGCAGGATCACAGTGAGGAGTGGACCCAGGTCTCTGTGTGGAGGCAGCAGTGACAGATGTACCAAGGCTCAGAGAGCCACGTGCCAGGGCCTTGCGGCTTCATGGGTGCCCAGGTCAGGGGTATGCGCATATGGTACGAGTATGTGTATGTGCGTGTGCACACGTGCCTCCTTGGGCCGAGCCCAGGGAGTATCTAGGGGTGACACAGGCAGCAAGGAAGTATGTGGGATGGCCTGTCCCCTGGCCACCCTGAGGGAGACCCGTCACCAGTGTCTATGGCGCCAACTCTGGCCTCCCACAGTGGCAGAGGGGAACATCCTGGACGCCCACCAGCCCCTATAGCCTAGAGGTTGCAAAATGATGTGGACCCGGGTTGGTGGGGAGGGAAGGGGAGAGGGGACAGGGAGGGCAGAGGGGAGCTTGCCTCTGCCTGGGGGGCAGAAAGGGCAGAGCTCTGCAGTCAGACGGCCTGGTTTAGCCCTGCTGCTGACACCCACTAACCATGTGGCCTTGGGCAAGTCATTCCACCTCGCTAAGCCTCAGTCCCCTGATCTGGGATGAGGGCCAGGGATCAGAGGTGACACTTCAAGGCAAGCACTTGGCAAGGTGCCTAACGCAGCCGCCCGGGGCTCACCGACTCGAAGGCCATGGATATCCACTGCACGCGGCCCTCCTTCACACCCACTGCCCCGTGGGATAGCTGCCCTGGGAGCAGGTTGGGCTCGGGCAGCTCCTTGCACTCGGGGTGCAGCATCTGCAGGAAGGAGGAGATGCTGTAGCCTGTGGGGAGGAGCGAGAGAAGGGCGTGAGAGGGTGGGTGGGGGCCTGGAAGAGGCCACGCACTCACCTGCCTCCAAAGTTTAAACAGTGTTTGAAACCATTGGCAACGTCACTGGGAAACCCACACCACACGTTTGCCATTGCGGTAGAAATGACATTTTGGGCCCTCTTAGGGATAGCTCTGGCACAGCCTCATCCAGGTTAGCTGTGGGCCAATTCTGGAAAAGCCACTCCTGCAGGTGTGCTCCACCCCCCACACGCACACCTCCACACCAGCCCCTGCTCACACACAGCCTGCTCTCCTCTGGAACACGCTTAACTGCCAGCACACGCCACACCCGGTGTGGACACGCTCAAGCACAGACACCCACAGGCCAGACATGTGTCCTTTGGGCTGTCCACCCCTGAACTGTGGCTCTCATGGCCTCCCCAGTCTGTCCCCACACCTGAGGGCAGGCACTGCGCCCCGCCTGGCTTCACCAGCTCCGAGTTGCCCGCGATGGCCTTGCAGAGGCGGCACAGGTGCCCAATTTCCTTGAAGAGGTCGAAGCTGCTGTCATAGATGACGCTGCCCTTTCCCAAGGAGACACAGGACGGCCCGGGCCACTCAGTGAGACAGGGACTCAGTCCTCCATCCCCCCTCCCCACGCCACCACTGTTACTCTCCCATTGCAACTCTCTGCCTGGTCCCTCTTGATGCCACTCTTCCCTGCCCCCTAGCCTCACCTTTCCCCTCACCCAGCACACTCCCACCTGGACTTCTTGGTTCCCACCTCCCTCCCAGACAGCCATGTCCTACCCGTCCCCCCACTGGCCTCCTGGCTCCCTGTTCTGAACACCTGCAGAACCCTGGCAAAAACAGCCCTCCTCCACCTCCACCTTGCTCCCAGCTTATTTCACATCTGTCATTCCTGGCAACCCGCCAGACTGCGACTTCTAAAGGCAGGGCGCACCCATCCTTCCCACCGCAATCCTCAGCACCCCTGCACCCACTGCAGGCCGGCCCGGCCCGACCCCTCTCTGTTGTCAAAAGCCGCAGAGCCACGTGCAGGGCATGGGAAGAGGAGGGAGCCTCAGAGTGGAGGGCGCCACACCCTGGCTCGAGCTGCCGTCACCCAGGGTGAAGGGAGAGGGCAGGGAGGTTCACTTGCCCAATTTCCCTCTTTCCGCTCAGCCCTTCATGGAGATGGGCCACCAGCATGGGCCCAAAGACGTACCCAGATTCCTGGACGACTCTAGGAGGCCAACCTCACTCAGTCCTCAAGAAAAAAGTGCCCCCAGGAGCCCACGGGGTCCTGTTAGGGTGGACAAACCACCGGGGGCCCAAGTGAGGGTGTGAGGAGCCGGGCTGGGGGCTGCGAGGGCTGGCACTTATTTGTAAGCCTGCTGCGGGGGCCCGCGTACCGGGTCGCCGATGACGTGGTTGTCCACCTGCCGAGTGCGGTTGATGCCGACGATGCCGAAGACCACGAAGACCATGGCCCCGGTGTCCACCAGGGGCCGCACGGCCGGCTTCCCGCAGCCCGTGTTCACGCAGGGGTTGAAGCCGAAGGTGGCCGAGAGGCGGGCCTTGGGCGCTGCAGGGCGGGAGTCAGAGCTGTAAGGGGAGCAGGGCCGGGCTGCGGGGCCCCACCGCGTGCCCGCGTACCTTTCTCACTGGGCACGAAGAAGAAGCCCTTGGTCGGCCCGTCGGGGCTGGAGCTGAGCAGGCAGCCGGGAGGCGCTGCGCACACGCGCCCGTGGAAGGGGGGCTTGTGGGACTGAGCAAAGTACAGCTTCCTGCGGAGGCAAGGAAGGCCGGGCTGAGGCCGGAAGGGCCAGGAGGGATTGGGGAGACAAGGCCAGGTGACCAGGGCGGGGGCTGGACTCAGGCTCGCCCTCCTGACCCCCACCCCCACCAGGGAGTTGGCCTCAGGCTGGGGCTGCGGGTTTGGAGGCCTGTTCTAGGCTGAATGTAGGAGCCTGGCCCTCCCCTCCCTGGGCCTCCGTCTCCCCACAGGTGGCACGAGGGGCGGAGGGGACAGCAGCCCTCAAGCTGTCCCCCAGGGAGTACAAGTGTTCAGGGCCCAGGGCTGGCCTCAGTGGCCCCACTCAGAAGCCCCAACCCTGCCTCAACCTGAGCAGTGAGGGAGTCTTGAGGTTGTTTGGAGAAAGGGTTCCACAGTCGGCCTGCTAACCGCTGCACCTAATGCAGCTCAAAGTCCTTTCTAGAATGTTTTAGGCTCATCCAAGCAGGTTGCTGGATGTGTAGAGTGAGCCCCACCTGGGCGCAGGAGCGGGCAGGCAGAGGGACCCTCGCCCCTGACTCCAGGTGCCAGGCTGGAAAGGACCGAGCGAGGGCCGTCCTGCTTGTCCCCTGCCTCCAAGCTGCACCCTCTGCCCCAAGTGGGGCTCGGCCCTGTGGGGGTGCTCAAGGCCCCGAAGCCAGTCCCTGTCAGAGACCACAGTCCCGTGTACCGTGCAGGCTGCTCTGCCGTGCTCCCCCACCCCGGAGGCGGGGCGGTTTCTCTCGGAGCACACATCATCATTTGTAATGACACTGCTGTTTACTTGTTAGCTGTCTGTCTCCTGCTAGACGGCCCGAGGGCAGGAGTCATATCTGTCTTTGTCACCAGTGTCCCTGGCTCTAGCACAGTGCCCCATAGTTGCTGCTCGTGGTTTGTTAAACCAGAGAATGGACACAAGAGGAGACCCTTGGCTGATACAGCCTCCATGGATAAAAGGATGAGGTGCCGTCTCAGAACACAGGGGACGACACCTGGGAAAAGACACGCCCAGCCAGTGTGGAGACCCCGTGCGAGCAGAGTCCAGCTCTCATTCCGCTCGCAGCGGGCGCTTAGTCCATGCCAGGCACTGGCAGGCACTGGCCGGCCCATGGCAGGCGAATACGCCTCACGCCCCGTACAGTTGGGGGGGATTAAATAAATATTTTCGGAATTAATTATACATTTACGATGTGGACAGTGCCTTGGAGAGGAAGTGCAGCGTGCACTCATTCGGTCATCCATTCATTCGGTATGTGCTTCCCGAGCACTCGCTATGTGCCAGACACCTGTTAGGTGTGGGGGACACAGCACCGAACCAGGCAGTCTAGGTGCCACCATAGGGTGGGTACGTGATGTGCCCCGAGGGAAGACATGTAATACCCAAGGTCAGCACAATGTCATGTGACAATGGTGCCAAGAGGAGAGCAGCGGGTGACGTGTGGTGAGAGGCTGGGCATGGTGCTTTTAGATGGAGAGGGAGCCTCTCCCAGGAGGTGACATTTGGGAAGAGACCTGAATGTTGAGAAGCCACCCACGTGAGGGGCTGGGGAAGAGCACTGCAGGCAGAGGGAACAGCCACTGCAAAGGCGCCTGGTGAGCTGGAGGAACAGCAAGGCAGCCACTGTGACCCCTGCAGAGCCACTAGAGGAGGAACGATGACAGGGCTGGGGGAGCAGATCACAGGCCCGTTGTCTTTGCCAACGTCCCCTCTCCAGCCCCGGGCAGAGGAGCATCTGAACAGGTGTGTGGAACGGACAGGGGTTTCTTACAGGTGCCCGCTAGCGTCTCTCACGTGGAAAGACAGACGAGAGAGAGGAGGAACGAACGGGCCGGGTGGGCGCAAACCGGCTTAGCTGCAAGGCTGTTACCGGGTGTGCTGCTGCTCCTTGGACGCCACGTAGAAGCTGAAGTCAAACTTCCAGCCCCGCTTGGCGTCACAGGCCAAGGTCGTCACCATCCACTTGCGGGAGGGGCTCGCCGCCTGGAGCAGCCCTACTGTAGACATACAAGCGGTCAGCTTCCTGGTGAAGTTACCAAAAGGCGCTCTATACACCTAAGCAGTGGGTTGACAGAGACAAGACACGTGACTCGGGGGGGCTGCCTCGGCCTGGGCCCGGCCTCCGGCTCTGTCCCCTCCATCCTCAGCCTATTTCACCCTGTCCCAGCCCTCAAAGTCGGGGACAGAGCCCTGGGCAGAGGCTCGGGAGGCCTGGGTTTGAGTCCAGAACTTGGGCAAATCCCTTCCTCCGTCTCTGAGCCTCACTTCTTCCTCCAACAGTTGCTCACTGGGCAGCCACTGTGTGCCAGGCCCTGCGCCAGGCTCAGGGCAGAGCAGCCAGCAGGACAGGCAGGGTCCCTGTCCCTTGGAGTGGGCAGTTACGAGGGCTCCCTTGTCTTAGGAGGACAAGGCAAGGCATAATCGGCAGGGAGGAAGAAGGGCAGCAAGAAGGGCGGCTCGGACGGGGTTACGGGGATGGACGTTTGTGCTGACACCTGAATGAGGACTCAGGAGTCGGCCACACAGTAAGCTGCACGGAAGCTTTCAAAGCAGTGGGAATAGCATATGCAAAGGCTCAGAGTCAGGAAAAGCCTCAGAGACCTTGTCTTTCCAATGGAAATAGAAACTCGAGCAAACGAGCTGACATACGTCATTGTCACCTTGGAGGGTGTAACATTCAAAGAAACACAGATGACCCCTGTGAGGAGAAAAGCGGAAGTCTGGGTTGGCCCTTAGAGACTCTCTCTGGGGTGCAGGCGCAGCTGTCAGGAACAAGAACAGCTAGTGGCTCCCACTTGCTGAGCACTCGAGACCCCCCAGGTGTTCCAAACTGCACAGGCCTCACC
Source organism: Mirza zaza (assembly GCA_008750895.1). Taxonomy (NCBI): domain Eukaryota; kingdom Metazoa; phylum Chordata; class Mammalia; order Primates; family Cheirogaleidae; genus Mirza; species Mirza zaza. The sequence continues at coordinate 262,387 of VSMD01102750.1, read as the reverse complement.
TCATGTGCCCCTGCCGATGCCGGGTGGTACTTTTTATGCCCCCATTTCATAAATGAGAAAACTGAGGCTCAGAGAGATTGAGTTACCTGCCCATGGACATACAGGTTATAAACGACAGAGTCCGGATTCAAACCCAGGCCTGGCTGACTTGAAAGCCTGCACTGTTACCACTCGGCAGGTCCCGGCCATAGACCTGGCTGATCTCGGGGTGGGGTGGGGGCCTTATCTGCCGGTAGCAGCCCCATCCGCAAGAACCCCGCTACTTCCTCCCTATGTGGCAGTGCCCACCAGTGTGGCATTGAGGGCTCCTCCCCCAGTGGGGCAGTGCACTTCAGGACAGCCCAGGCTCACCTGGAAAGAGGGCACCTCTCCATCTCCAGGGGACACGGCCTGCCAAGGGGCAGGCAGGCTGGCATTGAGGGAGAGCCTGTAGACAGCTGGGTGGCCTTTACTCTTCACTCTGGAGATGAACACAGTGCCCAGGGAGTCTAGGGACAAGTGAGGAAAGGAAGGGGGTGGACAGTCAACTCCACTGGCTTCTCCTAAGCCTGGAGCAGCCCACCCTTGGTGCTGTTGACGCAGGGGCCGAGCCCTGACCTTGGGCTTGTCTCCAAATGCTGTCTTTGTCCCTCCTTATTGGACTAGGCCCCTAGCAGTGACAGTGGGAAAGGTGGTCACCAGGATGGGGTGCGGCATGGATAGTGGGGATGACAGTGATGGAGGAATACGTGCCAGTGGGGGACTAAGGACAGTGATGCCATCGATGGGGGCCACAGTGCAAACGGTGGGATGGGGCTGGGAATGACCACGGTGAGGACAGAGGTGGTGACAATGCCACAGGGTGATAAGGTTCACTCCCACAGAACACTTGTCCCAGTAACTTACCTCGGGTGGAGACCCCAGCAGGGATAAACCAGTGTCCAGGGCCCAGGGTGCCCTCCCCTGCCCCAGCCCCCAGGGTGGCTTTGGTGCACAGTGAGGGGGGTTGCAGGGGGAGCCCACTGTCCTGGCCTAGGAGAGCTGCTGGGTTGGGGGTGAGGGCCCCGGGTTCGCCCCTATATCTAGCCCCCCCACAGTGACCTAGCAGCACAGGCCCTCGTTCTTGCAGGAGAATCAGGAACGAACTTTATCTGCTCCCTGTGCAGGGTTCCCAAGCCCTGTACCAAGGGGGATTTCCAGACACCCCACCGCTGGTGCTCACCCTGCAGGGTAGCCTCAGGCCGACTGGCCCAGGACACCCCTGAACCTCTCTTCTTCTTCTCCAGGGACGTCCGGATGTTGTTCTGCAGACTGTGGGGCTTCTCCTGGAACAGACCTGCCCCCCGCCCCGTGTCAGGGACAGCAGGCCTCCCTGGTTGGGCCCGGTGGGCAGTGGGCAGAGGCAGAGGCTGGGATCCGTGACAGTCCTAGGAACTGGGACCCGGGGACTGGAGGGGATGGGTGTTGGAGGTCAGAAACTAGAGAGAACTTAAAAAACATTCAATACTAAACTTGTAGCACTCCTAGGCCAAAGGAAGGGCGGGTGCAGCCCTGCCCAGAGAGGCCTGGTGCTTTTGCTGCTCACCCTCCCTGGCTCTTGCTGTCCTCTGGCGAGTGGGAGATGCTGTGCTTCCCACAGAGGGGGCTGAGGGACGAGAAGGGACATGGCATTCCCTGCGCTTAGCAACATGCCTGGCTCCTGCTAAATGTTGACAGGGGCGAATGGAAAGGAAACTTTAGTGACTGGCAGAGACGGGGATGATATTCCTGCTTTGCCTCAAGCATTGTGCATTAGTTTTCTTAGTGTTTTTTAAAAGAATGTTAAAAAAATTTTTTTTAATTAAAGCTTTACACTTTACAAGTTTTAATCCTCCCAGCAATCCTAGGAGGCTGTCATTATGAATCGTGCCTAGAGGAGGAGAAAGCAGAGGTTCACCGCGGGGGGGCTGGGAGACCCACTAGAGCCTGGCCTCGCCTGCCCTTTCTAAAGCCCAGGTGCTCTTGCTGCACCACGAAGGGTCCCTCCAAGGGGCGGTTCAAGAGACGACAATGACTGGGGCCCTGGCTCCCCTCCAGGTGCTATCCGGGAACTCCGGGACCATCCTGGGTTTGGCCATCTGTGGAATGGCAGCCAGGCCCTGGGAGGGCAGAGCCAGCAGCAGTGGTAAGGGGGTGTGATCCTCTGCCCAGGCAGCGGGCAGAGGAGCTGGGGATGTGGCCAGGGCTGGCTCCCATTTACGAGGGGCTCTTGGGGCATCTCTCTGAGCTGCAGTCGATTATCATGCACTTGGCTGTCATTACCACGGGGAAGGCCAGGTTAATCTGAACACCGCCCTAATTAAATGAAGGCAATTACAGCAGCCGGCAGCTCCGCTCCCGTGAGCGGGAGGCTCTCCCCCAGCATCTTCCCCTTGGCTTTCCGGCTGCCCTGGCAAAGCCGGATGACCGTGGCTTGGCTTCACTCACCTCCAATCCGGACAGCAGGCTCCCCCTCTGTAAAGGGAGGGCCTGGAACACCTCCAAGACAAGGAGACACCTTTATCTCCCCTCCCTGCTCCTCTCTGACACCCATGCCATCACCAAGCCTTGTAGGAATCGCCACCCTCAGCATGCTGCCCCCACGGCCTCCTCCTAGCCCCCAATCTACACAGCACTTGGGACACTTGATCACCACCCTTAGCCCTAACCCTACCCCCCCCAATACACACACAGGTTTCCAGTGACACGTGGAATAGAATCCAGACTCTTCACTTGAGCCCCTCTGGCTTGGCCCAGCCCACTGGCCCAGCCTGAACTCCTGCAACCGCCTCTCTGGAACTTGCCCTGGTCTCTCCCACCTCTGGCGACCCTTCTGGGAGATACCCCGCCCCCCCCCACCCGTAGCCTGGGGAACTCCTTCCGTACTTTGGGTCTCAGCTTAGACACTACCTCCTCCGGGAAGCCTTCCGTGGTACTGTGCCACTAAGGCACCCTGTCCTCTCTCCTCCAAAGCTCAGATCTGCTGTTACAATGACCTGTCCCCAGCACTGGCACATGGACTCCTTGAGCTCCAGAAGCCTGTCTCTCCTGCCCACTGCAGCTGCCCAGGGACAGCACCCAGCAGGCACCAGCAAGCATTTGTTTGACGAACCATGGGAATACTGAGGCTCAGAGTTGAGTGTGGTGTGTCTGAGGTCACCAGCTTGGGGAAGCCTGGATCCTGCCTCTCTCAGGCCAACAGTCTTTGAGGTCTGGACACCAAACAGGTCAGGGGATGTCCCAGCTGGGAACCCTCACCTGAACAGGTGATGCAAGAGATGCCCTCAGCGCTCAGGTTGTACTTGAGGTCCAGCAGCACCTGGATGTTGGTATCGGGCCGGAAGAGCAGCGGGGCCCGGCTGGCGGGGCGGAGCCGGCTGGCAAACACCAGCGACAGGACGAGGGTGGAGACAAACAGTGCTGCAAGGGAAGGACGCTGAGCTAGGCAGGGCGGGGCCCAGGTGGCGCACTCACAGCTGGGCCTCCCAGGTCCTGGGGAGGGCTGCTCTCACTATGGGGGGGGTATCCCAAGGGAGTGGACACAGCCCCAGCAAGCTGGCCAGCATGTGAAGCTTGCCGGGGATGGGTACCCCCAGGGATAGGGGCTGGTTGTAAAGCGTGGTGTCCCTGGGGTCTGACTGTAAGCTAGAAGCTAACACTCCCGGACAAGAGCACTTTGTAGTCTGTAAGAGCTGGCGCAGCCACCTGATCTCACACAGCTCTACAATACTGTGGAAGAGGGTGACAACAATAATGGCACTAACAGTTTATTGAGCACTTACTGCATACCATGCCCTGGGCTAAGATCTTTTTTCTTTTTATTTGAGACATAGTCTCACTTGGTTGCTCCAGGTAGAGTGCCGTGGCATCACCATAGCTCACACCAACCTCAAACTCTTGGGCTCAAGTGAACTTCCTGCCTCAGCCTCCTGAGTAGTTGGGACTACAGGTGTGTGCCATGACGCCCGGGTAATTTTTCTATTTTTAGTAGAGATGGAGTCTTACTCTTGCTCAGGATGGTCTTGAACTCCTGAGCTCAAGCCATCCTCCCCCTAGAGCCTCCCAGAGTGCTAGGATTACAGGTGTGAGCCACCGTGCCTGGCAGGGCCTAAGATCTTTTTATACACTATTGCACTACTTACAACTACCTTATCCTCCATTATAGGATGGGAAACTGAGCATGAAATGGACTGACATAGCCAAAGTCATACAGCAAGTATGTGGCACAGTCAGATTCAAAGTGGCTCTGACTCCAGAGCCCAAGCGTTACACGCTCTGCTGCCCAGAGTGACGACTGGCACCAGGCAGCAGCAGCTACTATAGGACTAGCTTCACTCTACCCAGGAAGGTGAGGCCCAGAGACTGACAGACCTGGTCCCCAACCCCCTGGACTGGTACATGGCCTGTTAGGGACCAGGCTGTAGAGTTCCCTTCCCCCTTACTTTCCACCCTGTCTGTGGAAAAATTATCTTCCATGAAACATAGGAAGGGGGCGCGCACAGCAGGAGGTGAGCAGCTGGGAGCTAGTGAAACTTCATCTGTATTTACAGCCGCTCTCCATCGCTTGCATCACTGCCCGGGCTCCGCCTCTGCCATGGAAAAGCTGTCTTTCATGAAACACAGCCCTGGTGCCAAAAAGGTTGGGGACTGCACCTCTAGTGCATCTGTGGGAGGGGGCGGGCTCCCAGCACTCACGTGTTCTTTGGGAGAGTCTGCCCTTGTTGGTGAGGTGCCCCCAGACAGAGGGGCAGGGGAGAGCCCACTTACCCACGATCACCCAGCACTTACCCACGATCACCCAGCGGCTCTTGACAGCCGACCACAGTGCCCAGTGGTGCAGCAGCTCCTGCAGCTGCGTGATGAGCTGGCCTCGGCTACCCCTGTCGGGGGCTGGCTGCAGGCCCTCAGGGGACACAGACATCAGGGACACGTCTCCCAGCTCCAGTGACACTGCCAGGGCAGAAGAGTGGCCCGTCAAAGCTGGAGTTAAAGCCTACCCCAGACTGCGCCTTCCCCAGGGAAGCCTAATGCCTGCAGGCCACCCTGTCCAGCCCCTGCCTCAGGCCCACCGTGCCAACATCTCCCACTGGCAGAGCAGCCCCAGATCTCACCAGGGTCATCAGGGCAGCCCGAGTCAGCTCTCACCTGGCTCCTCCTCGACATCCAGCAATGGGATGTCATCGTCCAGGTAGGGGATGGGGCCCTGGGCAGGGCTGCCCCCAACCCGCTCCGAAGCAGCAAACACGTCCCCTGGGAAGTGCAGGGAGCTCTTGCGGCCACACTTCTGGTGGCAGCTGTGGAGAGAGTGGGGGACAGGGGTGAGCCCAGAGGGTGGTGGATAACCAGAGGGAGCAGGGCAAAGCCCTGGTGACCAGATGAACCCAGGCATCACACTGCTGCTGGCGTTACACACAAGACATGCACCCCAGATTTCTAGGAGCTAGTCACTGGCTTTCTTTTTAGTACCATCTACCTGGGGGCCCTCAGGTGCCAGTCTTCCTCTGGGGAGACAAATGGTGAGAGCAGACCGTACCCAGGAAGAGGAGATGACAACACACAGTGGCCAGTGTACCCAGGTGACCAAAGCAGGGAATCATTCCTTCGCTGTCATGTGGCCCAGGTGCTCTGACACCAGCTAAGGAGGCGGCAGGTAGGGCTGGGCTGGGGCTGAGGCCAGGGTGGAGGAGGCTTCGCTGGAGGGAACGTGGACAAGACAAGGCTCACCCAGGGACTGGGGACAAGAACACACACAGCTAATACTCGTGCGTGCTGCGCGCCAGGCCGTGAGCTGTGTGCCCCGTGATTATCTCACTTAACCCTTGCGGGCTCCTACACAGTGCTCACCCCTTTTAAGAAAAGGAAACCAAGACGCAGAAAGGGTGAGTAACCTGCCCAAGGGTTCCACCTCTGCCAAGTGGAGAGGCTGAGGCCGAAGGCGGGTCCGACCGCCTAGGAGGACCACGGCGTCCGCTACCGCTACAGGGCAGGCTTGTTTGGAGTCTCTATAGAGATTGGAAAAAGGTGCCCTTTCCCCAAGATACTTTGTTTCTGCCATAAAACTCTCATAAGAATAGTCAAATCTGAATGTTCTGGGTGCAGACAGCAGCGCCCAGCGGGTGCTCTTGCACAGTGCCCGACCTGTGCACACACGCAGCCTCGAAGGAGGAATGTGAGTGAGCAGAGCGGAGGAATCCCTCTCAGGCTCAGGTCTGAGCTCCTCGCCGGGCCCTTGTCGCCCTCCAGCCCCTCCTGGGCTCACCACCATCAAGTGCGCGTTGTCATGGACCCCTGAAAACCACCAGCCAAGGCCTCTGCGTGCCCTGCCCCAAGCCCAGAGACCGTCCATCATCTTCAACTCTCTCAACCCCGAGCAGTACCCAGGCCCGATTCAGTCCCACCACCCCATCTTCTCTGACCGCCAGCCCCACAGACCCCTCCCCCTCGACCTCCGGCCGCAGCTGAGAACTGATCCGTTTAATTCCACACACGGCTCGCTACATCGGAAGAAAACCTGAGGACATTTAATGTGGGGACTCAGAGCCTGGGATATGCAGTCAGATGTTCTTGCATTTAAATCCTGGCTCTGCTAGCTACTAAATGGGTGGCTGAGAAAGTTGTCCAACCTGAGTCCTTGTTTTCTGATCTATAAAATGGGCACAATGAGAGGACCCAGCTCCCAGGGGTTCTGGGGGTGGTGGTGTCATAAGATCCTGTGCACAAGTGCTTTGCTCACGTCTTGGTGCCACACAGGTGATCACAAACAGTAACTGGACAGGGGTCTCTTCTCCCTCCCTTGTCCCCTGCCTAGCACAGGACTGGGCATACGGCAGGTGCTCACTAAAGAGCCACGAGGGCTTCTGGAAGAGAGGGTGGTGTGCCAAGTGGCCTGCAGTGGGTGTTCAGTGAGGGAAGGACGCCACCCAGCTCACCTGGCCTGGCAGGAGCTCTCCAGAGGCGCCAGGTACAGGCTCCAGAGGCCTAGGGCCGCGGGCATGGTGAACAGCACGGCCAGCCAGCAGCAGGACACGATGAGGGACATGAACAGGCCAAAGTCGTGCACGGCTGGGATCTGGTGGCAGGGAGGCAGAGAGGGAGGTGGGGTTGGTCAGGCCTGGAGCCGGAGACACTCAGGGCCCCAGACCACTCCTGGATGGCGGCGGGATGAGGAGGCCCAGGCTGCAGAGACACCATGAGCCAGGGGCTGCTGCAGGGGGCACAGCAGTGGAAGAAGGGTCCCCACCTTTAGAGTGGAGGTTCCTGTCTATCTGCAGCCCATTGCCTGGAATAGTGCCTGGCACAGAGGAGGTGCCCAGTAACTGTCACTGCCCGAATGGATGGGGGACAAGTGACACGCAGCCTGTCAGAGCAGGCCGTGTGGCAGCGAGGGAGAAGGGGGAGAATGTCTCCAGTGAGGGAAGCAGGGGGCCTGGGGACCTGCACAGATGTGCCAGCTGGAAGGAAGCCGTAGCCAGCAAGCAGACAAGCCTGCACTCTTCGTGAAACATCTTCACAAGCATCTTCTTTTTAGTCCCCAAATAACCCATGTGAGGAAAGTGAGGCTCAGAGAGGTTATACAACCTGCCCAAGGTCCCACAGTGGAAAACGAACCCAGCTCTGCCTGCTTTCTGGAACTGGTTCTCTGGGAAAACCCAGAAAATCTCCAAGCATCTAGTAATTTCTAGATAGGCTACTCCGCCCAGGTCATAAAGTCCCTCAAAGACTGGGGCCTACTCGTCATCTTCCAGCACTCAGGACCCAACCCAAACTCAGAGCCTTTTCCTGAGCCCCACTCCAAGCCCGAAGGCCCCTGGGACCAGCAGGAAGAAGCCAATGCCAGGGGCAGCCACACGGGCGGTGGGAGCAGCTGTGGAGCAGGAGTCAGGAGACCAGGTCAGGCTCAGCCCTGACCTGAGGTGTGACCTTGAGGAAGTCACTGTGTGAGGAAAACAGGGATGGCAATTGTCCTTTGTAGTGGGTAATGAAGATGAAAGCATGTTGGAAGCTGTCAAACGCCCCCCAGGTTGGAGGCTGGATTACTATCAATGAGCGTCAGTAATAAATGCTGCTTGTAGTATTATAATTTTCCCACTTGCTAAGTTTTGCTACCGGGTGATGAGTGATGAAAATAGGCCCCAGAGACATGGCAAGTACCTGCAGGCAAAGGCAGGGTGGCCACACAGGGTGTGGGGGGCAGGGGGAAGAGCAGAGACCAGGGCCCAGGGACATCCAGGAGGGATGGGGAGGCCAGGACAGGGTGCAGGGGCGGGTCCCCCACCTGGGAGAAGACGTTGGCCGCGTAGGCGGCGGCCGTGGTCAGGGAGGTGAAGAAGGTGGCCTTGCCGGCCGTTTGGATGGTATGGACCATGCGCAGCTGCGGGTCTTCCAGGTGGGTGGCCTGGCGGTAGGTGTTGATGAACACGAAGACGTCGTCCACGCCTGCGGGGGTAGTGCCGTCCGGAGAACATCAGGCGCTCTGCTGCCTCCAGGATCAGGCCCGAGCTTGCCTGGACCAACTCGGAGTGGCCTCCTGAGAGGTCAGGCCCAGGACGTCGTGCTTCTCAGCCTGGACTCTGGGTCTGGGAAGACTCCTCTGCCCAGCCCCACCTGCCACGCTCGTTGGCCCTAACCCCACCCCCCTGAACTTGGCCCCTTCTTCCACTTCTCAGGCTCCTTCCCCCACTTCCTACCAGCATACCCTCCTGCTCTTCCCACCCCCACGCCAGGCATCCACCCCCCACTCACATTCTAACCCCAAAGCCTAAGCCAGAGAGGGGGCTTTACAGCCCCCATGGACGCCAGGGTTTGTGTCCAGGGAGAAGCCCCTTTTGGGGGAAGGGGCAAAGTTCCCAAGTGGGAGGCCCACTGCCATGGGAACGGAGGCAACTCACCAATGCCCACCACCACGAAGGCGGCCACCCCGTTGAGGATGCCCAAGTACTGGACCCCGAAGACCACGTGGTACAAGAAGAGCGCCACCAGGCAGCTGAGACCAATGCTGGCGATCCCAAAGAAGGACAGGAACACTGGGCGGGCCAGAGGAACAAGGACATGTGAGCAGGACCCTCATGGAGCACAAACCCCCTTAGTGTCCCTGCCTCGTACCCTGTCCCCAGGTGCCCCTCACCAGCCTGTGTGTTCCCAGCACAGGCCTAGCTTCCCAAATCAAAGAAGGGGCCGGGCAGGAGCCCCAAGTGAATAAGTCAGGGTGCCTCTGAGACCTCATCCTCGCAGGCCTTCCCTCAAGTGAGAGACTTATGAACAAGATGTTTTCTGTCTGTCACTCATAGGGTAGGAACTGTGACTGGATCCCTGATACCTTACAGTATCTGACACATAGTGGGTGCCCAGGAAATATTTGTTGCATGGATGAATGAATGTCTTTTCCATTTGTGAACGTATTACCATGCTTTTGTTCACTTGGGCAATAAAGCATGCCGACTGTATGCAGGCAGCAGTAAGAGGCAGCTAGTGTACATGGGCAGTGGAGGTGGGAAAGGGAGCTGGGGGGCAGAGGGCAGCTGACTTGGGACCACAAAACAGGTTACAGAATAACCCACAAAGCCGAGTCCAGTAGCCCAGCTTCCCATCACAAAGCTGCCAACAGGGGCTTTGGCAAGGTGGTCGAATGGCAAAAGGTCAAACTGTGTGAGGTCCTGGGTGTGGGCCCTGACCTCAGGCTGGTATGGCCCAACCTGGCTCCAGACCTCCGTTTGCCTGCCTGGGGTTGGAAGGTGATTTCTGAGCACTGCCTGTGTCCCCAGCTCTGATGTTCTCGAGGACCCCAGCATTCTTGTGAGGGCAGGCTGTGGGTGGACGGGAGCAAAGCGGGAGGGCTGGAGGGGGCTGTCTCCGAGCCAGACTGTCGGCGGAGACCTACCTGAGCAGGAGGTGAGGACGTAGACCAGGGCGGCGATGCAGCTGCTGCTGACGAAGGCCAGGAGCATGTCGTTGTTGAAGGTCCTGCGCACCTCGTAGTCGAACAGGTCTGTGCCACCGTAGAGAACCTGGACCTTGCTGGGGGCGGGAGCACAGGGAGAGAGGAAAGGCAGAAGGGGCGTGGAGCTGGCCCTGAGCACTGGGGGAGGACCAGGAGCAGCCACTTCACCAGGGACTCTTTAACCCAGCTGGACATCAAAACCACCTGGGGCTTCCAAAAATCCTGACATCTAGGGCAGGTCCCGGACAAACTAAAGCAGAACCTCTGGGGGGGGGGGGATGGACAGATTCATCAGTGTTCTTTAAATCTCCCGGGTGAGTCAAATGTGTGGCCAACATTGATGAACCACTGCTTTATACAGATAATAATGTTATATTCTGATTCTGTCATTTTTCAATTCTCAACTGTCTGCAGCAAAATTCTAAATTCAAACTGGCTTGCGGATATTTAGTTTTACACTGCCACTCAGTGTGTGGTTAGCACAAGTTATTTTTAATAAGGAAACATAATGAGATTGGTCAAACTGTGTTTTAAAACACAAATGAGAGCAAATCTGCTTTTGGCCAAGCTGGAGTAACACAACAAGATGGAAACTAGATTCACCTTTTCACTGGAACCAACAAAAATGTGGGAAAAGGGGTGAAACAAGACTCTGGACACCAGACAACCAAGGATGATGATCCCAGGGAGATGAGACACAAAATGAGCCCTATGGTCACCCTGACTTGCTGCCTTGAGAGTTCCAGTCCTCGGCGAAGCCTAACATATTCGGACTCCAAAGGAGGCCGAAAATTTCCAAACTTGATGAAAACTATAAACCCACTGATCCAGCCGGGCGCGGTGGCTCACGCCTGTAATCCTAGCTCTCTGGGAGGCTGAGGTGGGCGGATCGTAGCAGGATTGCTTGAGCCCAGGAGTTTGAGGTTGCTGTGAGCTAGGCTGACGCCACGGCACTCACTCTAGCCTGGGCAATAAAGTGAGACTCTGTCTCAAAAAAAAAAAAAAAAAAAAAACCCACTGATCCAAGAAGATCGAACAATGAACCCCAAGCACAAAAAACATGAAATAAAACTATAACAGTGCACATTATAATCAAATTGCTCAAAAACAGTGACCCAAAGAGAGTCTTAAAAGCAGCCTGAGTTAAAAGCCACATGACAGACAGAGGAACAAGGACAACGCTGACAGCAGACTTCCCACTGGAAGCCACACGAGTGAGAAGACAGCACAGTAACATCCCTTAGATACTGGGGGGAAAGTCAACCCAGAATTCTACACACAGCAAAAATATACTTCAAAAACAAAGGCAAAATGAGAGACTTTTTCAGATATACGAAAACTGAAATAATTCATCTCCAGTATACCTTCTCTACAAGAGATGTTAAAGGAAGTCCTTCAGGCAGAAGGAAAATGATAACAGACAGAAATACGGATTTATAAAAAGGAACAAAAGCATTTGAAATGGTAATGACAAAAATAAATATATAAACATTTCTTATTATTTATTTATTTTTTTTAAGGATACTTGACTCTTTAAATAAATAATAACAATGTAGCATGGGGTTTATAACATATATAAAAATAAAATGTACTAACAATAGCATAAAGGCCAGGAGGGAAGAAAGAGTAGTATACTATTGTAAGGCTCTTATGCTATCCATGAAATGATACAACATCATTCAAAAGTCACTGTGATAATTTAAAGATGGATACTATAAACCCTAAAGCAACCACTAAAATAAAGAGTTAGAGCTAAAAATCTAACAAAGGAGATGAAATGGAACCATAAAAAACACTCAGTTCAAAAGAAGGCAAAAGAGAGGTAAAGGGAAATAAAGAACACATGGGACAAATAGAATAAAATAGACTTAAATCTAACCATATCAATAATTGCATTAAATGTAAAGACTTAAACACTCCAAATAAAAGGCAGAGATTGTCAGATTTAAAAAAATCAAGACCCAGCTGCCTACAAGAAACCCACTTTAAATATAAAGACACAAATAGTTTAAAAGCAAAGGGATAGAATAAGATATACCATACAAACATAATGGTAACAGAAAGGACGATAACAGATAAAATAATAACAGAATCAAAAGAAAGCTGGGCTGGTTATATTAATAACAAACGAAGTACATTTCAGAGCAAATAATATAACCAGTGACAAAGAAGATAATTTCCAAATGAGAAAAGGATCAATTAATGAAGGCTGGGTGTGGTGGCTCATGCTTGTAATTCTAGCACTCTGGGAGGCTGAGGTGGGAGGATTGCTCAAGGTCAGGAGTTCAAGGATCAATTCATCAACAGAATACAATAATCCTAAATGTTTTGGTACCTAATAACAGAAATTTAAAATACATGAAGCAAAAACTGACAGAACTGAAAAAAGAATTAGAGAAATCCACAACTACAGATGGCATTTCAACACCCCTCTCAATAACTGTTAGAACAATTAGACAGAAAATCAGTAAGGATATAGAAGACCAGAAACAACACACAATCAATGAACTTGATCTAATTAACACTCACAGAACATTTCATCCAACAAGAGCAGAATACATATTTTTTTTCAAGTGCGTCGTAGGGAACATTCGGCAAGACAGACCATATACTGGACCATAAAACAAGACTCAATAAATGTAAAAGAACTTAAGTCAGACAGAGTATGTTCTCTAACCATAATGGAATTAAATGAAAAATCAGCAACAAAAAGTAACTGAAAAATTCCCAAATAACATCCTTTTCAATTACATGAGTTAAAGAAGAGATCAAAAGGAAAAACAGAAACTATTTTGAACCGAATGAAAATGGAAACACAACATATCAAAAATTGTGAAATGCACTGAAACAGCAGCACTTAGGGGAATTTTACAGCACTAAACACCTCTATTAGTAAAGAAGAAAGATTTCAAATCAATGGCCTCAGCTTCTACTTTAAGAAAACAGAACAAGAGAAAATTAAATGTAGAAGAAACAGAAAAAAGAAAATAAAGATCAGAGCACAATTCAATAAAATAGAAAACAGAAAAACAGAGAAAAATCAATGAAAACAAAAGCTAGTTTTTTGAGATCAATAAAATTGATGAGATTCTAGCCAGAGTAATCATGGAAAAAAAGAAAGAAGACACACATGAAAAAGGTGACAATCACTACAGTTTCTACAAATATTAAAAAGATAGTAAGGGAATATTATAAATCACTTTACATCAACAAATTTGATAACTGAATGAAATGGACAAATTTCATGAAAGACTCAAACCACCAAAGATCACATAAGACAAATTGATAACCTTGACATATCTATGTATATTTTTAAAATTGAATTTGTAGTTAAAAACCTTCCCATAAAGAAAACTCCAAGCCCAGATAGTTTCATTGGAAAATTCTATCAAGCATTTAAGAAAGAAATAATGCCAGTTCCACATAAACTCTCCAGAAAACTAAAAAAAAAAAGAGGATACTCCCTAACTCATCCTATGAGGCCAGAACTACCCTGATACCAAAATCAGCCGAAGATATAAGAAAACTAAAATCCAATGTCTATCAGGAATGTACTGAGCCCCGTAACACAAAATACAAATAGAATTTAACACTGTATGCAAAGGATAATATTTCATGACAATTCAATCAATGTAATTCACCATATTAAACCAAAAGAGAAAAAAACTATATGATCACTCCACTAGATGAAGAAAAACATTTGACAAAAACCTAATATTCATTGCTGATTAAAAAAAAGAAAAAAACTACTAGCAAATAAGGAACAGAAGGGAACATCCTTAACCTGATAAAGGACATCTACAAAAAAATCTACATTTTTTCATTAGGAATGAGACAGGGAGCACCTGCTCTCATCACTTCTATTCAACATTGTACTGAGGATCAGCCAGTACAATTAGGCAAGAAAAAGAAATAAAAGGCATATAAATTGAAAATGATGAAGTAATGTTATCTTTATTATCAGAAGACATCTATTCCCAAAGGAATCTACAAAACACAAAAACAAAAAATCTACTAGAACTAATAACAGGTAAGTTTAGCAAGATCGCAGAACACAACATCAATTATATTTCTATATACTAGCAACTAACAATTGGAAATTGAAATTTTAAAATTATGAAACACTGAGGGATAACTATGACAAAATATGTCAGATATATTATGCTCATAGGTCAGAAGACACAATATTAAGAAGTCAGTTCTCCTCAGATTTATCTATGGATCCAACACAAATACAATCAAGATCCCAGCAGACTTTTTTGTATTAATAGAAATAGGTGAGCTGATTCTAAAATTCTTATGGAAACACAAAGGACCTAGAATAACTAAAACAACTTTAAAAAACAAAATTGAGAGATTAACACTATCTGATTTCAAGACTTGGTTTAACGCTGCAGGAATCAAGACAGTGTGATTCTAGTGTGCACAGGGGAAACAGACTGGTGAAACAGAATAAAGAGTTCAGAAACAGACCCACACATATATGGTGCAAAGGCAGGGCCCTTTGTACCTTTGCCCAAGGTGCAAATGCACCTCAGTGGAGAAAGAAGAGTCTTTTCAACAAATGGTGCTGGAACAATTGGACACGCATGTGAAAATAATAAACCTTGATCCATTCCTTATACTATATACAAAGGTTAACTTGAAATAGAACATCATAATACTATGTGTAAAATCCAATTTAAAATGGGCAAAAGATCTGAATAGTTCAACCAAAGAAGATGAATAGATGTCCAATAAGCATGTGAAAGGATGTCCAACATCACTAATAATTAGGGAGATGCAAATTAAAACTGCAGTGAGATACCACCACAAGCCTATTAGAATGGCTACAAATTTTTAAGCTGACCCTATCAAGTAGTATAGAGGATAGGGAAGAATTGGAATTCTCATACACTGCTGGTGGGAAAGTAAAATGGTACCACTAATTTGGAAAATAGTTAGGCAATTTCTTAAAAAGTTAAACTTACCCTATGATCCAGTCATTTTACACCTAGGTATTTATCTAAAACAATGAAAGTGTATGTCCACACAAAGGCTTGTACCTGAATGTTCATAGCACCTTTGTCTGTAACTGCCAAATCTGGAGCAAACGAGTATCCATCAACAGGTACATGGATGAACAAAATGTGACAGCTCCTAACAATGGAATACTACTAGAATGTAAAAAGAATAAATTATTGATACACACAACAACGTGGATACAACTTTGAATAATTAGATGGAATGAAACAGGCCAATCAAAAGAGTATATACTATATGATGCCTTGTATATAAAATTCTAGAAAATGAAAACCAATACATAATAATGGAAAACAACGTGGTTGCTGAGGGTTGGATGGGTAGTCAGGAAGGGATGGACCAATTATTAAGAGGACATGAGGAAACATAGGGGGTGAGGAGATGATGCCTCCTCACTATGGTGAGGATTTCAAGGTATATACACATGTCAAAACTAATCAAATTATAAAGTTCAAGTATATGCAGTTGGTTATATGTCAATTATACCTCATAAAAGCTGTAAAAAATGCAAATAGGACATTTAAAAGCCAAGTCAAAAAGATCTCTGGATTATCTACTTTGTTGAATTAAACAGTTTAACTATACATTCATTAGCACATAAAACTGCAAGTTAAATCAATTGTTCATCACTCACACATTAATTTGTATACCATCTATAGAGTGTCTTCCAGGTCCTGTTCTAGTTGTTGGTTATAAAAAGACATAGGCCCAAACTTTTACTCTCAAGTAGAAAGGAACAGCACATGGAAGACCAGAATTCTTGCCTAGAACTGCTGAAAAGTCAAGTAAAATTCGGAAATCATCTGTGATGACAGAAGAATTGCTGAAGTAATGAGAACCAGCTGGCTTAGACTTGAGAAAGGGGAGAAATTATGAAAGGTAAGCTGCCCTTCTAGAGCTGTTTTTATCCTGGAGGCATTTGCTGATTGTGAACATGGGCAGAAGGGTGAAGATCTTGGCTGGGAGTCAGGGAAGTTGGCAGAGCCCTGGGCAGAGACTTGCAGACCAGCAGAGCACATGGTTAGGTTTCCCTCAGCACTTCTGCTGACGACTGGGGCTGTGCGGGGCACAAGACTAAAAAAGCTAAGCAGAAAAAGCTTCTGAAAAAGCAGAATGGAGGGTGTTTTTTTTAGCAACTTTGAGATCAAGATTAGAGACGGGAACTTGTCAGAGGAAGGGACTGCAGAATACACCAGGCTCTCAGCTGAAAATCCCAGAGGACCTAAGCCAAACTAGAGGAAGACTGAGATTTTGCAGGCCTGGAAACCATCCTCGACTCAATGCAGGCACTGCCTGTTTAAGGTGTTCAAGTGCAATTCTATCTGCCTCCTGGAAGGAAGGAAAGATAAACTTTCTCTGGAGGAAATAACATTACCTGAGCCTCTGTGTTTTTTATACACAATGTTTATCACTTAATAAAAATTACCAGGCATACCCATAGGCAGGACCACGTGACCCAAAACCAAGTGAAAGACCATACATTAAAAGTTAACTAATAAGAAGTAGAAAATAACTATAATTAATATGCCTAAGAACAGAGAGGAGAATGTGGACAAAATAAATAAAATGATGAAGAGCTTTACCAGTGATTTAGATAGATAACAAAGGGTCAAATGGAATTGTCAACAGAAAAATAGAACATTAACATTAAAACTTGGCCAGGCACGGTGGCTTGCGCCTGTAATCCTAGCACTTTGAGAGGCCATGGTGGGAGATCGATTGAGGCCAGGAGTTTGAGACCAGCCCGAGAAAGAGCAAGACCTTGTCTCTACAAAAAATAGAAAAATTAGCCAAGCATGGTGGCGTGCACCTGTAGTTCTAGCTACTTGGGGGCCTGAGGCAAGAGGATCACTTGAGCCCAGGAGTTTGAGGTTGCAGTGAGCTATGATGATGCCATGGCACTCTAGCCCAGGAGAGAAGGCAAGACCCTGTCTCAAAAAACCCCAAAAAACTCAATAGACATTAAATGGTAGATTAGACACAATAAAAGATCAGCAAACTAGAATTTCTAAACCAAAGCCTAGAAAAAACATAGATAAAACATAGAAAAAAAAGTAGTGAAGTAGCGAAGACACATGAGACTCAGTGAAAAGAATTAACATTTGTGTAATTAGAGTCCTAAAAGGAAAGGGGACACAGAACAAGGTAGAAGCAATATTTGAAGAGATAATACCCAAGTTCCTAAAACTCTGAACAGTTATCAACCTACAGCTTCAAGAAGCTCTGTGACCCCAAACAGAACAAATACAATAAAAATTCACCAACATACCTCACAGCAAGACTGCTGAAACCAAAGACAAAGAGAAATCTTAAAAGCAGATAGAAAGACAATCTTTTAAAAGAGCAACAAAAAAGATTTACACCTAACTTTTCCACAGAAATGATGGAAATCAGAAGACAATGGGGTGACATCTTTTGAGTACAATATTAAAAGAAAATTGCCAATTTATAATCCTATACAGCAAAAATACACTTCAAAAATGAAAGTAAAATAAAGATGTTTTCTAGGCAAACAAAACAGAGAACTTATCACCAGCAAACCTGCACTAAAAGAAGTACTAAAGAGAGTTCTTCAGACACAAGAAAAATGATCCCAGAGGGACACATAAAATTGTAGAAAGTAATAAAGAGCAACAGAAAAGGTAAATACGTGAATAAATATAAATGAATACAAACTCTGTACAACAATAAGGTAGTGTCTTATGGGGTTTAAAATGTATATAAGATTTAAATGCATGCAACAAAAATGCAGAAGGGTGCAGGACAACAAAGGCAGTGAATGTGTTCTAAGGTTCCAGTATTATCAGGGAAGTAGTAAAAGTGATCATTTGTATTATTCTGTAATAAGTCAAGGTGCATGATGTTATCTCTTGAGTAACCAAAACCAAAATAATTTAAAAATTTTTGTTAATCCAAAACAAGGCACTAGAGTCAAGTCTACAGGGTCCCTGGTTGTCACCACTGCTATGAAGCTCTAGGGGGAAGAAAAGGGAAAGAGCAGCATTTTCTTCTAAGGGCAAGGGTTTTGCCTCAGCAGCTGAATATGTGGGCAGGGATAATCATTGTATCTAAAACCCTAAAGATTCCTCTACAGTCAGCTGCCATACTCAGCCAAGTACTTTTCCTTGAGGCAAGTCCATTCATTTGTGCTTTCGTTGCTCAGACAAACCCTTATTCACGGTGCTTGGCACTGTGCTAGGGGCGAGGCCTACAGAAATGAACCAGGAGCAACAGACTCACATTCTATTGAGACAGAAAACTACACAGGACCTCTCTCAAACTTTAATGTGCAAACACATCACCTGGAAGTACCGTAGGACTGGGAAAGAGCTTGCAATTCTGCATTTCTAACAAGTCCTTGAGTGATGCTGATATTGTTAACTGGAGGACTGCACTTTGAGTTACAACTAAAATGCTGAGTGACAAGTGATGAAACTGTAGCTCAGAGAGGTGAAATAGCTTGCTGAAACTACCTGGCCCAAAGCTGTCATGTGCACTATTAGCACTGGTCAAGAAAAGGGACCTTTCACTTGTCAGAGTGACAGCAAGGATGTACCTGGCTCTACCCCTGATTTGGGAAGACCTCCTAGGGAAAAGGTCGTGGAGAAGGGGATATAGTGTTCAGGAGTAAGAGGCACCTGGAACTCAATTCCCTACCCTAAGACAGCCCTTTCCCGATACACACAAGGGCTGCCACACACTGGGGTACAGCTAGACTTCCTACCTAGTAGACTGCTTGGCCAACATGGCCACATAGGTGACCACAAAGCTCTGAAACTTGGCCCGTTGCTCCTCCCAGCGGTCATCCACTGAGTAGTAGTTGGGCAGGGGCGCTCCAAACAGGATCTCGCTGCGCAGGAGGGAGCTCTTCAGATTGTCTGCGGAGAGGCCCTCGTCGACGTACCAGTAAAACTCGGGGTGAGTCATGGCCAGCTCTAGGGAGCCTGCAGGAGCAGGTGTGGGGGCTCAGAGAGCTCAGACGGTCAGTTCCTACCAGCCCTCCCTCAAGGTCAGCATGCCAGTCCTGCCTCCTGGGGTTCTGCCCTGCCCACATCCTCCGTTAAAAAGCACACCTGAACCCCACCCTAGTCCCCACAACCATTCCCCGGCCCTGCCCCACTCTTCCCCAAGCCCCATCCCTAACTTACCTAAAACAAACCCTACCTCAGTCTCCCTTCAACCCCAGTCTCTCCCCTGTCTTCCTCTGACCAAATCCCTTGTTCTCCATAACCACACGCTGGCCTCCCTCTAACCACCCTCTCACGCCCAAACCTCACCTCACGCTTTCTCTAACTCTGGCCATGGCAGAACTCCGAATATCCTGCATCCGGGTCTGCGCCGCAACTTCCCCCTTTGCCCATACTCACTTCACACCCACAACCAGCCCTTCTCACCGCGCCCTCAGGCCACGCCCGCACTCTGCTCGGGACCCACTCTGCCTGGCCCAAGTCTCCCCGAAAGCACTGGGCGAAGCCGGGGCCCACGAGCTGTCCCCAGCCTCGCCCAGGCCCGCAGCCGCCCGCGCCCGGCTCACCGCGGATGTCGGCGAGGTCCTGGCCCATGCCGTCGTAGTAGATCTTGCCGCCCCGCTCCGTGGGGAAGAAGTAGGTCATGAGCGAGCTGGGCGGGGAGCAGTAGGAGTAGGAGCCGAGCGGCAGGTCCTTGAGCACCTCGTGGGGCTTCCAGCAGAACTCCCGGAAGCCCGGGTGGTCCATGACCTTGCGCTCAATCTCGTGGATCGTGACCAGCCGCTCACTGGTGAAGATGTTGCGCTCCGCGTCGCCGCGCGCCAGGAAGATGAGCTCGATGCGCCAGTGCGCGTGCGTCTGCGTGTTGGCGCTCACGTACGCACGTGAGTAGTCCCAGCGTGAGGCGCCCCGGCGGGAACGGCTCTGATTGGCCGCTGCGGCCCCGGGGGGCGGGACGCTGGGATGGCGTTGTCCATTCCCGTTCAGCCCTGGGCTCCGCGGGTCTTCACTCTGGTTGGCTGCCGGATCCTCCAGGGCCGAGGTGTCACGCCGAAGGCGCCTGCTCCGATTGGCTGCTGGCTTTGGGGCCGCGGAGGTGGCCCTGGACAGGCCTGGGCCGGCGGGCGGGGCCCTGGAGGCCTGCCGCGAGCGGTTGCCCAGGTGCAGCTGCTGCAGCTGCTCTGAGATGAGGCGCTGGAGCGTTTCGGAGGTGAAGTCGGCCAAGTCGCGCCGGTTGCGTCCCCAGGATCCAAACTGGGACTTGAGCGCCAGGGCGAGGGCGTCAAAACGCTGCGAGGCCTCGTGGTTGCGGATCTCAAAGGCGTTGTAGGAGATGTCGATGTCCAGGGGCGGGTAGTAGAGGAACATGAAGGCCGACAGGGCCACGGGGATGCTGCAGCCCAGGAAGAGCACCAGCCCCGCACAGCACGGATTGGTGAAGGCCCAGCCCAGCGCACTCCAGAAGCCCGAGCTGGGGGGCCGGGAAGGCGAGGTCCAGGGCCGCCAGCAGCACTGCCCCGCGGCCCCGGGTCCAGGTCCCGGCTTCTGGCTCCCCGTAAAGGCCTCACCGGCTCCTTCCTCCTCTTCCTGCTCTTCCTCTAGCCACACGTCCTGCAGCAAGGGGTCATCCTCCGTGTCCATAGCCTGCAGGGGAGGAGAGGATGGTGCCCTGTGGAGCAATTCGCCCAGCACTGGGCACGAATCCTGTCCAATCACAACCACCTGCTAATGCTGTGGTGGAATTGCATCACGCAGGCACTTAACCCAACGGAATTCACCCACATGTGCAAAGAACGGAAAGGAAAAGCCTGTTGTTTGCCTGTCACCTCTCCCAACTAGATCTTGGCTCTCAAGGCCACAGAAAAAGGAGAATCACAGAACAATTGCAAACAGAAAAGATGTTTCTACTGGTGTAAGGGATATTCAAGGAGAATTTTGACTACACATATTTCCTAATTATTGCTGCATTCTTTTATTTTAGAACTCAAGGCCAATGTAAGATGTGACCCCACTGCAACCACTCTCATTTAATGAACCAGCTGTAAAGTATCTTCAGGAAGTATCAGGGTACAAGGGAAAGAACATGATCTTTAGCATCAGGCAGACCCTGGTTTGGGTCCTGGCAGTGTGAACATTGGCAAGGCAGTGAGCCTCTCTGAACTTCAGAGTCCTCATCTATAAAATGGAAGTGGCCATTTGTGCCTCACACGGCTGTGGGGTTAGAGGTGCAAGTACTCAGCAGTCTGTGTAGTACATTGGTTATTATCTGTCACATAAGCAGGTTTCTTTGCTCCCCTCTGGGGACTGTAGCATGCTCAGCCATTGCCCATGGTGCTGTGCCAGGACTAGATGCCTGTCATAGCTCTTCTGGAGAACCTCAATAGCTCCCCACCCCCTCTCTGGGATGCCGCAGCTGCAGCCACTGTTTGTCAGGCTCAGACCACTTAATATGCAGCTCCAGCAACATCAAACCTTTGGGCACAGGCAGGGGCCAGGCATCTGCCTCCCTGAGACTTGAGCACAGCAGCAGGAGGGCCTGGCAGGAGAGGGCAGAGCTTGGCATCCCCAGGACTCCAGTGGGGTGGCCCTAAGGCAGGAGGCCTTCCGGCATCCCAGGCATGGCCTGTTCCCCTTGTCCTGCCTGCCCTCTGGATGGAGAGAGACTCATTATTCAGTTAGATGCCAGGCAATGAGAGGAGGAAGCTAATTATGCTGAAGCTGGCTAATTAATGCTGCCTTTCCTATTAACATTCTCTGGACTGCCCCATTTCAATTAGATGGTCTGTCCGGGAAGAGAGGGGCTGCCGTCAGTCCAGAGAAAGTGAGAAAGAGAGGGCGAGGGGAAGGAGGGAAACAGACAAACACGGGAGAGATCTGAGACCGAGACAGGGAAAGAGGAGAGAGACCAGGGAGAACGGAATGGTGGGGTGAGAGACAGATGCAGACAGGGAAACAAAGAGGAGAGAAGCAGAAAGAGTGACTGAGGAGGGGGCCCTGTAGTGGAGGTAGGAGAGGAGGGGTGCACAGGAGAAGACTTGTAAGAGAGACACCTGGAAGGGGCGGGAACAGCTCCTATAATATGCCAGATTCCTGTTGAAGAGATAAAACTTCCTGTTTGCGATGCCCCAATGTGAGCCCGCCAGCCTGCGGGGAGGAGAGAGGATCATAACTGTTCTGAGCCCCAATTTGCATTCACACCGGAGGCAGCTCAGACTCATCCCATCTCCAAAGGGAAAACCAAGTCTGACTGTGGACGTGGAGGTACGTGGGATCCTCTGCCCTATTCCTGGCCTCAGAAGAAGGAAGCTGATGGGAATAGGGTAGAGTGGGGCAGGGGCCACGTGTGCACTTTTTCTGAGGACTAAGTCCAACCATCTCGCCCCTAACCCAGCCTGCCTTGTGGGAGTATGGTTTACAGTGTGTTGGGTATATGGGGGGGGGAGGTCAAAGGCCACTATTCTGAGTCACAGCAACACTCCCTGGGTGACTTGAAGGCCCCTCCATCTCATTGCTATTCCACCCAGAAAGCCACCCCCTTCCTCCAGTGTCCAAATCTAACTTATCTTTCAATGCCTTGCTGAAGTGTCACATCTGCCAAGAAGCCTTCCCAGCTCTGAACCCCCAGCTGCCTGTCTAAGCTTCTCACCACCCTTATCACACTTGCCTGGGGGTAAAAATTACTGAGGGGCAGGGAGGGAGAAGCAGTGTAGCAGAGTGTAAAGAGCTATGGCTTTGGAAGCAGGTGGACTTGGGTGCAGATGCCAACTGTATGACTTAGGGCTTTCTGAGCCTCAGTGTTCCCACCTGCAGAGTGGGGCTAACAGCACTCACCGCAGAGGTTGCTGGAAGGGTGATGTACACAACAGACTGATCACAGAGTGTGGCAGATAAGAGTGCTTGGGAAATGACAGCTACTATTCTTTTATACTCTACTTCCCCCCAAAGGCTGAGACTCCTAACAAACCCATGTAGCAGGTTGTATTTTCCAAAAATGCCTGCAACAACATCTGCCGTCTCACAGGTATATCTCGTGATATGACTTTGACACTCTTCCCATCAGGGAAGGAATGTCTGCCTGCCTTCCTCTCAAGTCTATGTGTGCTGGGGACCATGGTAGGACAGTGCTCTCTGACCTGTGAGGTCAGGTAATAAAGGGAGATGCAGCTTCCACCTGGCTCTCTTGGGGCACTCCTTGCTCTCCTTGGAACCCAGCCGCCATGATGGAGAAAGCCCAAATCATCCGTGCAGAGAGACCACATGTAGGAGACAGCCAGCATCAGCGCCGTGTGATGTGAACGCTTGAGTGAAGTTGCCTCCAGATAATCCCAGCCCCCGCTCATCGAGTAACCCCCAGCCTTCAAGTCTTCCCAGTTGAGGCCCAGACACCATGGCATAGAGCTAATCCATGCTCTCTGCTCCCTGTCCTGACCACAGCATCCACGAGCGTGATCCAGTGGTTGTTATTCGTCACTACATCTGGGGATGTTTTAGTTACATAGCGACAGCAACTGGAACAATTACAAGGGGGCCCTGTTCCATTTATATGACTCCATGCGCTGCAGACAGCATTTGCTGGATTTAAGTGACCAGAAAATGAGGCCCAGGCACTCCACCTCCCAGTGCGAGCCCCACAGCCTAGTAGACACGGGCTCCAAGGGAGCAGGGACTTGTTCCCTGCTGGGTTCCCGAGGCTTAAAATACCCTGGAGGGTGGGGAGGGGGAGAAGTCAGTGTTTCACAGATAGTCATTGAATGAAGGAAGGAAAAGGAAGCACTTGGGTTAGGTAGTCAATAAAACTCCCCCCTGGACAGAAAGGACAGGACTGCCTTCCCAGTCCACGTGGGAAATGAAAAGCTGCCACATTGGAAATCACACCAGCCTGGTGGTCAACCGACCTGTCTCCAGGCCTGGCTAAGCCACCAGCTTTCTTTGTGGCCCTGAGTATGTCCTACCCTGAGTCCCCTATCTTGAAGTGGGGTGGCTGAGGCCCAGGTACTTCCAGTTGTGACACCCCCCAGGGTCTCCAAGGAGCCTCAGCCACCCAGGCATTACCCTCTGCTGGTCTGCAGGCCAAGGTGGGCAGGTGCCATCCAAGAGCCCCTCCCCCACGCTGAGGCCTGGCTGGTGGGTGGGGTCTGACACCCATGCCTCAGCCAGCAGCCCTCTCCGCAGGCCCCTCCATAGCAGGCAGGAAGGGCAACAAATGGTAAATTTGTTTTCCTTTCTCAAATGATGGGAATTGATTAGCTTAGCGAGGAGGTCCAGCTGCTCGTTGGAAAGGAACCAAGGGTGGCTCCTGTGGTCTCTGTCATCCACGCAGAGAGCCCAAAGGAGAACTGTGATCTAGGGGACAGGGGAGCTGTGATCATGCCTTTATGGTCTCCCACTAGGGTGAGCCCTGGGAGTGTCCTCCTTCACACAGGCACACTCAGAGGTGGTCAAAACTTAAACTCTGGGCCTCCCAGGGGCCCATGAACCAAGGTGGATGCATGTCCACGGAACAAGGTCTTCCTCATCTTGGGAAAGGCAGCTGGGGCAGCTGCCTAAAAGGGAACAGCAGACTCTAGGGAGCCTCAAAAGAAGAACCTCACCCAGTTTCAAGGCCAGGCTTGGAGCAACACAAAACCATATATGCAG
Organism: Mirza zaza; assembly: GCA_008750895.1. NCBI lineage: Eukaryota > Metazoa > Chordata > Mammalia > Primates > Cheirogaleidae > Mirza > Mirza zaza. The sequence continues at coordinate 237,826 of VSMD01102750.1, read as the reverse complement.
CAAAATCCCAATTTTATAACAGGAAAAAAAATCTGCACATATACGGTATTTTTAAAACCCATTAATAGCAGTTATCCATTTGGAAGAATTATAGGTGATTTTTATTTTCTCCTTTATACTTGTCTTTCCAATTTTTCTGAAATGATCAGGTATAGCCGTACTTTTAGAATCAGAAATAAATGTTATTTAAAAATAGAATGTGTGTGTATGTGGGAAGAAGGGATTCTGCTAACAGCCTTCCACTCTTTGAGGAGTTACTACAATAGGCATTATGGAGGGGAGTGCTCTGTCCTCCAAGGAGAGAAAGCAAGCAGAGCTGGCTTAAGTTGTAGCAGGAGAGATCCCAGTGCGAAAGCAGGAGGACCTTGGGGACAGAGGGAGTTGGCAAATGCCCAGCGGGTGAATGGGTGTGGAGTCGCTATTCCCCTACAATGGAGAGAGGGGTCTTTAGGTGAGCAGGGAATAGACCATTGCCCACCAGACCCAGAATGGGCCTCAGTGCATACCTCGTCCAATGCCTTCCTTTTACACATGGGGAAACTGAGACCCAGGGAGGAGATGGGACTCACCCAGGCCATCTTATCGATGGCGGGACCAGGACTCCTGGCTCGAAGCTTTCATTCCATTCCATCACCAGATTCTGGGAGGAATTTTTGGCAGCCCCAGGGAACACCCAGGCCTGGAGGAGATGGCATGTGGCCCCGAGGAGCCAAAAGAGGAAAGCTATTTTTAAAGCCTAAGGAAAAAGGCGTCTTCAAGTCACGAGCCAGAGGGACGTCCCCATCTGGACAGAACAGGGCTTAGGTGGGAGGTGGTGTGGACTCAAAGACATCCCCATTCCCCTGCAGGCATCGCTCTTCTCCAGAGCATCAGGGTTCCCAGGACTGCGGCCCGTGCCCGAGCCTCCCCGAGGCCTGTTGACAACTTCCCTCCGCCTGGCGAAGGATGACAGGGCCCTTCTTCTCCTTTCCTCCATCCCAGCCAGACTATTAAAATGTAATCAAAAAGATCACATTAGACATGCAGATTTGACTTAAAATACGTATATGTATGTATAATTTAATGGCAATTAGGAACTAATCAGCTTTTCCTTCCTGACTCGGGGCGTTTTGCCTTCCTGGTCCAGCTCTGGCCCTTGAACATCTCCAGGTCTTTGATGCTCTTGCCCTTGGCGGGGCAGAAGTTCAAAATGAAAGCTTTTGAGCTGAACAGCTCTAGAGAAGGGAGGGAAGGAAAAAGGAGGCCTTGGAGCCTCCTGGACATCACTTCCTAAGTCCTGACTGTCACACTGCTGAGAATCTGTCACCCTCCAGATGCCCTGGCTATGTGCCTGCCACCCAGAGTCCCAAACACTTCCCCGGGACCTGGGCACTCCATCTCAGGCCAGAGGGCTGGGGAAGCGCTGGAGACATGGTGGTGAAACTGGGGAAAATCACACATGTGGGGTGGATCCAAACGCCCAAGCAGTTCAATGCAGAAACTCCAATGCCCATTAAGATAGTTATAACCTAATAATTAGGGCTGCATCTACTGCATGCCCAGTATTCCTTATGTGTCCTCTGTCATCCTCACATCAGCCCTGCAAGGGAGACATTAGGAGGATCCCCATTTTACAGAAGAAAAATCAGAATCAGAGAGGTTAAGTGACTCCCTGGTGGTCACACAGTGAATAAACATCAGAATTAGAGAGTGTGAACTTCAGGTCTACTGATCTCAAAGCTTGGGCTCTGGTGGCCTTTCCAGGCAGCTTGTGCATTCCTGGAGAGCCGAGATGTTAGCACTCACAGCAAGTTTGTACCGTCCCCATAAGACCTAAAATCGCCCAGGTCTCAGCGATGCTGCTTTCAGTAGGTGACAACTCAGGTAGTGGCATAAAGGAAGTCTCCACCCCCTTCTAAGGGACATGGTCGTGGCGGTTGATTCCATGTGTCAACTTGACTGGGCCGTGAAATGCCCAGACATTTGGCCAAGCCTGGTTGTGGGTGTGTCTGTGAGGATGTTGTTGGGTGGGATTAACATTGGGATCAGTGGACCGAGTGTCACCGTCGGACCCCCTAGCGCGGCAGGCCTCAGCCAGTCAAGGGAAGACGTGGACAGAGCGAGAGAGGGACGCTCTCTGCTCGCTGTGTGGGCTTGGACATGGGTCTTTTCTGGCCTTCAGGCTCGAGCTGAAACATTGGCTCTCTTGGGTCTTGAGCCTTGGGTCACAAGCCAGCTTGTGGACTGGGACTTACAGCATGGGCCCTGCTGGTCCCTAGGCCCTCCGCCCTGGCTGGAGCTACACCTCGGGCTCTCCCGGCCTCCGACTTGCTGCCTGCAGATCTCGGGACTTCTCAGCTTCCGTAATCACGTGAGCCAATTCCTCATAATAGATCTCTCTCTCGCTGCGTGTGTGTGTGTGTGTGTGTGTGTGTGTGTGTGTACACGTGTGTATATTTATATCCTATTTGCTCTTTTTCTCTGGGGAGCCCTGGCTATGACAATGGGGCACGGAGCACCCCAGAAGAAAAGTGGATGTGAAGCAGAAAGCCTCATTCCCGCAGCTGGGTCCCAGGGCCTGCCAGAACCTTCTGTCAAGAAGTCCCAAGCCCTATCCAGGACCTCAGATGACAATGGCAGCAGAGCCAGGGGACAATGTCCAAATTTATAGAGGAAGGGTGTGGCTGGGTGACTTTCCACACTTGTCCGACCCTTCCCCGCACCAAGAAGACCCTAAATCTGCCACCCCATCCTACCTGCCCCAGCCCTGGGGAAACCTGGCTGTGTGGCTATGGCTGACTTAGGCACCTGCTCCTGCCCCCATCACACCTGCTGCCCCACCAAGAAACGTGGTCTTTGTTGGCTCAATTTGCTGGCAGGAAATTCACGCGACCATTCCTCTCTGCAAAGGAAAGCTGGGCTTATTGACTGGGAGCCCAGGTGGGGGTGCGGTGGGGGCTGCGGGGGACTCTGCCGTGAGCCTGTCAAGCCCCCATCTCTCAGAGGAGAGCGGGCTGCAGAGATGGAGAGGATGAAGGACGGCCGGCCTCCCCGAGCTGACAGCTGGTGAGGAAACTGTGGGCGCTGACTCGTAAACCCAACAGCTCAATATATATCAGGCAAACAAGCTTTGCTCGGGTCAATATATCACCCGAGGAAATATCCCGGCCGACACCAGAGGAATCCAACATTAATGGGCACAAGGGCCACTATCATTTTCCCCGTTCCACGTGTTCTCGCTCCAGTGGGCTCGGGGGGGACAGAACTGGCCCCCCAGTGCTCAGAGGGAAATCAGAGTCTGAGAGCAAGCAGGCCAGAGTTCAAGGGCAGGGGGTGAACTAGCATAGACCGTTCTGTCGTCCGACCTGGATTCAAACCCTGGCTCTGCCGCTAGCCAGGCACCTTGGGCAAGTCTCAGTTTCCTCATCTGTAAAGTGGGGATGGTGACACCACCCGCCTTGCTGAATCACAGTAGCCAATATGATCATCGTGAACTTCTCAGAGGGCAAGAGCCCCTGCTGTAGGCAGGTCTACAAGGCGGCTGGACCAGACTATCTCTGCCGCAGAGGCCCTTGGACTTTAATGTGAGCCAGAGTCTCTGGGTATACTTGCTTTTTTTTGAGATAGCCTCACTCTTGTCGCTCAGGCTAGAGTGTAGTGGCATCATCATTGTTCACTGCAACCTCAAACTCCTGGGCTCAAGAGATCCTCCTGCCTCAGCCTCCTGAGTAGCTGGGACTACAGGCATGCAGCACCATGCCCAGCTAATTTTTCTATTTTTAGTAGAGATGGGGTCTTACTCTTGCTCAGGCTGGTCTCGAACTCCTGACCTCAAGCAATCTTCCCACCTCGGCCTCCCAGAGTGCTAGGATTACAGGCGTGAGCCACTGTGCCCGGGCTGCGTATACTCGTTAACATGCAAATTCCAGGACCAGACACCAGACCGGACACTGAGGAGGGGGCCTAGGAATCTGTGGGCAAAGCACCTCCTTGGGTGATTGAGACGCAGGTGCCCCAGGACCGTTCTTCACCTCCCCAGTCCCCATGGCTCCCTCAGCAGCTGGTGTAGCCTCTGCCCACCCCCCCCAGGTGTGCCCAGGTGCTCTGGGGATGAACTCAGGCTGTTGGATCTCAGGCCAGGGCTCGTGTTCCCCAGAGTGTCTCTTCCTCCACTCATGGGGAGGGAAGAAATGATGGCATGAACAGGACTCTGTGACCAGAGAGGGGGACCCAAAGAGCCCACCCAGATCTGCCAAATAGCTCTTCCTGGTGGGCCCAGGCTGTGGAAGGAAACGGAAGGCCGAGGGTTTACTATCTTCCAGGCCCCTTGCAAGGGGCTCGGGTGAGGAGTTTATCACCCACTGAGCACTGCTGTGTGTCACATGCCAGGTACTTTACTAATGTATGTCATCTTTGATCCAACCTCCGCCCTACAAGGCCGCTTGCAGGGGTGGAGCTGGATCAGAAGTTCTGGAATCAGGGTCAGAGCCCGTCCATTTAGCCACCTGCACTCTGCTGCCAAAAGCAATTCCACCCACTGACCCGCTCTGGCCCCCCCCCCCCCCCCCCCCCCCCCCCCCCCCCCCCCCCCCCCCCCCCCCCCCCCCCCCCCCCCCCCCCCCCCGCCCGCCCCCACCTGTGGCCTCGCCACCCACACACATCAGCCCGGGATCCTGGAGGCCGTGAGGCAGCCTCAGCACCACTGAGAAAGAGATGATAGAAGCTTAATAAAACCAGTAACACTCACCGAGCCCGTGTAATATGAGCAGGCTCCCAGATGCCCCTGGCCTGCAGGGTCAGAAAGTTCCAGGCAACCCTCATTGCAGGCCTGGCCACCCTGCCCAGCCCTCCCACCACCCCTCCCCCACCCTCAGTCCTGGGTTCTGGCCCCCAGAGGCTACAGACTGAGGCTGCAGAGCCCGAAGGACCCACTGGGCCCTGCAGCTGGTCTAGCTTCCCAGCCCCCAGACTGCTGGGTTAATAAACAACAAAAAGATCCCCACAATATATGACCAATAACCATGGCCATAAAATCCAAATTGGATTCCTTCCTGGCTGATGAGCTCGGGGCTCTTTTCTCTCTGAGACCCGATTAACAGATATGTAAAACAACTCTCCTAGCATTGCAGCTCAGGCTCTTCTGCAAGCCCAAGTTCAGGGGCTGGGGGGTGGGGAGGAAGAAGCAGCGAATCAGTGCCTGGGCAGCAGAAGTGCTCCCAGGACCTGGGAGTAGGGAACAGCCCAGCCACTGGGGCCTGCTGTGTGACCTAGAACAAGTCACTTAACGTCTCTGGTGGGACACTCTCTAACCCTCTGTCTCTGATTCTCAGCTCCTATCTACTGGGGGAGGCAGAGCAAGGGGAGCTAGATGCTAGGGACTGGGGAGGGTCCCTTCTCCTCTGTTCAGAGGCTACTGAATAACTGGAGGGGGCGGCACACAGAGGTCAGGCCATGTGCTGGGTGCCACCTGCCAGTTCCTAGCTCTGGGGAAGGCCTTGGAGACTGCCCTTGCCCCCCCCACTCCCCACCCCCACCCTAGTCCTAGCACACCCAGACCACAATTCCAGGGATGTTGCAGAACTCTTCCCTAGCACCTAACAAGAAGCTACAGAGTAGATTGGAAGCTACAAGACGCAAGGGTAAAGTGCTCAAAACTGCAGAGGGAACCCCATGACAGGTCTGGGATGGAGCTCTGGGCAGGGGCTGCACCCCCAGCCTCACTGCTTGGAAAGGAAGCGAGACCCTCAGGGCAAATCTCTCTCCCTCTGAGAACTTGGAGCTCCCCCATCCCTTGCTTGCTGCCTGGGTTTATGGAGAGCTAAGGAGGCCGCAGCTGATGAAACAGACACATGGTGGGGGTGGCCCTCATGTCCCTAAGCCAGAGCCATTTCTCTTCCCATCCCTGATCCTCCAACCAGGGAGACTGAATGATGCTGCATGTGTGCAGCAACTTCCAGTGTGCGGATCATGTTCCTATAGGTTTTCTCCTCCTAAGAATTATTTCCAATTTGGAAACAAGAAAACTGAGGCTCAAGAAGTGAAAGGACTTATTTGAACCTGACTTCTGATGAGCTCAGTACTCTTCTCACTGTAGCAGATTTTTTTGAGCCTTCCGTGTTTGAAAACTTTGAGTCCTCAAGTCGGCCCTCTGGACCCCCGCCACTCGCACACATGTGCATGCGCGCGCACACACGCGCGCGCACACACACACACACACACGCTTAGTGTTTGCCCCTGAGCCATTCTGGCTGCAGTCTAGGTACAGCACTGGCTGGGACAGTGGGTCCCAAGGAAGGGCGGAGGGTGGAAATATCAGGGACTGACACTCGACTTCCCCATCTAGCGTGTCCAGGTGGAATCTCACCTGCAGTGCCTGCACAGGTCAGTGGCTCTGGGGAAGGCTTCCTGGCTCCCCTGCTGGCAGCTCAGGCAAATGTAGCGGGGAGCAGGTGCCAGTCCAGGAAGTGGGCTCAGTACCCTCCCACCTGGCACCAGCACAGAGGCCCTGACACTAGCAGTCTGACACTGGCCCCAGCCTCAGCCCGCTGTCTGTGACCACGTAGCCGCCTATGGAGACAGGAGTCAGGCATCGGTGTTGAGCAGCTGGGGCGGAGGGCCAGGGAGGGAGAGTGGGTCCTCAGTGCTCCCCTAACTCTCCTTCCTCTCTCGTAAAATGCTTGGGAAGGTCGGGGCCCCAGGAACTAAGAACTGCTGCTCCCAGCATCAGAGGCCTGGTGAGACCCACTGAAGCTATCTGGGTTCAAGAATCCCAGGCCCCTTCCCTGCACCCCACCTTGCTCCATGAGGAAGTGTTGTCCAAAGTCTAACACCCCCCTCCCAACATATACACACACCAATCCTTCTATGGTAACGGGCTCTGTCTCCTATTTCCCTGTGAACTTGGGCAAGTCTTTCCTCCTCCCTGGGCCTCAGTTTGTCCTTCTGTCAAATGGGAGGGCTGGACTCAATGAGCTTTCAGGCACCTCCCAAATCTGTCATTTGGAGTCCCCAAAGGGCCAGGACACAGGAGAGAAGGTGGGGTGGCTTAGGACCAGGGAACCAGTTGGGAAGGTGAGGACGGTTGTAGATTCCTCTTTCAGCTTTCAGCCTCCTGGATTCCACTCCATGCCACAGCCAGGAGGCAGGGGGCCCCATGACCAGAGGCTCCTGCAGAATGGGGTGGGGGATGTGCAGTGAGGGGGCAAGGTTCAGGGAGTCAGACCACCTCTCCCCAACCCTGAGCCAAGGGTGTCCTGGGCCCCTCATTACTCCAGGGCAGGGGAACCAGCTGGCGAGGGGAAGCCTGGGTATACTTTGGTAGCGGATCTGCAGAGGGAGAAATAACCTACTTAGTATTTTAGGTTGGTGAGAGCAGGAATGAAGCAATTGATTCTTATTCAAATGCTGTCCCAGGCAAGGCCATGGTGCGGAGGGCAGCTGCCTCCTCTCCCCCAGGCAGTTCCCTATAAGCCACCTCTCAGCAGTGGCAGCTGCCCCATCACCCCAGACCTGGGCTCAGCTGCCTCTTCTTCCCATCTCCTGAAAGGCCCCCCTACCTAGGCATTGCTGACCCAGGGCCCTCCCCTAAAGAACAAGGCAGCTCCTCAGCTTTTCCTGGGGTGGGGGACATTCTTTCAAATTTGGGGGGTGGGAACAAGAACAGGACCCTTCCCTTTGTCAGTACTTGGGGTCAGGCCCTGCCAAATCAAAGCCCTGACCGTCAAAGTCCATTGGCCCCATTCGCCCATTCAAACATTTGCCAATTGGGCCTTTCATTCACTCATTCATTGCCTTACTTCATTCACGTGTTGGTGCTTGCTATATATGAAAAGGGACTTTCTGTTAAATCATCATCATCTTTGCAATGTCTTGAACGCCTTTCCTCCTGAAGGCTGCAAAAACCTTCTCACCCCAGATCTATTCCCATGCTCGTTATTGCCTGAGAATGCCTCTTGGCTGCCAGGTCCCGCTCATCACAAATTCCTGGCTCTGTTATTCCGGGATCATCTGCTCAAAGTCTCCGGAACACGAGGTCGGAAAGTCAGGAACCCTTGTAGGGAACGTGCAGCGCCGGTTGCCTGCAGTACTCGGTGCCAGCCAGCCTTTTCCCAGCTTCTGTGGCTAAAGAAGGGAAGGAGGGGCTTTCCTCCTCCCGCTGCTGTCACTTTTCCAAAGCCTGATTTCTCTCTAGCTTAGCCTAATGCCCCTCAGATCTGGATTGCAGGAAGGAACCCAAACCCACATCTTGCCTTTGTGAAGTTGCAAGATGATAGTTAAAAACCACTAAATACATTCCAACCAGAAATTGCCCACATGCAATCATGTCCGGGAGGGGTGCGAGTCCCAGCTGTGTCTACATGGACTGAAAAGAGGAAACAACTGGGTGAAAGCCAGCAAAGTCTTGCCAGTCTGCCAGATGCTGCCCACATCTGGACATCCGAAAAGTGATCTGTTCAGTGGCTTGGCAGTCAAGAAGCAAATGGTCAACACCCATCATCCTAACAATCAGAACACAGCCCAAGTCTATAATGTACAAATTACCCAGATTACTGAAGGATCCAAAGGGTACTTTGGCTTCAATTACACTCATCCTTAAAGACCCCAATCAAGTTATCACAAAGGCCAGAGTGTGGGCCTTGCTGGCTGTGTGGCGGCTGTGCTCAAGACACCCGCAGTCAGCCAGGCTGGGTTTGGATTCCGTCCCCGTTGCTCATTAGTAAGCTGCTTACTCTCTCTGCGCTTCACAAGTCTCATCCTTAAAATGGAGATAATGCTGCTATCCCCCTTGCTGGGCAGGTGTGAAGACGAAATGAGATAATATCTGTAAAGTTCTGAGCCCAGCGCCTGGCAGGTAGTAAACATTCAAAATATGCTGACTTACTGTCATTATCACTATTGTGGGGGTGATTGCCCTGCAGAGCTCCCCAGCAAGTTCTCTAGGACAGTGCAAAGGTCGCAGGGCGGGAGAGACACATGTCCCTTCCCAGACATCGCAGGAACACCGATTTGCCACAACCTTCCCGAGCCCAAGCCCCGTTGACGCCACCTTCCCCAGAGACGGAGATCGCCTACTCCTTCACCGCGGGAGCGGCTTCCAGCTGGCAGTCTCGCCTCCTCTGTGAACAAGGTTTGGCAAAGGACACGTCGTCCAGGTGCCAGTGTTCACGCTGGATGCCCTGAGCAGATGGCCGGGCGGGGTAGAGCCTTCCTCGCCGAACCCCTCTCCCACCAAGACGGCAAACTGGGGACGGTGCCCAGTCGTACCGACAGCACCAGCCCTGGGAAACGTCTCTCCTGAGCCTGGAATGACCACTGGCCAGGATCATGTCCTCTCAGCCCCAGGGCACAACTGGGTCCCTCTTCTACTTCCAATGGGGGGACTGAGTGCATCGTCACTAATCATCTATCACCTCTGCTCCAGGGTCAGGAGGTGCCCAGGGCTGGGGCTGGGGACTCTGGTGAGCTCTAAGGGCAGGGACAGAGACCGCTTCCCGTCTGCACCCAGCACCCGGCTCACAGGAGGGCTGCTCACCAGACGCTTGTGGGCGGGGAGATTAAGGACAAGGCCTTTTCTGGTGGAGGACGGTTAAGCCTCTGGACACCGTCTCCCAGGACGTCACTCACTGGTTCCAAGTGCCCCCATCAGGGACCTGGATGGCACCTGCCGGCACCTAAATCCAGCCAATCCTTCCATTGTCCTTACCACCTCCTGGTTCCCAATGGTAAGCTCACTGAATACAGCGAGACCATAACCTGCCACCCAACAGCCACTTCCAAACGGCCACACTCCCGGTCTGGGTCCCCCAGAGGGAGGAACAAACAGGAGGAAGTGAGATGCTGGGATTAAGGGTGAGCTGGGAGTTCTGTAGGCAGTCAGGCCCCCTCTGCCCTCTCCCCTGCGTTCAGAGAGAAACATACTCAGACCCTACGTTTCGCTGATGTCTTCCTGGGGCTGGTCCCAGGATGCTGCACTGGGCTTCTTCCTTCCAGGTTTGGCAGCGATGCAGCCTTCGCTGGTACACATGCCAGCAAGCGTGACCAGCCTGGAGGTGCAATATAAATAGCTGCTGCTGCCCATCAGCTTCCCCGCCCCCTTGGCGTAGGCTCCAAACCTTCCCCAGCCTCGGCCCCAGAGCAAACCTGCTGGCAGGGGCTCTGCTGGGCCCCACCTGCCTCTTCACTAGCTGTGTGACCTTGAGGGGTGACTCAACCTCTCTAGCCTCAGGCACTCCCACTGTGAAATGGACTGAGAACACCTCCCTCTGGGTTGGTCGTGGGGATCGTGCCAGTTCATATATGAAGCATTAGGCACAGTGCCTGGCACATGGCTAATGTTCTGCATTGGCTATGGTTGTTCGAGATGATGAACAGGTGGGGAAATGGGGCAGGTCAGCAGGGGCAGGTGTGACGGCAAAGGGGACGAAGGAGAGAGGACTTGCGCAGTGGAAGCTAGCTAGCAGCGCTCCACCTCTGCACTTGGAAGGGAGTTGTTAGGCTGGCCACCTGCCTCGGTTCAGATCCGTTCCCTGGTGCTGTCTGGACGCTTCTCGCACACTCAGGCAAGTCAGCCTGGCTGCCTGGGAAGAGCCCTGGCCTGGGATTCTGAGACAGAGGCTCTGCCACCAACTGCTGTGTGATGCTGGGCAGCTCACTTGCCCTCTCTGATGTAACTTCCCCATCTGCAGAGGCCTCTCACAGCCCTGAACTCTGACAGAGTTAAGTTGTCCAAGCTTCACAGTGGGGCTCCTGCCTGAGCCCATGCTGGGCTCTCCCCGGTTGGGGACTCAGCCCCGGCATAGCCATAGCTCAGAAGCCTTGAGTACCCAGCCCAAGCCACTGAGAGATAAACTCAAGCGACAGTACTGTCCTTCACCCCCAGCCCTCTGGCAGAAGAATTTATGTGCTTTTGAAAACTATCGCATAAACGGGTTTCCTGACCAAAATGTATTTATTTATTTATTGAATGAATGAACAACTAAACAACCAGAAACAGTAATGCAAAGTACTGGGCAAAATAGGGGTTTTGCTTCATTCAGATCAAAATCTGATCCCAACTTGACCTCTTCCAGCTGTGTGACTTTGGGCAAATCTCTTCACTTCTCTGAGCTTTGCTTTTCCCATATATTGAATGAGGATGACAATTCATGTGCCATAAGATGGTTGCAAGGCGTAAGTGGGACAGTCCATGCAAACAGTAGGTATGGACACATGACGGCTATCATCATCGGTATTGTTATCACCAACCTCCCACCATGAGGCAGAGGACCTGAGGCCATCAGCCTTGTCTGGTGCCTGTTTCCAAAGAGCCCTGACTAACACAGACACACAGCCATTGCCATCGCCCCACCCATACACCAGCTGGTGCGGAGCGGAGTGGGGCCGTCTGGCCTCTCGTGGCAAGGCAGGGAGCTAGCTCGCTGGGGAGGCTCTGCCACCTCCCCTGGACCCGTCCGACAGTGTCCCTGCCTCTGGCCTTTGTCGAGCAGCTGGAGCATGAGCTGCGCTGTCTGCCCGTGAAATGTGACTTTTGGAAAACATGCATATTTGTGAGTTGGTGCATGTTTCTATTTTGGGCCGACACTGCTCTCTTTATTTATTTTCTCTGAGCTTTGGCGCTTTGGAACCCAGCTTGGAAGGGTGTTTTGACAGACTTTGACACCTCTCCTGGCTCCTTTGGCAGGGAACACGCTAGGGTGGGGGGAGGGTGGGCGGGGAGGAAGAGGATTTCAGATGACAAACCTTCTTCCTAGGCTAGGACTGCTGGACAACTGAACACCCCTGCCTCACCGCCCCAGCCCTCGGTTTCTCCGTATTTGGGTGGGGGGAGGAGTACAAGAGAGGTTCAGGTGGGGAAACAATTTCAAAGAGGGGGAAGGGAACCAAAGAGGCTAATCACTGAGCTTCCAATTATAATAATGCTAAATCGTTATTGACACCAATAATATTGTAATTTTCAACCACGGCTGCCGCTACCCTCCTCCTTCGTTGGGTGCCCACTTTAGTGACTGACGGGCTGGCTCATTGCGCTCAAGGAAAGCACCTCCTCTCTCCACATCTCACTTTGCTCGTCTATAGGGGCTCCCTTTGCAGTCCACAGCTCACGGGGCGGGGAGAAGAGGCTGCCCTGCCAAATGGTGGTAATGGCGGTCTTCCCTCCCGGCCTCAGATCCTGGCCTGCAAACAACTGTCCAGGACAGGCTACTCGGGTGGCTCTAGGGGTCTGGGGCTGATCGCCAAGCCCCCAGGCATCAGGCAGGACCTCTCAAGCTGCTTTCACCCAGTCCCTTCCCTGTGGCCATCGACAACCAGCCCAGAGGCTGCGTCTTGGGAGAAGGATCTTAACAATTCCATCCGCCTTTGAGTGGCCAGGGGAGCAGAGGGAGGAGGATGGGGAGATGAGGGAAACATGTCTACATTATCAGAGGAAAGGGCTTAAACCATGATTCCAAGACTATGCGGATCAAGAGACCCAGGTTTAATTTTTCAGTCTTCCATTCATTCATTCATTTGCCAAGCACCTGCCAGCAGAACTAGTGGCTCTCGCAGAGGATATGACAGTAGAATCAATGCCTGCCCCAATGCAGATGGTACTTCAGCAGTGTGATCTCAAGAAAATTACTTGACATCTCCGGTCCTATTAAGGAAATCATTTAAACAGTCCTCACTCGAGGGAGAGGCTGACTTTGGTGGGTGCTCTAAGGAAAGGGAAAGGTACTGTGATCTCTAGGGTTAGAGCCACGATTTTCAATCTCATCCACACTCAAGAGACTCACTAGAGGATCAATGTTCCAGATTATTAGGGCCAAAAAGTGACCTGAAATGTCACCTCAGCCAGTCCTGTTCTTTTACAGATGGGAAGCCTGAAGCACAGAGAGAGGAGGAAATTTGCCCAGGGCACACCAGGAGCCTGTGGTCAGGTTGGGACCAGGATCCAGTCTCCTCAATTCCAGCGCAGGGCTTCACGCTGGGCTCCTCCTTCTTCAACCCAGTTTCTGCATTTTAAGGGCAACAGCGGGAGAGGAGTCAGAGGGCAAGCCAGAGCATGGGCACAAGATGCTTCAAAAAGCCAAATCTCCGGGGGTTTGTGGCCCCTTGGAGAGACTGTAGGGGCTCTGGAACATCTGGCCCTGGAAAATTTCCTAGGGGAGAGGGAGTAAAAGCTGCTGAGGCCAGGAGTGGGGGAAAGTCAGATTTCCAAAGAGAGACTAATGGGGGCACGGGCTCTGCAGTGGAGAAGGCAAGTCCGGGAGAATGCAGTCAGCTCCCCCTAAGGGTCAGCTGCGCCTGCATCAGAGCAAAGACAGGGTCAGGCCCAAGCTAAGGAAAGTTGGGGAGAGAAGTGAAGGCAGCTAGGAAGGATGACTAGAAAGACCAAAAAAGAGAGAGTGTGTGAAAGACAAACCTGGGGGTGGGAACAGAGCAGGGAAACAAAGATGGTGCAGGGAAGGAACACGGACCCTGACTGCAGAAGTGTCTGGAATGAGGTTAGAGGAAGGCGAGTGGGCACCTGAGTGCAGAGCTGAGCAAAATGGACCTTCGGGTTAAAACCAAGATTCTGCAAGGCATCTGCAGGCTCCTGCCCAGAGCTTCCACGAGCCATGGCCTCCTCCCTCCCTTTGGCAGATGCCATTCCGGAGGGAGGTCTGCAGTAGGAGGCGGGGAGGGGCGTTTGCTCTGCGTCCCCCATGCTTTCCCCCAGGAGCACGACAGTGTGTGTGTGTGTGTATGTGTGTGTGTTGGAGTGGGTGTGGAGCTGTGTCTGTGCTCCAGAACCTCAGTGGCTCTGTGAGTCACTGGGCACCAGTGTGAGCACCAGGAAGTGGTCTCTGGAGCCCGGGCTTAGTCAGTATGCCCCGCCGGCAGCCTCCAGTGCCGACCTGGGGCGAGGATGCTGCCCAGGTCCACAGACTGGTGCTCGTGAGACCTGTGTTTGCCCACGTGTGCGTGAATTGTGTGTGGACCGTGTGCGCCTGTGGACTGTGGGTGGGTGTGTATTTGCACAGGTGGGCTATGAATATGTGTGTGGACTGTTCTCGAGTGGTCTGCAGATACACGTGCGTGCGCGTGGATGGGGGAGTGTGCGCCGGGTCCGTAGGCGTGAGCGGGGGTTGTGAGACTCCAAGGCCGGCTCGAGGCGCTGTCCGCGGTGCTGACCCGGGGCGTGGACCGCGGGGGACCAGCGCCCAGCGGGAAGCCGGCACCCGCGTGGAGCAGAGAGGGGCCGAGGAGAGGAAGCCCCCAAGAAGGCACCTTCCCAGCCCGGCTGCGGGCCTCCCCGGGGAGTTGGGAAAAGTTCTCCCAGCGGTGGGGTTGGCTCACGGACTCGGCGCTGCTCGCGCTGGGAATCTTCCCCATCCTCAGCCACGCCACTGCCCGGATGCCCACCCCACCACCATCCCCTTTGCGTTCTCGGCGGAGCCGGGGGACTCTCGCGCTCGGCTTCCATCGCCTGCCTGGTCCGCCCTAGAGTCCCCACGAGCCCAGCCGGACCTGCAGCAGGTTAATTGGGCCCCAGGACTTGAGGAATGTCCCGCCGAGAGCAAGGGTGCGCAAAGGTGGGGGAGGCTGGAGAGGGGATCATTAACCTTTCCTTGTCCCCTCCCTCCGCTCTAGCCTGGCCGAGAGCCCGATCCAGGGGCGGCTTCAGACTGACGCTCAACTTTTATGGAACCAGATATGCGCCCCCGGGGACGAGCAGGGGGCCGCAGGTCGGAAGCCTCGCCGTTTTAGGACATCGAACTCACCGGACGCGTGGAGGCTGCTCGGGCCCTGCGGGGGTTGGCGGGGGCCCGGCCGCGGGGGGCGAGCTCTGGGCTCTGCCCGCCACCAGCCGGCCTTCCCGGGGGGCTCCGAGGCCCGCATCCCGGGCTGGCCGGACAGCGGGAGAACTTCACACGCGGCCCCGCGCAGGCTGGGGTGCGGGCGGCGCGGAGGACCGGTCCCCCTCTCCGAGGATGCACCCGCAGCCCCGAGAGCGGATGGCGCCCCGCGGCCGTCGCACTCACCTCGGCCGGCCGAGCTAAGCCGGGCTGAGCCGCGGGCGCGGAGGGGCGCGCCGGGGCGCGGGGGCTGCGGCCACCACGCGGCGCAGACCCGTCCCCTCGCCGGAGTCGCTCCGGTCCTCGGAGCCGCGGGAGGCCGGGGTTCCCCGCTCCGCGCCGGGGCGCAGAGAGCGCGGGCGGCTCGGCGCGGATCCCGGTCCCAGGCTGGAAACCCGGAGCACTCGGCGCCGCCGCCGCCTTTTATTCGTCGCCCGCCTTTGTTTGGGTCCCGGCTGCTACCACGGCGTGCGGGGGTGTCCGGGGCAAGGCTCTGGAGCCGCGCCGCCCCCCAGCCACTGGCGCCTCCGGCCCCCGCGCCGCCGGGCCCCGCGTGCCCGGCCGGCGAGAGCCCGCGCTGCGCCGCCCGCCGCCGTCTCCGGAGCCCGCAGCCCCGCGCCGCCGAGGCCGCCGCTCCCCCTGCGGGCGCCGCGCGGTGGTACAGCCGGGCTCCCGCGCCGGCGGGCGGGGGCAGTGGGCGAGCGCCCCCTCGGGGCCAGACCCGCCTCTGCACGCGGCCCGGCCCGGCCCCCCGCCCCGCCCCCGAGCCTCCTGGGCTTCGAGTCTCCCCCGGCCCGCGCTCCTGCTGCTCTCCAGCCGGTCCGCCCAGCCTTGGCTGGTCACCAGCCCCCTGGACGCTCGGGGGCATCCCCAGGCGCCCTACGGAGCGAGCTGCCAAGCCCAGGCTCCTGGCGCCGTCCATCCCTCCTTCCTTCTTCATTCACCTCTCTGGCACCAGAACCCGGAGCCATGCCAGCCCCTCGGCCCCTGGGACCGGGCATCCCTCCAGCTGCAGCACACTGTCTGCCCGACACCCTTGGCCGGAGGGCCACAAGCAGAAAGGGCCTGCGGAGCCGAGGCAGTGCCCTGGCCCATTTCCATCCTTCGGGGCTCAGGGGGCATTGGCATTTGCTGTCACTCAGCAAAGGAGGACCCCTCAAATGAGGACCAGCTGCAGGAGCTGGGCGCCTTAGTGAGAGAAGCCAGAAAGGAGGGAGGCCATTGCCACCTTGGTGTGGGGGTGAGTGGTGAGTTTGTCATGCATCAGAGTGTGCTCATGGAGGGCCTGGGCAGACAGAGATGGGTGAGACTCAATCCCAGCCTTCAGGAAGTTTCCAGCGTACAGGAGAGTTATGAAATGAAACATGAAACATGACGAGCCCCACCATCCAACACACAGGTGCTCAACCCATGTCAGTACCTGCCACTACCCTTATCTTTTTAAAAGAGGAAAACTGAGTTGGGGACACCTCTAACTTTGGGGTGCTGAGTGGAGCTCCTGTTCTGTTGCTCGCCTGCCACCTTGCTCTGTCTCTCTGGTGTGTAGTCCCTGGGAGCTGCACCCATGGCTCGCTGCCAACCGGACACACTGGTATGTATGACCCTGGATACCCCAAGAGCTCATCTATGCAGAAGCAATGGCCCAAGCCAGTGTTCCGGCTCCAGCACTCCCTGTGTGCTCAGGATCTCAGGGGAGCCATTGCCAGCCTGGCCCATTCCAGCAGAGGACTCCCAGTGGCGCCACTGGCCTCGAGGACATTAGGGTTGGGAGCAGCTCCTGGTGTGAAGAGTGCTGCGAGGAGGAGAGAGATAAAGACAGGAGACCTCTCCCAAGCACTGAAGGGCGTGCACGTTGCCACCCCAGGATCTGAGGACAAATCTGACACATGAGTGTGGAGGAACAGACCCAACGCTGCCCTGCAAACTTCCAGTCCCATTTGCTATACCCTAGAGGGAAGGCAGAGAATGGGGAGCCCTGGGAGGGGGTGGAAGGAAGGAGAACAAGGAAACGATTTCTTTTTAAGGGAGCAATAGGGAGATACAAAGTGTGTTCCCAAGCCCAGCTGAGAGCAAAGGATTTTCTTTGCTGGGCGAATGGCTTGATTCTTTTCAGTGTGTTTTCAGGCTGCTTCCAGGAGCCTCCTCAAAGTTCTCCAAGGCCCCAGTACTGTTCCTCTCAGTCTGACACATCCACGGGGCATCCCATTGGTGAGCCCATGACACCGAGCCACCCTCAGGCCACGCTTGGGGATCCGGCTCTCCCCTACCCTGGGAAATATTTTTAGTAGATTTGATATAAGTCCCTGATGAAATTCGCACCACTTTCAAAGGGTCCCAGCTTCATGCTGGTCCACACCCTCTTCAGAGCCCTCCCTGGCCTCTCGGGACCTCCAGACAATTGCCAGTGGGGCTGGACTGGCTCTGCCCTTGGTGGGGATCCTGTGCACAGAGACGGGGCGCAGAGGCCGAGGCCAGTGGAGCGGAGGAGGAGGGGGAGAGTGTGGTACCCAGGAACACTGGAAGGATGCAATTTTCCCAGGCTATCAGTGGGGTTTTAAAAATGCAAATGGAACCAGGCCTTTGAAATATGCCTGCCATAAAGGGGAACCGGTGGTGGCAGCGGAGCTGGCGCGGGCGTGGAAAGGCATGAGAACCCTCCTCCTGGGGCTCATCCTCAGACTCCCTTCCCCTCCTCTGCCCGCTCTGCCTGCAGGAAGCCTGTTTACAGGCGCCTGGGGATGCGGGACTCGGATGTCCCTGCCCATCCTCAGGGTACCTCCCTGAAGCCTCCCTCACCTCCAGGTGCGTATCAAGGAGATAACTGCAGGGGCCAGACGATCTGCCCGGCTGCGAGGCTGCAGAGAATGAAATTCTGCGTCCCCTCCAGCTGCCCATTCCACTGCTGTCTGATGGAAGTTCTTCCCGGGTCTGATTTAAATGCCTCTTGGTGCCAATAAGCAGCTTCCCTTATACTCTGTCTTCACAACTAATTGAAAAGCCTTCTTTTGTAAGGGGGATGAGCTATAAAGGGCTGCTTTGTCCTCAGCTCCTATCCCTTTATTTCTCTTCCTATTTTCTCTCCAATGATGTCTGAAGCAGGGCCCCTGAGCTCAGCCTCTGATTCTAGCCCTCCCAGTAGAGCCTATTTCTCTTCCACCCCTTACCGGCTGTGTGACCTTGGGAAAGTCACTCTACCTTGCTGAGTCCCAGTCGTCTCATCCATAAAATGGGGATGCCAAAACATCTATCTCATTGCAGTGGTTATAAAGAGTTTATTAAATGAGATCATCTCTGCAAAAATAGCATTTAACACAATACATGGCACATATTAAGTGCTGAATAAATATTAGCACTTTCTTCATATTATTACCACCTGCTGGGCAAGAGCTGATTATAACAGTTCTCTTTTCTCCTCTCTCTCCTGCCAGGGGAGGGGGACTATGTGCAAATGAAGTCCTCCCACCAGATGGTTGAGCAGCTGAGGGTTGAGCATACGCAGAGGGTTGGGAATGTTTATCTTGAAAATACGATATTAAGACATTGCCCCAGCGTCAGGGAATAGAATAAATACATTTGCAAGTAATTTCCTCTTCAATCTGCCAACACGCTGACTTTGGAGCTTGTCCCCACCTCCAGTCTCACCTTCTCCAGGACGCCACTGGCCAGTCAGGTGAGCCAAGGTGGCTGGAAAGAACTCTAAATTTAAGAAACTTGGTTTGATTCGTATGTGTATCTTTTATTAGTATGACCTTGGCCAAGTCATTTTATTTCTCTGAGACTCAGTTTCCTCATCTGCAATATGGGATTAATAATGACTTCTGCCAATAATATGCCTGCAACTATCTTTTCTGCTAAAGTGGAACAGTTATAGGTAACAGTTTGATAATTAGTTCTATGTACAGTTAGAGAGAGATATGGTAGAGTGGCCATCCCTGTTCCTGCGATTTGCAGGGTTGATTGCACTTCATGTGACATATGGATGCAAAAGAGCTCAGGAGGCCTGGCATGGTGGCTCATACCTGTAGTCCTAGCACTTTGGGAGTCTGAGGCAGGAGGGTACTTGAGGCCAGGAGTTCAAGACCAGCCTGAGCAACATTACAAGAGACTGTTTCTGCAAAAAATTTAAAACTTAGACTTGCTGGTGCACACATGTAGTCCCAGCTATTCAGGAGGCTGAGGCAGGAGGATGGGTTGAGCCCAGGAGTTTAAGGTTGCAGTAAGCTATGATGATGCCGGTGCACCCCAGACTGGGCAATAGAGCAAGATCCTGTCTCAAAAAAAAAAAAAAAAAGAGTTCAGAAACTTGCCCAAGTTCATGGTGAATAAAGTTCCAACTTGAGGTCACATAGCGAGTTAGTGGAAGAACTCGGGCTGGACTCTAGGCCTCCCAGTTCCAGTCCTGAGCTTCTCAAGACTGAAATACTCTCCTTCCTCTCCCCAGCCTCCTCCTCCCCAAAGCTCTGTTGAGGAGGTGAGTGTGAGCTTATGGGGGCAGAGGATAGAGGGGCCAATAATTCAAGAGAAGAGAGAAAAGTCTACGGGTGACAGGGCCAGGCTGGCGTAGGGGTGCTGCAGACAGGGACTGGGGGAGGCTGGACAGATGGTGGCCTCCCCTTCAGTCTCCCCCAGAATTCTGCAAGCAGCCAGGCCTAGAACTCCTTTCCCAGCCTTGCCTGCCTCCTCCAAGGAAGCAGGCAGCCTGTGCCAGAGTGAATACAATCCAAGTTATTAATTGCCTGCAACAATTAGCCCCAGCTCCTGGGCCTGCAGACACCAGGGCTCTGAGAGAGGGAGCCAATTACAGCTTCATCAATATTCACGCTGCTGCATAATCCTCTCCCATCAAGACAGCCCCCCTCATCCTCAGTCCACGTGTCTAGGGGCCTCTGCTTTCTCCAGGTGACCCCAACATCTGGAGAAGATCAAATATTGCTGAGGCCTCCAAGAGCAAATGCCAATGCAGGGTCAGCCCCAGAGGGGCACTTCTCATAGCAGGGCCAAACCACTGGTGGGAAGAGCAGGACCCTGCCAAAGATTTGGACGATGTGTCATTAGCCAAAGACTGTCTGTCCCATTGTGGGGGAAAGATTATAACCTCAAGGTTGAGAGTTTTAAGTAGATTCCCTGAGGGCTCCTATTATTAGAACTGGCTTGAAAGAAGGAGGTTAGAAATACCCCCAGAAAGTTCTAGTTTTAATCCCAGTTCAGCCACATACTAGCTTTGTGTCTTTGGAAAAATCACTTTATGTCTCTGGGCTCATGTCTTCACCTATAAACTGGGGACAATGGCCACACCTCCCTATGGAGGAAGATGCAGGGAGATGCTCGTGTTCTGCCCAGCTAAAAGAAAAAGTACTGGAAGGAGATTCCTTGAGCCCCAGAGAAATGTGGGGTGATGGGCAGTTGGGAGACCTGGATGCTGACCCCAGATTTGCTCTAAAATTACTCTGTGGTCATGGTGCTCTTCTGTCTCTGGCCTCGTGTTCCCACTTGATAGATGAGGACATGATCTAGACGTGCTCCGGAGCACCTCTGACTGTGATCTCCGGGGAGAACATGAGAAGACAGAATGAGTTCAGAATGAGCCGGAGGCCACAAGGAATACGTAATCCCCAATTTTCCAAGGGGGCAAATGGCAGCAATGGTAAATGTGATTGGCTGAAAGAAGGTGAAACCAGGTTCATAAATAGTTAAGCCAAAGTCACAAATCTGTTGGTTCTGCAGCAGGAAAAGAAACCACATATCTTTTAACAGGACAAAATAAACGCCATCATCTGGTTTAGAACTCCTGGGAGGGGCTGGGTAGGGGTTCCCGGCACAGTCTCTGTCCTTGGGGTGTTTCAGGACCACGGACAGTGGCCGATGGGGGCTGAGGTGCGCACAGAGGGATGGGGCCATGCACCCAGCTATGGGGGTGAGTCCTTGGAGGTGGTATGAGGCTCGGGGGAGTGATGTTGAGCAGGGCCAGGTTCGAGAATAACTCAGTTACACCTGGCTTTTAAGTACCCGAGGCTCCCAGAACTCTCCATGACTCAGCACAGAATCCCAGCCCATCTCCCCACCCTGCCCTGCTCCTCCGTCTCTCTGGCTTTGGTTTCCTGGCACAAGCTGGCCAGCGCCTTCCACCACCCCAGTCAGCCTGGCGGGCCCACTGGTGCCAGGAGCCAGGTCAGCTTTAACCCTGGCCACCAGATCCCATCCAAGCCTCTGCAGTGACAGCAAGAAAGAGCTTTTCTGGCATTTTCCCAGCCAGGAATCTGTGGGGCCCTGGTGGGCTGCCCCAGTGCCAGCTCCTATTCTGGCACATTCAGTGTGGGCAGGGTGGAGAATGTTCTGTGCCAGGGCCCCTGCACTGACACGGAGGGCTGACAGGTAGATCATCAGTGTCCTGGCAGTTGAAATACCTTTTAGGCAGCAAGCGAGGGATGCTACTAACAGCATCAACAACAATAATGATATACATATATTTTTGAGAAAGGGTCTCATTCTGTCACCTAGGCTGGAGTGTAGTCTCACGATCCTAGTTTACTGTAACCTTGAATTCCTGGGCTCAAGCAATCCTCTTGCCTCAGCCTCCTGAGTAACTGGGACTACAGGGGCACACCATCAGGTCTGGCTAATTTTTAAAATTTTTTGTTGAGATGGGGTCTCACTTTGTTGCCCAGATGGGTCTCGAACTCCTGGCCTTGACCATTCTCCCAACTCCACCTCCCAAAGTGCTAGGATTACAGGCATGAGCCACCATGCCTGGCCATCAACAATAATATTTAACGGCCTACCACTTATTGGTAGCCAGGCCTCATATATGCATTGCTTCATTCAAACTCAAAACCATCCCACGTGGTGAATCCTGTTATCATCATTTCCAGATAAGAAAATCGAGGCTCAGAGAGTAGTGAGTTGCTTCAGGTCACACAGCAGGTAAATACTGAGGACTCAAACCCAGGCAGTTTGATTCTACAGCCCAAGGTCTTCACCACATTATTCTTCCCATTTTACAGATGGAAAAACTGAGGGTCAGAGAGGTTAAGGGACTTGGTTGGGGCCACAGGAAGAATCAGTGATGGGGAGGATTTGAACTAAGGTGTCTAAGGTGTGCCTGATGCCATAGACACCATGCTGGTCCACTCTCCTGCTCTCTCATGAACTGGGTCCCCGTCGGGTGCCCACTCTCAGTGCTCCCGACTGTGACCCTCAGGTCCCATCCTAGGTCTAAGACACACCTGAACCAATCTCCCTGTTCATCCTTAGGGAAGTCGCTGCCTTTCTCTGAGCCCCAGTCTCCCAAGGGAAACATTCCAAGGCGGAGCTCACGTTCCAATTTGAGAAGTGCTTTGTTCAATGAGATCCTCCCCTGGAAACCGGAGGGGGGGGCCCTCCTGCGGAATGGCAGGACAGTTCCCAGGACCCCGGGGGGCAGGGTCACACCTAATGCCTTCCAGGATACAATGCGGGGGCCAGAGCCACTAGCCATGAACACATTGTGGGATTGGCGTCACCTGGCACGAGATTCCTAGTCATCATCTCGCCTCTCATCTCACAGATGGAGAGACGGGGGCGCAGGGCGGGTGAGCGTGGTGGTGTGGTTGCCTCCCGACTGTCCTTTTGGCCAGCCCTCCAAGCCTCTGTGTCCTTCCTGACATCTCTGGGTGCTCGTTTTGCAGCTGGGCACGCTGAGGGACAGCTGGTCTTCTAGCAGCCAGGGCCACGTCTGGCAGTCGCGGCGGGAGGCAGAAAGAATGCATGAGTGGTCTGAATGACCACATGGGGGAGCGGCACCTCTGGCTGGCCGCGTGTCCCGCTCTGCTCCTCATCCTCCTCCTTCCCCCTCGTTTCCTTCCCTGTCCCACCCCCCAACACTCCCAAACTCTTTGCCTTCCCTCCTGTACAATTATTTCCTGCAATGACCACAGTAGACATTTACTGAGCACTTACTGTGTGACACGCTCTGTACCATCTTCTTCAATCTTCACAACTGCCCTTGGAGCATAATCATGTCCCTTTTACAGACAAGGACAACGCAGCCCCGAGAGGTCCGGTGTGTGAGGCCCAGCCGACTTTGGGCCCTTTGCTCTCCAGGTGCGATCTGTTCTCTTTCGGCCTTGGATAGAGTGTTTGGCAGATGCTTTTTTACCTTTTGATTTTCATGTCCCCACCCCGGACGGTTCCATTCTCCGCACCTTCTGATCCTCCGCTTCCCGGGCTGTGTCTGGACGGCCCGGGGCCAAGGGGTGCTCTCCGTTATGCTGACTTGGGGGGACAGAACGAGACATCGCACATGAGAGCTGAGCGCTGGGGACTCCCCGTGCCCTGGGGAGCTTGTGTGTCATCGATTTTAATCCAGGAATAACT
This sequence comes from Mirza zaza, assembly GCA_008750895.1. Lineage (NCBI taxonomy): Eukaryota > Metazoa > Chordata > Mammalia > Primates > Cheirogaleidae > Mirza > Mirza zaza. The sequence goes on along the minus strand of VSMD01102750.1, from coordinate 214,676 downwards.
AAGGGGCAGGCAGAGCAGGTGGCTCAGAGAATGGAGTTTGGAGCAGACGCACTTGGGTTGACTCGCAGCTGCGTCACTCACAGGCTGGATGATGTTGATCCAGGTCCCCCCTTCTTAGTCTCAGTTTCCTCACCTGTAACATGCAGATGACACCTGCCTCAAGGAGTGGCTGTGAGATCAAACACGATAGCATAGGTAGTGTGTCTGGCACACAGCTTCCTTGGGAAATGTCATTGCCCTCAGCCTCCTCATTGTGGGTCCAGAGAATTTACAGAAACGTACTCCCTCTGGCCTAGGGAGGTGTCCTTAGGACTCACTTCCCAGGAGATGTCTGTTCTCCCAAATATTATTTGGTGGGATTTAGATAACAAAGTGTTAGCCGACATTCTTGTGTGCGTCCTGTTCGTGATGTACAAATTGCTCGTGTCACCTCATATAGAGCATGTGGGTTTGGAGCACAAGCCCTGGAAACCAGATGACCTGAGTTCAAATCCCGGCCCTGCCACCTACCAGCTGTGTGACTATGGGAAAGTGACCTAACCTTTCTGTGCACCTGTTTCCTCCTTGCGGAGGGAGGCTGACTGTGGTGCTGTGTTGCGGGGTTGGGGGGTGGGTGGAAAGTAGCCAGATTGGTGCGCAGACGTCAGACGCACTCAGTGAGTGTTAGCCATTACTGTTATCTCCGTAGCAATTGCAGAAAGTGGAGATTGTAGGCCCTGTTTTACGAAAGAAGTAACCAAGAGAGGCTAAGGCGCGAGTCCCAGGCCACACAGCTAGTAAATGGCAAAGCCCTTTGAACCCGGCTCTGACTGATCGCCAGGCCTACGGGCGTCCCAGTGCAGCCTCACCTCTCTGGGCTAACAGGACGAGGGGGTCCGCGGGCCCTGGCGAGGCTCGGCCGTCCCCTCCAATCCCGTGACCCAGGTGAGCTCACCTCCCAACCCTCTCGCTTCCTCTCGCCACCTGCCTTAGCAGGAAGCTCACCCTTTCCTACTGAATTATTTATTTCAAAAATACTCCTTAATTCCAGCAGAGTCCCTTGGGTCTCCCCACCTCGAAGCCTGCTCACTTTGCGGGGATCCCAGGGCACGGGTGCCTGCAGAGTCCCCCAATCCAGACCAGGCACCAGGGGAGAACTTCCAGGGCACCTGCTGGTCCCTGGGGGAGGGTCTGCTGCTCCAAGCCATGTGTGTCCCTGCCCTACCGCCCACAGGACACAGCCCCGACGCCCAATGCAGCACTCGAGGCTGGTTCCTCCCCAGTGGCTTCTCTGACCTCGTCACCTGCCCTTCCCCTCCCCACCCCCGCATCCCATGGCGCTCAAGCACGCGGGGCTCCTTCCTGCCCCCCAGCCTTCGCTCACCCCAGCCTTGGCTCACGTCACTCCCTCTGCCTGAAATGCTCTTTCCCTTCTTCTCTGCCAGCTGGAACATTACTCATCCCTAAAGCCCAGCACGTCCCTTCCGCGGAGAAGCCACCCCCAGCCCTACCCCCACTCCTTCCCCCGGACAGCCTTCAACCCCCTCTCCTCCTTGCTCCTAGAACAATCTCACACGTCTATTTCTGCACCTATCACGGTCTGACTTGTTTTCTATATAGAGTCAGTTGCCTAAGTGTGAGGGGGCTCGAGACTGTCAGGGGGAGCACTTCGCAGGCAAGGGGCTGGGTCAGGGGAGCGGAGGATCCCTCCGGGACCGTCTGGCCAAGGACCTGGCTCCTAAAGGTCAGAAGTTGAGCCAGATATTTTTCTCACTTTAGAGGTGGGACCATCAAAGCTCCTTCAAAGAATGACTTTCCCACAATCACATGGCACTTGGTGGGGGGACTGCCAGACCTGGGTCCCCAATTTCTAATCCTGTGGGGTTCCTAAAATCCCAGCTACAGGGCTGCGCTGATGCGTACCAGAGCCTCTAATCCTGGCGCTCAGCTACTGCCACAACAACACTGCCCTGCAAAGTCTCAGCGACATTTGACAGTAACTCCAACAGTTTGCTCGCAGTTCTAGAAGCTCGCTGGGGAGCTCTGCTTCAGGCTGTGGGGCAGCTCCAGTCCACCTGTGTTGTCATGTAACAGGCCAAGGCTACCCTGGTTAAGTTCCCTTTCTGGCTGCGGCAGGAAAACAAGAGGACAAGCAGAACACACAAACACACCTCAAGGTTCTTCTCGCATTATCTCTGCAGCGGTCTCATTGGCCAAAGCAAGTCACCTGGCCAAGCCCGAAGTCAAGTGGTGAGCAAGTAGACTCCACTGGCAGGGTGGCCTTGACAAGCTTATTCCAGGAGAGTGAAAAAGTGAGCCCAATAATTCAATCTTTTATGTTGCGTTGTATGCTGCCAACTTCCCTCTTGCAGGTTCAAATTGATAGCTGGCTGTCCCCCAAAGCCATAAGACTAGTTCCCCTAGTTCTCTTCCCTGCAGCCACTACTTGTAGGGCCTGTGGCTCACTCTCCACCGTCCCCTTCTGAAGCTTAGCCATGCTGATAGCAAAATGACAACAGAGGAGAAAGGTAAAGAGAACACTCAGGCTTCAAGTGTTAAAGGAAGAGTACGGGCCACGTGGTTTGCTGAGCTCTGGAAGGGCAGAGAGCTAAGGAGGCTTGACGTCACACCCTGCCCGGGTACCACCCACTGCTCCAAATCTGAGAAGCGAACTTTAGGAATCCCTCAAAGCTTTGAATCATCTTCTCACAGGACCACTGCTCTACCTAGCGTCAGATCTCAGTGTGGGGGCATTTCTTTTGTTTTTTTTTTTTTTTTTTTTTTTGAGACAGGGTCTCACTCTGTTGCCCCGGGCTAGACTGCCATGGCATCATCTTAGCTCACAGCAACCTCAAACTCTTGGGCTTAAGCGATCCTCCTGCCTTAGCCTCCTGAGTAGCTGGGACTATAGGCACACACCACCATGCTCAGCTAATTATTTCTATTTTTTTAGTAGAGATGGGGTCTTGCTTTTTGTTCAGGCTGGTCTCGAACTCCTGAGCTCAAGCGATCCTCCTGTCTCAGCCTCCCAGAGTGCTAGGATGACAGGCGTGAGCCACCGCTCCTGGTCCACTTTTTATTTTTGCCTTCCTGCATCTATTCATCATTCTTTTGATAGCAGCCCCTTAATTTCCAATGAAGAATCATCTTTCCCTTCAAGCTATGTGATTTGGATGAGCGGATGCACATGTGACCCAGGCCTAAGCCAATTGGAGTATCCCATCATCTCCTTGGCCATAGTGATTGGTTCAAGGGATGGACTCATGGCAAATCCAGGCCAATGAGAATTCAGTTCTGAACTTTTTGTCAAATTGCTGGGAAGAGACTCAGTTTTACCTGGCAGGATTGAACCTAAGAGGATGTAGGCTTTGTGTTATCAGCAGCTATCAGGATACAACATCAATCCCAAGAATATGTCACCATAAACTGAGGGACAGAGAGAGACATGGCCTGAACTCCTGGATCAAGCTATGCCTGAAGTCCTAGTTCAACTTTTGGACGGTTCTATGGCTACAAGGCCAGGTGGAACATGTTTTCTGTCACTTGCAACTGAAAGAGTCCTGATTAAATAAACTTAGAATACTATAATCATAAAATTTTAGGCTCCTAGAGCCAAAGATGTTTAGAATCATAAATTTGTTGAAACTCAGAGTTGAAGTTCTTAGAGATTAAGCCAGACTCAGGGGAACGTGGGAAGTGGCCCAAAGCTGTCAGAACGGACAGGGGGAAGAAGCAACATGCCTTTATGTGCCTCTATTTGTGCCAGTGCATTTGTTCTGGAGCAGGAGGTCCTGCAGGGTCAGGCCCTTGATTGCCCTAGATGAGCCAGATACAACAAGATCCACAATCCCAGCTTCTTGTCTCGGCCATGGCACCAACTTGTGGCCCTGCATGGCTGTGTTTCTGGATGGCGCCCTCCATCCTCTCACCCACAGAGGAGGTGGGCCCTGAGCTGGCCTGGGGCAGCATGGGCAGTGTTGCTGGGAGAGGCCGGCAGCCAAGGGGCTGGACACGCAAGGGCTGCTCAGAGGGAAAGGTGGGCAGTGAAGATGCGTTTGGCCTGCAGGGAGGGCTGCCCCACATCAGACTGCTCTGGGCCAGGCCTGGCCCACGGAGCCCACCTCCAGCTTGGCATCACCGCCTGCTCCTGCCGGCTCGGCTTTCTGCATAGATATTTCCGGAAAGGAAATGAAAGCTCCCACCTCACCCCGGCTTCCCCAGCTGCACGGACCATCTCCAGAGGTGCCAACGACTGACCTGGCTCCTGTCCACTTCCCTCTGCCAGGGCTGGGCCTGCCGCTGGATCTGTTCCCCTTTAGCCATGGAGCCCCTGCCTGGCCTCTGGCCTGGCCACTCTTCCTTGGAAGGCAAAGGACTCTCTTGCCCTGAATGGAGGTTCCTGGGGGCAATAGACATGGGTTCTAGTTCCACTTTCTCCAGGGACCTGCTCTTGCTTACCTTGGCCTCAGTTCAGCCTCCTGTAAGCTGGAGGCCTCCCCAGTAGTGAAGCACCCTGCTAAACTCTTATGAAATAGGCCTTGCGCCCCCACTCCACACGCAAAGGAACCAGGGCTCTTCGAGGTCATGGCTTCGTTCAGCAGCATAAACAAACACTGGGTAAGTGCTGATTACTTGCCAGGCACTGTGCTGGGCTCCAGGAACACCAAGGTGACTATAAAACAAGGTCCCAACCCATATGCTGCTCAGTTGGGGTAACAGACATGCCCAAGGCCACTGTGCAAACTGTCCTTCCTCTCTCACTCAGTAGGTACTCAGTCAATGTGTGGATTTCTGAAACACCTTGTGGACGACTGACAAGGAAGAATGACCGGCAAAAGGACAGGGCAATGCACAGGATGCGACAGGAGAAAGGGAGATGTCACTTTCCAGCCTTGAGTCTGGGTTTGCAAACAAAAAATCTATCATATCTGACGCCGTCTGCTAAAGACCAGAATGGAGACGCGGGAAACGAGTGGTGGCAGAGGTGGCACTTGGCTCCTGCCTGACAAAGCGGCTTGGAGCCTGCAGGGGCTGCGCTAGCACAGTGAGCTCCACAGTGGTCCCGCGTGCCCCAGCTGGGCTCGGAGAGGGTGGGAAGACGGCAGTCAGGATGGCGCGCTGGAGACAGTGCGGGTGGGAGGGAGGGTTTGCAAATCTGAGCATGAACCCTTAACTGCAGACTTACGATATCTTGAAATGTGCTGAGCCCCAGGGATGACACCAGCAGCTTCTCTCTCTCCTCTGGGACCTTGCCCGGGGTTGGGAGAGGAGATCTGGCATCCCCCCCCCATCGGCTCTGCATGTCCTTGGGGCGAGTTGGGCTTTCCCGTGCGTGCGGGAAAGGAGGGGCTGCGGGGGACCAGATCAGGGCCATGTCCCCCTGGCAGACATGGCTGATTCACCGCAGCGCTGCTCCCCACGGCGCCCGGGTTGACCTGAGAGCCTCTCGGCTCACTTCCCCACTACCTGATGTCATCTCCTCCGCCTCCTCCTGCAGAGCAGCCTTATGCAGCCACCAAGGCCCAGCTCAAACGTCACCTCCTCAGTGAAGCCCACCTGATGCCTCCAGGCAGGGACAGCTGAGCTTCCTGGGACATGGGGGCAGGGGCACCTCCCCTGTAATCTGCCGGCCCCAGTGGACGGTGGATCCTGGAGGTCGGGGACAGCCAGGATCCCTAGCACCAAGCTCTGGGCACGGCAGGGACAGATGCTGAGGCTAAATGTGATTGAGCGAAGCACCCAGATCGCTAGTGTGGGGGGCAGGGTGTCCCTGGGCTCCGGTACCCTCCCGGTCAAGGTGCCTCATTTGAAAGGCATGTGGTTGACTGCCCTCTTGCCAGTCCTCCGTCGCACAGAGCCCAGCCCTGGCCCTGGCATGGACTGAGAGGTGCAGAGCCCGGGAGCTGCCAGGGTGCCGTGCACAGCCCTCCTGCCCGGCTCCTTCCTGGGAAAGCGGCAGGGAGGGGGAGGGGAGGCAGGTGGCAGCTGCACACCCACCGTCCCCAGCAAGGGGCTAACGAGCAGGGAGTGAGGCAGTGACTGCAGTCAGATGATTGACCCCAAAGGGCTGGGAGTCAGGTGCCAGGACTGTGACTGTGCTCACATGGCAGCTCCAGGGACGTGAGGAGCTGCCCTCTCTCAGCTTGCCCGCCTGGTCTTCCTTCACTGCGCTCAGCCCCGCCGGGAGGGAGCAGGGGAGGGTCCTTTCAGTCCACGTTTACTGTGCACCTGCTGTGCACTCACCCCGGGTGAGAGGTGGCGGGGCATCTGGGAGGGGACACAGTCTCTCCTCTCACTGGGGATGAGACGGGGAAGGACGAGGCACGAGCCGAACGCAGCTGTGCGAGGGCTGCAGAGCGTGCACCAGGTACCTGCTGGGCGCCGGTCCTCGAGTGAGAGGACAGTGCACGGAGCGCCTGCCACGTGCCCGTCCCTGGCAGGGGGAGTGCATCGCACACCCCTAAGCCCTGGGCCCTGGGAGACGCGAATGTGGGTTGAGCACCCGTCCTGTACCGAGTTCCGTGTGAGGAGCCGCACACACACATTTGAACCTCACGACATCCTTCCAGGCAGCTTCAGGAATGGCTCTGTCTCCGTCCCCTGCAGGAAGCCAGGTCCTCCTCGTCCGAGGCCGACTCGACTCGAAGTGGGGAACGTCCTCTCCTCCGGTTTGCCATCTCCCATGGGAAGCCTTTCCTGCGCTGTGGCTCTTTTCTCTGCTCTTCTCAGCAGCACGCCAAGGCAGCCCTCGTCTCTCTTACTGAGACTGTGATGACCAGAGCTTCCACATGTCCAGCCTTTCCGGTGGCCAGAAATGGCACCGGGTGCTGCCATCATTCTCTCTCCTAGTCTTCACCACCAAGCCACCGGGTAGGTGCTACGGGTACCCATTTTACAGATGAGGAAACCGAGGTCCTGAAAGGCTAAGGGGCTTTCCTGAAGCCGTGCAGCCAGCAAGTGACAGAGCCAGAGCTTGACCCTAAGCACAGCTATCCCCAAGGTCATGGGGTAAATGATCCAGCCAGTTCCACGCACCTGGGTGAGGCTGTCCCCAGGAGATACCCACTGGCCATTTCTACAACAGTAAACTGAAGCCTTGGCCCCGACGTGGCAGAGACCCGTGCCCTGGAGCTCACAAGACTCGGGACACTATAGTCCCAGACTGGGACACACGCTGACATTTCTGGGGAGAAAAGACCAATCTGGAGGAGCTGGGCTCTCGCCCTCCCCTGGGAGCTCGCGTGCCGCTTTTACCCACAACGCGCTCCCTCCCGCATCACGAAATAATTGCTGAACAGATTGCATCGCAAAGAGAGCTCCTGGATTGTGGAGTCGTGATTCTAAATGGCTGTTTATCTGTGTTTGCCTTCATGTCTTTAAAAAAATTGTTAAAATTTAAGCGAGTTAAATGCCAAGGAAGTGAAAGCCACGTGCATGCCCCGGGGAGGTTGGTGCCGGCCCTTCCTCTCGGGAGGCAGAGCCTGGGAGGGCACGATGGCCGCTGTCACTGCCTGATGGCTTTCTGGACCCGTTCCCCACTTGTCTGGCACGGCCTTCCTCATTGTCTTCCACACTGAACACATGAGGAAAAGAGAGCCCAGAGAGCCCAAGTAACTGGCCCAAGGTCACAGAGTGGATATGTGGCAGCACCGGAACTGAAACACCAGTCAGTCTGACCCTACAGCAGAGCCTTCCTCCTTCCCGTGGGGAGTTACAGCACTTTGAAGCCGCCTCCCTTTGAGCCTCGATGAATGGCTGTTCCGGAGGGACAGGGAAGAACACAGAGGCCCAGAGAGAAGTGACCCCTTCCAGATCACTTAGCTGGCAGCAGAACTGGGGACCCACACCTGGAGATGCCAGGCTCCGCCCACTGGGGGGCGGGGCACGGCCGGAACAGGACGGGAGACAGATGGGGGAGAGCCATGGTCCTCACCTGCCCCCAGGGAGACGGAGGTCTCAGGCAGGGGGTGAGGGCACCAGCCTGGGGATGTGCAAGCCGACCCCCTCCGAAGTCCAGCCACCCGTGTCTGGGCCCTGGCTTCCCACCGCGCCAATGCTCGGGGCCTCTCCCAGGACCCGGGAGTGTGAGCTCCCAGCACCCAGGAAGCTCTCTCTGTCACTCAGCTGTATGGCCCTTCAAGGAATCATTCACACTGCGAGATCCAAATCACAGCTGCTACGGCCTATCAGTCTTTAGACCTCGGACAATTTGCCTGACCACTCTGAGCTCAGTTTGTTCATCTGTAAAATGGGATTAACAATGGCACCTACCTTGCAGGGTTAGTATGTGGATTAAGTGAGTTAATCCACACGAAGGGCTTAGAGCAGTGCCTGGCGCTGGGACATAGCAAGTGCTCAATTACTCTTCATTCGGTGATTCCTTCCCTGGGCGCTTGCGTGCGCGCGGCGCCGGGAGTGCAGAGCTGAGCCGCGGGCCCTGCCTGCTTGGAGCCTGTGACCCCAGGCCTGGGGGGTTCGGTAGGTGGGTAAAGTCACCACGTGGGCTGCGAGCTGCGGTTTGAGTTAGCACAGGGTGGCCGGACATCAGCTGTGTGCCGGGCGGTGACAAGAGACGAGCTGCGAGGAAGAGGCGAGGGCCACACCGCCCGGAGCCTTGGCAGCTGGTCTGCGCTGAGTTGCGCCCCACCAAAAGAGGTCGGTTGAATTCCTGATCCCTGGTACCCGCCACTGTGACCTTATTTGGAAATGGGATCGTTACAGATGTAATTAGTTAAAATGAGGTCAGACCAGAGTGTGGCCCCAACCTAGTATGACTGGTGTCCTTCTCAGAGAGACTCCGGGAGGAGAAGCCTTGTGACCACGGGGGTGGAGGCTGGAGCAGGCCTGGAGCCCCGGGGGAGGCTACTAATACCTCCAGGTAGGGACGGTCTACCCAGAAGCGTCTGGCCACAGTCACTTCTCTGAGTCCCCTGGGTGCCCAGTACTTGGTGGCACCTTGCGGAGACCCGGCACTCTGCTGCTGCGTGCTGCCCCCACATCACCTGTGCCCCCACCCCTCGTGCCACGCCTGTGGGACCCTGGCTCCTGCAGGCAGCGGCTGGCTCGTTGCTGGGATATACCGCCGGCCTCGGGCTGGTGACGGGGCCGGGCTGGCCCCGCGTGAATCACGTTTATTGTGAACAGGAAACAAAGGGGAGAAGCGGACAAAGCCCAGGAAAGGGACGCGGGCAGGAGAGTGAGCCCTGCGGCGGGGCATGGGGCGGGCGGGCGGGCGCTGCCAACGGAAAGGCCCATTCATTTCCCGACGCTGGCTCCGAGAGTTAAGGGCCCGCGCTCCGTGGAGGTTTATCTGCGCTCCTCAGCTGTGCAGCGCTGCGTGCCAGAGACTGGCTGGGCCCAGGAGGGCGGGGCGGGAGGCGCTGATCACAGCTTCCGGCCCGTCCGTGCCGCCGGCGGGGCTGCTTCAGTGCTGGCCACGGGCGAAATCGCGTTCCACACGACTCGTCATGAGGAGCCTGGGCCTGGAGCCAGAGCCTGCCCGAGAGTCACTCCCAGCCCAGACTGGCCAGGGACAAAGTGGGGCAGGGAGGAGATGGCAAGGGCAGAGGGTAGCACCAAGGAGACATAGGAGAGTGGAGCTAGTTGAGCACCACTGTGTACCCAGCACTGTGCTCAGTTTCGCTGCATTGAAATAACAGTGTGTTGCCGTCACAAGGCAGCACAAACCGCGTGGCTCAAGACAACGGAAGTGTTTTCTATTACCGTTCTGCAGGCTGGAAGTCCAAAATCAAGGTGTTGGCAGGGTTGGTTCTTTTTGGAGCCTCTGAGGGGGGATCTGTCCCAGGCCTCTCTCCAGCTGCAGGTGGAGGCCGTCCTTGGAGTCCTCGGCGTGTGGATGTGTCACTCCAATCTCCGCCACCGCCATCTGCCAGTGTGTCTGGGTCCAGATTTCCCTCTTATAAAGGTGCCAGTCGTTGCATTAGGCCTCACCCTGACACAGAATGGCCTCGTCCTAACTTGATTACGTTGGCAAAGGCCCTAGTTCCAAATAAGGGCACATTCGCAGGTCCTGGGAATTTAGGGCTCCGATACATCATTTTGGGGGAACACTCACTGACAGCTTATCTGACGCCCAGCACTCTACTAGGAGCTACTCATGACCTCTCAGATTGCATCTTCAAAACAGAAACACGAGGCCGGCACTGTTGTTACTTCCCCATTCTATTGGTGAGAAAATTGAGGCTCAGAGACATGTAGCTAGAATGTAGCAGGCCCCAAACCATGTGCAGAACCGGGAGTATATTGTACAGAGTCACACTGTAGGTGGAACGCCACAGCAGTGATAAGAGGAATCAGGAGCACCAAGGGCATTAGGTAGGGACATGTCATGTAGACGGAGAGGCCGGGAAGGCTTCCTGGAGGAGGTGACACAGATGGAGAGGTTAAGGGGTCTTCCTGGAGGAGATGCTGCTGGAACAGAGATCTGGAGGGTGAGTAGGGGTTCGTCATTTTGTAGACGGGAAGACAGAGACCCAGAGGAGGGAAGGGCAGGCCCAAGGTCACAGTGTCGAGGGCGAGGTGTGGCAGGTCCAGCCTCTGCACCTGGGGCAAGACCCAGCGATATGAGAGACCAGAGCCCTGGTCCCAACTGCCCCTTTCTGCTTCTCTTTCCCCATTAAAGGGCTCCTGGTCCAACTCCAGCTGCCCAGAGAGTGCCCTGATGGTCTGGGCCATCTGCAAAGGCCCTGGGGGGACACAATGACAGGGCGGGGGCCCAGCTCTGCCTCTCCCTACCTGTGCATCCTTGGGCACCTTCTTCGCCTCTCTGAGCTGCCTACTGCAACAGTAGCAGAACAGGATCAAAGAAGGCGACAGAAGTGAAGGTGGCTTGGAACTTAAAAGGCACCCAGGAAATGTCACCACTCCTCAAACACACGAGATCCAATCACAGCCGTGCCTCTCTCACCCCATCGTCTCAGGCACACCCAGCTGCGCAAACACCTGCTGTTCTCTGAGTGCGCCTCACTCTGCCGTCCCTCTCCCCAGGGCCTTTGCACAGACCGTGTCCTGCCTGGAGTGCCTTCTCCCCACTTTTGACCTCTTTGCAAACTCGGCTTTACGGGATGCTGGCTGGGTGACCCCGCGGAGGTGACAATGTCTCTAGGCCTCCATCTCCACAAAGTAAGCATAATTCACATTCTACTTCCCAGGGCTGCCGTGCAAATTAAATGAGATAATGTGCACAAAGCATTTAGTGCGGTCCTGGTATTATTAGTCTGAGGGGTGGTGGTGGTTTCCACTTGGGGGGCTGGGAGGATTCTGGGGGCCCCACTTACACAAACAGGGAGGACAGAAGGGGGCCAGGATGGGGCTGCAGATGGGCAGGAGAGACAAGGACTTGGAGCTGACTTCACAGGCAGGACCTGAGCATAGGGCCCGAGTGTCCTGTCTCCTGAGGACACAGAAGCACCCCCAGGACCACTTGCCCTGCTTCCTTCAGACATTGGCCATTTGCAGGATGCCTGTTTAACTCACCCTCCGGGACTCATCCTGGTCACCCCTCTTTAATGAGGACAGCCCGACCTTTCTCTTTCCCCACCGACCCATCACTCAAGACTCCACGTGTCTCCTTTCACTGACCGACTTCTAGGACACCGGCTCCTGCAAGGCAGCAGCCCTGGACTCTATTTCCGATGTCTAGGCCCAGCGCGGATCGGACATTTCTGGGTGAATCGGCGAATGAAATGAGTTCATGAATGACAGAGTCACCAGCCCCGGCAGCCCCAGCACAAGGCTGCCCCCACCCTCTCAGGCCACTCCTGCCTCCACGTGCCCCTCCCGCCCAGCTCCCTCGGGCACTGAGAGTTGCGGGAATCCTGCCACCTGCACCCCACCTCTTCTTGCAGCCCCAGTGGAGGGGAGACCTGGCAGTCGTGGGGTGGTTACCCGGGTGGTTGCGGGGAGAGCCAGGCCTTGCCGGGGAAGGGGTAGCAGCGTCCCGGCCGTTCTCCCCGCGCTAGGTGCACTGTGTCCTCACCCACCAGGCGGGCTCTCCATCTTCCAGGGCCCCTGATATTTAAGGAAATTAAGGTCAGGACTGGCTGCTAAATATTTGTCTAAGATGAACAGAAAATGGTGCCAGAAAAGGCCTTCAATTTTGTGAGCAAATAAATCGTAGGAGGGAGAGTGGGCTGGGGACAGGAGATGGGGAAGCGCGCTCGATTATTTAGAGCAGAGAGTGCCTTCCAAAATCCGGGGGGACTGTCCGGCTTCCCCTCTTTTAAAAGTATGGCTCCTTCGCCTCCTCCTTGGGCCGAGGCAGGGGCAGATCTCTTGCAGGGTCTTGTGCTCCTCGCCTAGATCCACAGCCGGTGATTCTAGGCGGCCCCTCCCCCGGGCGGCTGCACCTCGGGACCCCCCAGTCCAGGGCAGCAGAGCAGAGAGCTCGGCCTCCGGGCTCACCTGGACCGAGTCTGCACCACCGACCAGCTGTGTGGCTGAGCAAGTCTCGACCTCCCCGAGGCTCAGTTTACTCGTGTGTAAAATGGGCATGAACTACACTACACGTGGTTTCACTGAGTTGTAGCCCGACGTGAGATGCTCGCTGCCGTGCAGGACACATGGGGTGTGCCTGTGCTCAGCGGAGTAAGGCCCCCAGAGGAGGTCCATGTCCTGATCTCTGTGACCTGTGAGTGTGGCGCCTTGCATGGCAAGGCGGGGGGTGGGGGGCCCAGGTCGCAAATGGAATTAAACCCGCTGATCAGTTGACCTTGAGGTGGGGAGGCTGTCCAGATGGCCTGGGGTGATCACAAAGGTCCTTATAAGTGAAAGAGGAAGGCAGGAGCATCAGTGTCGGAGTGATGTGACACAAGTGACGTGACAGCCATCGCTGGCTTTGGACACTGCATGGCCGGGGCTTGTGGGCGGGCCCTGAAGCTGGAAAAGGCACGAAAACCTGTCCCTCCTACAGCCTCCTGGAAGAAACCTTGATGTTAGCCCACTGAGACCCTTTTCAGGTTTCTGATCACCAGGGTGGTGGGGTGATGAATTTGTGTGACACCGGTGAGCTGTGGTCATTCATTACAGCAGCCAATGAACAGCAAACCCTAAAATCACTTAATAGTCATTCAAGAAAAATGCATTGATTAAATAAATAAAAAGAACCCTGGCCTGGACCCTGGCTCAGGAGTCCTGGACTCTGGTCCCAGCCCTGTTCCTGACCGGCTGTGCTGTCCAGGCAACCCCTTCTGCCCTCTGACTCGGTTTCCCTATCTGTAACCTGAAGAGCTGGGAGTACAACCGCTCCTTAGGCTCCTTGTCTCCCAACTTGAAAAATGTTCCTGTTATAATTGTCCCCCCAAAGGATCTCGTGCCCCCTACTCCACTCCCTTCCTTTCCGCCTGCAATCTGCTCTCCGCTTGAGGCAGGGCCCGGGCTGGGACTGGCGGAGCCGGCGGCCCCGAGGAGATAGTTAATAAAGGCGAGAGGAGGAGAGTCGATGTGCGCTGACAGCCCTATGACAGATTGGTGAGAGGGACAGATTTAATATCCTGCCGTTTTCCTTCCCCAGCCTAGGGGCCGGAATTGATTAAATAAATTAAAGCTCTGCAGCCCGAGAGCCTCTGGGTAAGGTCGTCTGGTCGTCCTGCTGTCACCGTCCGGCTGCACGGCGTAGCCCGCTGAGGACGAAGTCCTGGGAAGCGCGGGCGCCTCACCCTCTCTGTTCCGACCACGAGGGGATGCGGAAGACCCCGGGCCAGGTGGGAAGGGAGGAGGTGGGATGGGATGGGAGGAGGGGAGGAGGTGGGGAGGACAAGGAGCAGAGATAGGTGGGACCCTTGGAGCGCCGGGCGCGGGTTGCAGCAGTGCGCTCTGCGTGGCGCCTGCCGCGTGCGGGTGAGTCTGGTGCGTGCCAGGCTGGGCGGAGCAGGGGAGCCCTCGGCACAGGCCCAGGACAGCAGAGGGGAGACAGGTCTTGCCCAAGGAGATGTGTGGTCAACAAGAGCTGCACCCCACATTCCTGTCCCCAGCCTGCTGCGCCCCTCTACTGCCACCGGCTAGGCAGGCGTTGCCCTCCCCAGCCCACTCCTGCTCCCATGACCGGCTCAGGGAGGGCTCCCGAGCTTGGTGGGTCGGGGTGACTCAGGTGCCACAGATGACAGTGGAATGCATCCTAAGGCTCAGCCAGAAGGATTTGCTGTCTGGGACTGTCCATGTCCCAGCTCCGTCCCTGGGTGCAGAGCTGGGAGCTTCGAGTAAGCCCACAGAGCATCAGTGCCCCCCGGCTCACACTCCCCATGGCCTTGGCCTTTGAGTCTCTAGGCCCTTTACAACGGCCAGGCGTATCTTTTGGTCATTTTCCTTCCTTGGTACTCAGCGTTGTCATCCCAGCTGAGTTGATCCCCATTTCACAGATGAGGAAACTGAGGCCAGAAAAGGGGAGCACCTTGCACCAGATCATGGTGGCAGCCTGAAGTGGAGCCTGGGAGGACCGGCTGTCTCCCCCACGAAGCACAGAAGACCCAGAGGCTGGGCCAGGTGGGGCTGACGGTGGGCAGGGCAGGCTGGGATGCGATGACGCATTGGGCTCTGGACCCAGGGGCAGAATCCGAGAAGCAGGACTAGAGGCCCCTCCCCCAACCCCCGCACCAACCGTGCTCGGCCAACACGTCACCAGCTCCCTTTAGCTGGCATTGACAGGAAGCGCGATGGCCAACAGAACAGGCTCTGGAGTCGGATCCACCAGGGTTCAAGTCCCAGCTTTCCCCCTGACCCTGGCCCCTTGGGCAAGCCTTCAGCTTTTCAGAGCCTCGGTTTCCCTAACTGTAAAATGGTGACGATGAGGACACCAACTCCATGGGAAATGACCGGTCCTGGGCCTTACAGCAGGTGACAGAGCAGGGATCTGAACTCAGGTCTGCCCACCACCTGGCCAAGCCGGAGATGCCTTTGACATCTAGGGAAGGTAAACCACACCGAGGGCCGGGCACGCAGCGAGTGCTCCACGAGGGGCAGTCATGTGTGCATCTGCGGCGGCGCCCCCTTGCCCTCGGCTATCATCTGAGATACAGTCCGTGAATTCATTCGGCACAGAGTTTAAGATGCTGGTGGGGCCAACCCGCCCCTTCTGTGGGAGGGTTTTGGTCAGCAGCCCCGAACATACGTCCCCGACCACCGAACTCTCCGAGCTTCCGAGAATGGCAGGGAGGTGCCCAGGCTGGCGGTCAGCCTATTCGGGGCTTGCTCCTCTGTCTCTGCCTCCAGCTCACAGTGCACCTGCCCTGCTCATGGGGCTTAGGACGCCCACGGTTCGGTCACTGCACCGGGCGCCAGTCCCTCGGTCTCTCCAGGCCTTGACGTTCCCTGCTGCACTAGGGCTGGGATGCACGGAGGGGAAAGACAGGCGTGTGCGGGGCGAACCAGAAGCACAGCATTGAGCTCAGCTGTCAGCCTCCTAAGCTTCCCACGCTCAAATCACCTTTTTGTCCCCAACCCAGAGGACCGGGCCCGGGAGAGGCTCAGTCCCCTCGAGGTGAGGCCCGAGTTTCTCAGCGTCCCTGACACAGGCCTGCAGCCGGGCCCCTGCGTCTGTCAGCACGGCCCAGCTGAGTCACGGCCCATCCTTTCCTCTGGGGCAGGAGTCCTCAAACTTTTTAAACAGGGGGCCAGTTCACTGTCCGTCAGACCGTTGGAGAGTGTGGCGCACATTCCACGCCCTGTGCGCACTGTGGGCCCGGGACGAGTCGGCTGCTAAGCAGGACAGGCATCGGCGGCAAAAGCACGCGGAGGGCTGGGTATATGTCCTCGGTGGGCAGCATGTGGCCCGTGGGCCGTAGTTTGAGGACCCCTGCTCTGGTGGATTAGTCCACAGGTGTTTATCTTGAGTCTTTCTTTCCCGGAGATAAACTGAGGAAACACAGTCCGCAGGGCGAGGTGGGGTGGAGAGGCATTGCAGGCCTGGGGAGACTGGCTGGGCGCTGAGGGGGCAGGCCTGGGGCGGCGGTGGGTGCCGCCACGGGGCACAGGGTGGTGGGGGAAGGGCCCCACTAGTCCAGCAGCTGCTTCCAGTAAGGCATCCCAGCAAAGTGTGTGTGCCCCTCGGAGAGACAACGGGCAATAGCTGTCCCTATGCGCCGCCCTCGGTATTCGTATTTCCTCACTTAACTCTCCCTAAACCCTGCGCCCCAGAAATGACCCCATTTTACAGAGGAGGACACTAGGTCTAGCAGGGCTGCCTCGCCAGGGCCTCACAGCTGAGAAGAGGGCAGAGCGGGGCCTCTGACCCAGGCCTCCCGGCTCCAGGTCCCGGCTCTCTACCCCTTTCCCACAAGGCAGAGGAAACCCGAGCTCTGCCCACGGGGTTGTGTCGCTCTCCCCTCCTCCCCACCCACACCCCTCCTCAAAGGCCAAACTCGGTGGCTGATGGGGATGGAAGTTTCCAGACTATTTCTGCCTCGGTCTCCCGGCTCATCATAGCCACTCAGCCGTTAGCTTAGCCCGTCCGTGCTGAGGTGGGGCCGACAGCATCACAGTGAGCAGGGCAGAAGCCTCACCAGCCCAGTGAGATCCACCAGCCCAGCAGAAGCGGGGACACATGGAACCTTCTGGAAACCAGTCTCTGGAAAGTCAGCGTCAGCCTCCTCTGCACGGCACACACCTGACCCTACCCACAACCCCTGCTCAAACCCTTTTTCTTTGCTCTAAACACAGAAGCACAAAATGCCAATTCCCACCTTGAGAGCTCTCCTGAGTGGGCGGGGGTGGGGGGGTATCTCCGGTGATACTGGGCCGAGGGGTCAAAGGTCAGAGACTGTCATGAACTTCCAGAGCGTGAGGCGTAGGACCCCGGTACTCACAGGGGACATGTTAGGAACAGGATCCCTACGTATGGGGATCAGGAGGACCCAGCAGAGCCACTGACTGCCTCACAGACCTCTCAGACACCCCGTGACCAGTGGGCATCGACCCGGCCCCAGGACACCCTGTGTCTGCCTCATAAGCCACCAGCCCCAGGGATCTGTCTGACTCCTCTTCCCTGGCCCCAATCCTGCAGTTGCTCAGGATTCATTGCTGACAATAATTAGGTCTCACAAGGATAAAACTCAGACGCGTCCGAAGCCTTCAGGGACAGTATTAGCACGCTAACTCTGTTTGTGGCTTAAATATTCATGTCAGAGTGTAATTACTACCCCTTCTGTTGAAGGCGGTGGTTTGGAAAGAGTTCCAGCCTGGCAAATGCGACCTATCCATCCTGATGGCAACGTGCAGAGGGGGGAATTTGGCATTCTGGAGAGTTCCGGAGCATTTAGAACTCAGGGCATTTAGAACAATGGTTACAAATTGGCAGCCTGTAGGCCCAATCTGGCCTGCATACCTGTTTTATTTTTATTTATTTATTTATTTTTTTGAGACAGAGTCTCACTTTGTTGCCCAGGCTAGAGTGAGTGCCGTGGCGTAAGCCTAGCTCACAGCAACCTCAATCTCCTGGGCTCAGGCATACCTGTTTTAAAATGTTGGTCTGCAACATGCTTAAACAAAAAGGATAAGTGTGTCTAAAAGCTCAGATTCATCATTTCTCTTGAACAACAGGGTGTGTGAAGCCGTGGGGCCCAGGGGCAGCGGGGGAAGGGCCATAGTCCTTTGCTTTGCTTCTAGAAAAGTGTCTTTGGCAGAGTGTGTGGGCCCCTTAGAGAGACAAAATTTGGCCACGCTGGACCACAATCCCACAGGGTAACAGTGGGCTAGACTGGTGGCTGTTCCCTGGAGACGTGCATTCCCTTCCAGTTTACCACAGTCCTCACCATTCCCTATTGTGCCCCATCCAGCACATTCTGCCCATTTGCTTCACCTGTCTGGGCCCAGTAGCCATTTGAGCTTGGAGCTCCTAGTTTAGCATTTGGAAAGCTTAGAAATGAAGGGGGTTAGAGCTGCAGAGCTAAGAACTAGGACCCAGGTGCCCTAGAAAGGTACCAGCTCTTGATCCAGGAGAAGGGGCATCCCTGGGCTAGGCGTGGCTCCTACCCTCCTTCCCCTGTCCTGCCTGCATACTGACCTCCTTCGAGAGGACTTTGGCCAACACCAAAAATCATACTTGTTCCAGAAATCAAGCCTCGCCCGCAGAGGCTGCCCAGAGAGAGGGGTTAGGATCAGGAGGCTTGGGTCTTGCTGGGCATTTTCACAGGTCATTCTGTTCCTGACTTGCCACCATCAGCGTCATCCCAAAGCCTCCTACTGCAGCCTGGAGTGGCAGCCATGGCCTCTGGATAGGGGCAGCTGTTGGGTGCCCTGCACAGGTCCTGTTGCCGCCTGAACTCCTGCTCATCTGGACAGACGTGTCTGTCTGGCTCTGTGTCTCCTTTGACTCAGGGCCCAGGCCACGCAGATGGGGTGTGGCTTGTCCAGCAATGTCCTCAGAAAGGGGCCCCAGTGTGGTGCCGGCTACAGAAGGGGCTGAATTTAAGTGCAATAGAGAAAAGCTCGGGAGCTGCAGTGAGAACACGAAGCAAGTCCCTGCGTGTCCTTCTACCCGCTGCACGCGCACAGGCAGGTTAGCTTTCCTGAGGTGCCTCCCTGATCTGTAAACAGGGGAAACGGTGCCAGCTTCCCCGGGGGGTTGGAAGGAAGGAATTAAGCCCCAGGCTCAGCACTGGGCTCGGTACAGGGGCTCAGCAGAGGTTGGGCAGGATCCGCTGAGATAAAGGCAGAAGAACAAAGGTGTATGTGAACCCGAGAAACCGCAGAGTAGGGGCAGGGATGAGGGGCGGGGAGAGGAGCTCGGGACAGGAAGGCAGGAGGGGCCCTGTTGCAGCGGCTGTGCCCCACGCCCTGGAGAGGCCCGGAGGAGTCAGGTTCACAGCAACACACCCATGGCTGCCGGGGACAGAAACCCACCTGTGCTCATTTGCACAAAAAGGGGGCTTTATTATAGTTTTAAAAGTTCCTCATGGGACCAAGGGCAGGAAGGGTGGGGTGGAGGCGGAGTGGCAGATGGCAGGACCGTGGCTTCCCCTGGCTCTGGATTTCTGTCCTTTACTCGGACCTGCTGTGTGCATCAGCCTCTCTCTCCTGGTCCCCATCACCGGGCTTTCGTGATCCTTCCATCCATCAGTCTCTCCATCTCTCTGTCTCTGTCTCCCCATCCATCTCTCTCCATCCCTCTCTGTCTTATGTTCTCCTACCCTTCGGCCGCAGGGCTCCCTCTTCTCTGGTGGTCCCACGTCCACTCGGCCTCCTCCCCTGTGCACACCAGCTTCCCCTTTGTCCCATGCGGAGGCTCGGCTTTGCACCTGTCCCCGGCGGAATCTCCTGGGGCCCAACTCCCCAGCCCTGTAAGGAGCCCGCAGGGCCCCTCCCGCACCGGCCCCCACACTGCTGGTCCAGCTCACCTCGGTGGCTGGGCAGAACGTGACACAAGGGCTGAGCACACAAGCGATGGCACAGTTCTCAGAGGAGAGGGGCCGGGCTGGGCCAACCCCACCTGAAGCTTTGGCTGGCAGTGCCCCTGCCATCTTGAGGGTACCTTGGGGTCAGCTGCCCAGCCATGACTACCTGAGCCGAGAGACAGTTGGGGTACTCAAGGCAAGAGACAGTGTAACCCCACCTTTTCAGGCAGGCAGGGCGGCAGAGGGGAGGGTGGGAGCGGCCAGGTGAACGGCAAGGCGCATGCCCCGAGAGCAGCTCAGCGAGCGTTTGCTGAATGGCTGGGTGACCGAGTGGCAAGTGCGGGGCACAGTTGCACATTTTAATGGAGCCCGGACACGGAGCATGGGAGAGGGAATGCGGGGCAGAGGAGATGACGAGGGAGGCCGAGGGGCTGGCCGGGTGTGCCAAGGAAGCAGAGAGAGAGAAAGAGGGTAGAGGAGAGGGGGAAGGAGAGATTGTAATTCATTGCACTTCATCTCTGTTCATTTTGGACAAATAGAGCAGAAACTGCAGACCAAGGAAGGAAGAAACAGG
Organism: Mirza zaza; assembly: GCA_008750895.1. Classification (NCBI taxonomy): domain Eukaryota; kingdom Metazoa; phylum Chordata; class Mammalia; order Primates; family Cheirogaleidae; genus Mirza; species Mirza zaza. The sequence continues at coordinate 194,780 of VSMD01102750.1, read as the reverse complement.
GCATGAAATTGCACTGTGCCTTGGAACAGCTCTGCCAGCCAGGCGTTGGGGCTAATAACCCACTGGGTCAGCCTGACCCGCCCAGACACTGGGGGTGGGCACTCCAGCCCGCGGAATGGGCGGCCACGGGGGCCTGGTTCCGGCCCCAGGAAGCTTCTCTCAAGTTCGCCCACCTCCTGTGGCCCGAGTGGCTGCAGAGCCGGAGGCTGCCGGAAAGCTGCAGCCAAAGGTGCTCCAAGGAGCCGGGGAAGGGACCTCCATTAGACATCAGAGAAAATCCCTGGGAATTTAAGGGATTTGGTGAATTAATACCACCCGGATTTAGATGATCAAAAGCGTTTCTTGAGGCAGCTATATGGAAGCCACTGGAGGCTTCTGGCTGGATAAGAGCTGCAGGAAACCTTCCTTCCCTCCGCAGGAACTTGGCGGGATGGGGAGGAAGGGGGTTGGGCTAGTCGGGGGGGTCTCTAAGAGGACAGAGAGATCTGCAGACGTGAGTGGGCCCCGTTGCTGGGGCTCTGCCCACCAGCACCAGGGAGAGCCGTGTTGGGAATCAGAATGAGAACCCCGTGGACAAACCGAGGGGTGCACGGCTCCCTCCAGCCCTGTGGGCCCTCCTCTGAGGCAGGATGGCGGGGCCGGCTGATGGGAGGCCCCCAAGAACCTGTCTCCTCCCAACCAGATCTGGGCCAAGATAAATGCCCTGTGGGGCCCCCAGCCTAGGGGTCTGACCCTTCTGATCCCACTTAATCTCCCCACCCCCAGGTTAACCTTCCTCCAGCGCAGCTCTGGCGCCAGTGCCCCCCTTCCTGTTGAGCCCCATCGGCTTTGGCATAAATCATGTCAGCCTAGGTAGCAAGTGCCACCACATATCAAGTACTTGTTACCTCCCAGACGCCGTGCCTGGGACGGTGTGCATTCGCCCACAATGCCGCCAGCTCCTCACAATAACTCGCATGTAATTGTCACCTTCATTCCAAAGACAAGAACTCTGAGACACAGGGATGTTAAGAAAGTTGCCCAAGCAGAAAGAGTTACACAGCAGAAAGAGACATTGAACCCAGGAACAGAATCCAGGCCTGCTCCAGAGTCGATGCTTCTCCCCAGGGCTGGCGGGTGGTGTGGGTGGAAGAGTCGGCTCGTGCTGGTGAGGTGCTCTTATAGAGAGAGTGATGGGTGGATGGATTTGGGGTTGGGTTAGGCTGGTGGCTTGGGTGGGTGGGCTGGTTTGGCAGTTTGGATGGACTATGGAGAGGCGGTTGGGCGACGGGTTGGTGCGCCGGTTTGCAGGTGGGATGGGTGGATCAGGGCGGGATAGTTGGGTAGTTGGATAGGATGGCGGATGCCAGACTCACTCACTGGCCCCACAGCATGGCACGCATTTTCCAACCTTAGATCTTGCCTTTGCCATTCTTCCCACTGAGAGCTCCCTCCCTTCCCTTCTCCCTGTCCCTTAAATCCCCCTTCAGGGCTCAGCCCAAATTCTATGCCACCTTCTCATGCCACCATGGCAGAGAGCAAGTTCGCGTCTGCAACAGCACGAGCTATTCCCGTCGGTACTGCTGCCCTTACGTCCCGTGGCCTGCTGTCCCTGGCTGTGGTCACTTCTACCTACTGAATGACCCGGGAGGCTCTTAAGGGCAGGCATCGTGCCACGCTCGTCTCGGAATGTGCAATGGTGCCTTCTTGGCGCCAGGTGCATGGCGGGGTGGCAGGTATCTGGCCGGGAGAAGAAAACACCAGGAGACCCTCCCCAGTCATTCCCTGCCATCTCCCCTGGACCCTTCAGAGGTCAGTCCCCAGACACAGCAGTGTGAGGACTCTTGAGCCTCCGCCTCAGCGGCGCCCTATTCGTCCCCTTCCAGGTCCCTGCTGCGCAGGGCGTCAGCAGCCATGTGGCTCCAAGCTGCAGCAAGTGAGTTTCTGACAGTCCTAGGGTGCTCGGGCGGCAAAGGCTGTGCAGGTCAGCACAGAGCGGGCCCCAGCCCCAGGGGCTCGTCCTAGAAGCGTCTAGCAGCCCTGAGACCACCATGGAGAGTTCTAGGTCAGGGTTTCTGGCAGCCTTCCACAAGGCCAGTGTCACCCTTCCTGGCTGGCCGGAGCCCCTGGGTCTTCCCTCTCCTCTGCCAGTGACGTTCAAGCACAGCCCCTCCCCCACACTGCCACTGTGCCCCTCCCGTTTGTGTACCTCTGCAGGGGCAGTGCAGGGGCACTGGAAAGAGAACCAGCCTCCCCCCAACCCCGCCAAAGCAAATGCTTTCCCGGCTAATTGGTATTTGCATGGCAAATCCCGGGTAAAGAGGTGATCATTTGCATGTTCTAAGGGTAATGATATTTGATGTTGTCAACTTATTACAACCTTAATCACCACTCAATTTCCTGCTTTCCAAGCTCCCAATCAGCTGCCACCCAAAATAACCACCTCCTGGAGACTCGTGCAGGGCCCACGTGGGGACCCCTGAGCTGAGCAGGCTGAGACAGCCTGGCCCTGCCCCGGCGCTCCTCCGCTTCTCCCTCCTCCTCCCTCCTCCTCCCTCTCCTTCTTTCTCCTCCTTCACCCCTCTCCTTTTTCCTCCTCCTCCTTTTGCCTCTTCTCTCCCTCCTCCTCTGCCTCCTCCTTCCTCCTTCTACTCTCTTCCCTTCTTCTCTTCCTTTCCCTCCTCCCTTCCCTCCTCCTCCTTGCTCACCCCTCCCCTGCCCCAGGGCCCCACAGTGAAGGGAGCCCCCACTCTATGAACTCCACTTATTCTCATGGGGGAGCAGGACCGAGAAGCCAGGCCTAGTGCGAGGACAGAAAGATCACCTCCTCCACAACGGGGCAAACATCTCACTGGGCTATTTGCTTCTGGGAGCAAGAGGGGAGCTTCTCTCCAAGGCTGCGCTGGCACCCGGCCCGACCCCTTCAATAAAAGAGAACGATTACAAGGAATAACGTAGAATAGCTAATATTTATCAGGGCCTCCCTGTGCCAGGCACCAAGCACAGCACCTGGGTAAGTGAGCTGTCCCGGCTCCCCTCAGAGTAAAGCCAAGGTCCTTGCCAAGAGCTCGGAGGTGTCGCTGGTTTGCCCTCATCTCCCGTGATGTCCCACACTCCGGCTCCAGCGCTGGCCTCACACCCGGGCTGTGCTCCTGCAGGTGTGTGTGGGCTGTGCCCCTTGGCTGCGCCACTGTCCTCAGGATGTCTGCGTCTGAATAAACAACCTCAGGGGTTGAGCACAGGCAGTGTGTTCATTTGACAGATGAGGAAACTGAGGCAGAAAAAGGTTTGGTAACTCCCCAGGGCCACACAGCTGTCATTAGGTGTCGGGCCCAGGATCTGAACCCAATCTGCCTGAGCCCTAAGCTGCCCAGAGTGACACGCGTGGGCCCCACCCTGTTTGGTATCAAGCTGCGTGACATGCGGCCACACGGGCCTGGGCGTGGATGCAGACTCACTCACCAACACCAGGTGCTAAGAAGCTGCCAAGTCTCTCCCGGCCTTGGTTTACCCTCCCACCCAAGGGCACCTGCCTCCCAGGGCTGGACGAGGACTCAGGGAGCCAGCGATTGTGTCCTGCTTTGCACAGCATCTACACGGGCCGAGTGCCCAGGGTGCTGCCTGCTCTTCTGACCTTTCCTAAGATGTCTCATAAACGCCTCTCCGTCTTTCGAGTGTGGGAGGGCCACCCGCTGCTCTGTCTCCTGGGTGGGTCACGGGGAGCCCTTGTGTCAGGGCCATGGGGCTGGTTTAGCCGAGTAAGCAGGCCCTGAGCCTGGGTTCAAGGACCCTGTTCTGTCCCCGTCTGTGGTGAGGTGTCCCCTGGGTCGTCTCCTCCAACTCGTTCCCGAGTTGCACAGGAATCGCTTCTCGTTACAAATGTGGCAAACATACGATGTCACCACGGTGCACACTGTGCAGTGCCTGCTTGATGGGAGAGAGCGAGGGACACACCGGGAGGGGCAGTGTGGGGGAGCCCCATCATCGGGGGCTTCAGGGAGGGGAGGGGGGAGGCTGAACTGGCTGCCCTCCTCTCTCGGGCGGCCAGGTCCTTCCCCTGCCTCTAGCCCCACCGACAGGGGCGGGAGGAGTGGGCTTGCTGCTCCCAGCCTTAAGAGGGTCTCTACTGACCCTCAACGGGAGTTCAGACTGGATCTTCCAAGAGTGTAGGCAGTGGGGGCGGGGGAGGGCCCCAGCACATGTGCAGATGTGCAGACGAGCCCTGCGGGGGAGGCTGGGGAGAGCCGGTGGTCTGCACTGGTCACCCCTGCCCTGAGTCCACAGTCAGACCTGGGCGACAGGGCCCTTCTCTTCTGCTAACCACAGCTGCAAAGAGGACGGGGCCCCCCAGATGCTGCTTCTGCAGTGGGGTCCCCTCCCATCGATAGCCTCGTGCCAGCAGCACCCCCTCCCCAGACACCCCTTGGGGAGCTGCGGTCTCTAATCAGCTCCGTGGAGGAGCAATCAATGCCCTCAATTTTTGCTTCTAAATGGCCGAGGAAGACGATCGTTAAACACTCGTGTCCTAATTGGACAAGTCGCAGCCTTCTAGACCCTCTCGAGGAGGGGACTCGGCTTGCACGGAGCCCTGCTCTCTCCTGGTAGATTTCTGGGGCCGACGAGGGGGAGCGTGGCAGGTGAGGTGGCTTGGCGGTTCTGAGAAGAGGCAGGAGAGGCCGGGGAAACAGTCCCCGTGCCAGGAGGGTTTCCCGGGAAAGCGCTTTGAAGGAAGGAGGCTGTTGGGGGGAGTTTGGGGGACCGGCTCGGAACCAATGAATTAAACATTTGCTGAGCTCTTTCGAAGCAGCTGTTACCAAAGAGGGGAAATGCTTTAATTAATAAAGCACAGTCAGGGAGAGGGAGCTGTTTTCCAAAGCACCCCGGGGCTCCGGGAGCAAGATAAACAGAGCAGAAGCCCGCCACCTCCGCAGGCCCGTGCCAGGAGGGGCAGATGCTCCTCCTCTCCCAGGGTCTGGGGAGAGATGGCTGCTCGGGTGCCCTCCCAGCCCAAAGAGGTGGGGGTGTCCTTTACTGGCCTGCAAGCCTAGCCCAGAGCCAAGGCCACCTGTCTTGTGCGAGACCCGGGGGATGTGACAGAAGGAACACTGGACTGGGAGTCCGGGGCTGGGACTCTGTTTTCAGTTCTAGTTGCAGTGTGAACTTGGGTGAGTCATTCCCCCTCTCTGACCCTCATTTCCTCATCCATGGTTCTCAGACTCGGTTCTGGGGAGCCATCGGGTCCCTTGAAGGTGTCCCGGGGATGCCTTTGGCGGTGAGGATACAGGCAGGTGGGGCTCTGGGCCCCAAACCCAGTGCAGCCGGAGCAGCTTTGCTTTCCTCTGCTAATATTCCAGGCTTCATGTAAGATGTCCTTTGAAGAAAGAACACTATGGTTTTTTTTTTTAAATTGAAAATCATCGGCTTAGATGATGTCTCCTGTCTCCTTAGGAACCGGGGCCTCAAAGTTATGTAATTCCCGGTCGGCCAATCAGCCAAGCTCAGTTGTGACCAAGCACCTAGCCCATGCCAGTGCTGGGAGCTGCCAGGGAGAACTCGAAGGCTCTACCTCCTTTCTAGCGGGCTTCCAAGCTAATCCTGGTATGGCAGATATGTGGCACACATACCATTATTCTTGACTTGATGCCCATTGCAGACATTACTAATTGATCACAGAGGTCAACTATAACCTCAAACCCTTCCTCGGCCTAATGCATGGGGCAGCCACCACCAATCAATCAGCCCCAGTACATGAAACGAAACCTCTCCCTGCCACCCACGCCTGCTCCGACAAGTTTCCAAAAGCAGTGGGCTGCCTCACATAACAGTAAGAATCCTGCTCCTGTTTGTTCATTTATTCAACAGGCATTTATTGAGCACCTACTATATGCCAGGCACTGGTCTAGGGTCCAGCAGTTCTTGTGGATCTTACAGCAGCAAAAGGGGTGGGTGGTCAATGTGTAAACAAATTACAAAGCAGAAACGCCTCCGGAAAGTGGTGCAGAGGGTTAAAGCGGAGTGAGAGGAGAGGAGAGGACAGCCTGCTTTGCCACTGTGCAGGAGCGGGTGGCGTGGAAGGAGATACCTGCGAACGGAGAGGGAGGTGGGGAAAGAGCACTCTAGACAGACGTCCCAACAGCCAGCACAAAGGCCCTGAGGCAGGTGTGTTCAAGGAGCAGCAAGGAGGCCCCAGGGCTGGGGACTGGGGACGGGGAGGGAAAGGAGGTGGAGGATGAGGGGGAAGAGGCAGATGGGCCAAACCTCACGGCCACTCTGACCGTCATTAGGAGCTCATTTTGAGCCTAAGCTCGGTGGAAGCCATCGCAGGGACTGGCAGGGACTGATCCTTCAGCAGCAGCTGGACAGTCCCTTGCTGGGCCGTGACAGAGAAGGTTTCTTTAGAGGAAAGAGCTGCAACTGGGGAGCCTGGTGCTGAGACCCTGTATTCTTGTTGGCCACCAGTCAAACGCCAGAGGAGGCTGAACTTCAGTGTGTTGCCACGTCTGTTTCCAGCAATTTCCCGTTTCCTTTGCAGGCTCTCGTGTGGCCCCCACTTTGGTGCCCCATCTCGGCCAACCCTCCTACCCCTCGATGCCCACATCCTTTCCAACTCTCGACCATCAAGCCACCCCGTCCTGTCTCCCTCCTCTACTGTCCAACCCTTCTGCCTGTGCTGATGTCCACCTGGGTGGATTTCAATTTGCATAACGGGTCACCTGCCCCAGGTCATTCACAGGGTCAGGAGAGAGGAGGCCAGGGGCAGAGGGCTCCTTCGCATGAGGAGCTGTGACCAGGAGGACAAGGAATAGGGAAGCAAATACAGCAAATCGCAAATAACTTCTCAAATGGCTCAGTCTACATGTGGGACGTGCTGCGGGTCTAAACCCATCCATCCCCAAACCCTGACACACAGCACCAGGAGCTCACCGGCTCCTCCCGACCCAAGCCCTCCCCCCACATGCATTCACAGTTGCCCCCAGATTGAATAAATTCTCTGACTCGCCCATCTACATAAGACCATTTTCAGGGGGAATGAAGATGCTGTTGCGATTCGTACAGGGTGAGTTTACGTCTACGTGTTTGGTAGACACGTGGTCGCCGCTGTCATTTCACATGTTCTCAATCAGTGAGTGAGACGGTGTGGCCAACACCATGTGGGCCCCCGTGGGCCAGCTGGATGCCGCGGCGAGGCTGGTGCACAGGCGGACGTTGGTGATGTCCTGCTGGGTGGGGGCGGAGCGGCTGCAGAGAAGTATACGTAGCAGGAGCCCACGCTTGCAAAAACTGCGACCCACAGCACACGACAGCAAAAGGCAAATTAAATGCTTCCTCTGGGCTCACACCTTTTCTCAATATTTTACCATGAACCCGTGTCACCTAAACTACATTATATAAAAGAGGGGCCTCCAGGTGGAGGAGACGGAGAAACACAGGGTCCAGCGGAGGATGCTGTTCATCCTCCCTTGAGCCCTGCGGGCAGCGGAAGTGGGGTCCCCAGCCTGCTGGCCCCGCCCCTAGTTCTGGAGCTGGGGGGGGGAGGAGGAGGGACACAGAGAAGGGTACAGCCGTGGGGTCCAAGGGCTCTGGCCACAGGGTAGCTAGAGGATGGGCTCAGAGATAGCCTGAGAGAGCAGGAGACACTCCAGCCACCACGGGGACTCCGCAGACAGACACCCCCAGCCCCGTCTGCCCCAGCATCAGTCCCTGTCACACTCCTCTTCTTGGGGCATAAAAGCTTCGGCTCAGATGACCAAAAAAAAAGCCCCTGTGTTCTCATTCCAGCCTGGGGAATGAAAGTGCGCCTGAAACAGCTTCCTCCCGGCAGTGCCGACTCTTTACGCCTTCAAGGCTCTTCATTTCACTGCGCTGGCAAATCTCTCCCGACAATTACTGCCTTTGACGAGCCCGCGGCTGCGGCGGGTGGCGTGTCCTTCACATCCCGCCCGTGGGGACGCAGGGCCCGGCCTCCCTCGTGGCAGGGCGGACGGTGGTGGGGTAGCCGCCTGTGATGCCCAGGCCCCTGCCTGCCGCCAAAGAAAGACCACCTGCTGCTGCCGACAAGCCAGATGGAGACGTGGACTTGATCCCCTGAGACGGACTCGGAGCCTCAGGGTGTCGGGGAGAAAGAGTTGCCTGGGATGCCTGCCCAGTGTCTCGCAGGGGCGGGACCGGTCTGCCTCTCGGCCTCTGGCCCAGGTGCCTCAGGTGAATGGACCTGCTTCACTGTCATAGGCCTTGATGCTGGACATGGGCCTGGGGGGGTGGAGAAAGTGTCCCCCGAGAGCAGCTTTGGGGAACACCAGGGCTAGGCTGTAGCCATCTGCTCTCTTCTCCCTGGGGTCTGGAACAGGCTCCCAGCAGCCTCTGTGAGCTGCCGGAGATGGTCGCTGGGGAGCCGGGTGCAGCTGGCAGCCAGTGGCAGGGCCAGGTTGAACTGCAGGTGGCAGAGGGGACAACAGATGATGCAGTGATGTTTGCATTCGTGGGTGAGAGGTTCTGCCCTTACTGAATGGCATACCCTTCAGCCTGTTGTCCCCGGCTCTGCAGGCCTGCGGTCATTAGAGGGACATCATGCCCTGTGATGGAGAGTTCCAAGCCACCATGGGCCTCCTGGCAGGGGTGGGCACGCTGCCAACCCATGCAGAGGGGCCACTTCCACAGTGGCCTGGGCGACTGGCCCAGGCGCCAGCAAAGCCCGAGGGTCTGGGCTGGTCAGTGGCCAGCCACCACCCCACCCCCTGGTGGGGACGCCAGCAGGCGGTTCTGCTCCTTCCCAGGAGGGTTTGCTGCTGAGGCGCCTTGGCAGCAGCCCTGTCCGCTCCCCTTCTCCCATCCTGTCCCGAGGGCAGGGGCTCGCCACGGACCCAGGGCCCCTTCACAGGGGCCCACTCACATTACAGACCAAGGACTTCCATCTGGGCCAGTACTAGAGCCCCCCTGAACCGCTGTCCCAGACCCAGGGCAGAGGCGAGTCATTCATTCACGAATTCATTCATTCAACAAATCTTCACTGAGCACCCACAATATGCCGGGCGCTAGGGATGCCGTGGGAGTGAGACAGAAGGACGGCTGTCCTCCCGGGTCACATCTCGCTTCCCTCTGAGGACCCCGCTCTGCCTCAGCGCCTGGCACGCAGCAGGTGCTCCCAGCAGTTTTGCTCAGGAAGATGAAAGCCCATCTCTGCGCCCTCGGCGGGAGCTGTCTTCTCCCTGGACTCTCCTCCGCGGGAGACGGGGGCACGGGGGACAGCAAGAGGCACCTCCTCCACCCCACGAGTGGGCTCCGAGGGCGAGGGGGCACCTGTTAGCTTGGCCACTGTTGCCGTCCCTGCAGGACGCAGGGCCTTGCCCGTCACTTGTGTCTTCAACAAATGGTTTTCGAGCGCTTGCTATGTGCTCAGCATTGTTTTAGACACGGGGGTACAGATCGATGAACAAAACAGACAAAGTCCCGCCCTCATGGGGGCTTATTCTACTGGGGAGGGGCAATGACCAACAAAGACAGGAAAAATGATGCACGTTAAAGGCACTAGGTGCTACAGAGAAAACTAAAGCAGGCAGGGGGAGGGGCTGCGAAAGGCTGTTCAACAGAGCTCGACAGGGTGGCCAGGAGGTCCTCGCTGAGCAAGTGACATGCGTGCAAGGACTCGGGCATGGGTTTATCTGTAGGAAGAGGGCAGCCGAGGCCGTGCTGTTTAGGGACTGCGTGGATCAAGCAAGCGAGGGGAGAGAGGGCCAGGAGGGGCAGAATCTCGGACGAGGCTCCAGGGGAAGGCAGGGCTGGGACTCCGACCTGGGACCTCCATGGATCACAAAGCGCAAATGCACACGTGAAGGGTGTCCTGTGAGCTACCTGCCAGAACAGAAGGACCAGGGGGAGCTTCAGCAGCAGGGGGCCGGCCAAGCATGGGTGGAGGGGTGTCCACTCCAAGCGCAGGGACTCGACTTTTGGATAGCCGTGGGGGCGTGGGCGTGCGGACTCAGAAGGGACAGGTGAGGTCCAGCTCAGACAGCGCCCTCTCGTCCAGCCCCACCCGCCAACCGATCGCCTTGGCTGCTGGCCAAACCCTCTCTACTCCGCCAGGCCCAGCCCCAGGGGCCTCGCAGGAAGAGCAGCGGCAAGCCGGGCGCCGCCTGGGCCCTGCTGCAGCGTGGGCTCTGCCTCCTGCCTCCTCCGCCTCCTCTGGATTAGCGTTATCAGCGCGGCTGAGCAAAATTAGCCGCATGCTGGCAGCTCGTTTTTAATTGTTTCCAAATATACGCGTCCTAATTATTATGCAGTTCCAAATGGGAAGTGATGGCAGGAGTGGAGAGATGGCTTCAGTGACACCGGGAATGAGGGATTACACGTTCTCAGCAGCTGCCTCGGGACCCTGGCCCCCGCCTTCTCACCTGGCATTTTGTCTCCTCTTGTAGCTGTTCCTAATAACTACATCAGGCCAGAGAGTGGAGCAGGGAGCTGACACCTTCCATAAAGCAACCGCGGAGATCGGGCCCCGGGGAGGCTGGGGTGATGGGTGGAAGAGAAATGGAACCTGGCACGGAGGTGGGGGTGAGTCCAGCCCGCTGCATGTGGGAGCACACGCGTGTGTGCTCAGCCGGGCCCTGTGATGGCCACGGCTGCTGACCGGGGACAGCACATCGGGAGGGAAGGTTGACTCCATTATTTACTGACTCGGAAGCTTCTTAAAGCAAATTCTGTAGCTTCCCCCGGCCCAGGTAGCACACCTGTCCGCAGGGATGGGATGATGATGCTAATGCCTTCCTTGAAGGGCTGTGGACAGGCTAGGTGACTTCATGTGTCTTCAGTACCCAGTACAGGGCCAGAGACATAAAATGCTCAATAGATGATGGGTATTATTATAATTAGGGGAAAGGGCTCTGCAGAGAAGCATTTGAGTCCTTGTTTTGCCCTAAACTGCTGTGTGACCTCAGGCAAGTTACTGCCCCTCTCTGACCTTCAGTGTTTTTTGCTCCATCAAAGACATTCTTTGATTCTTTAACTTATTGAAATCAGAGACACAGGGCTGTATGATTCTAGGCTAAGGAGAACCGAGAGAGCTGGTCCCCACCCTCAAGGAGCCCCCGCTGTCTCTGGCGCATTGCTCAACTGGGTGGCAGGGACGCCCGGAAGGGCAGTGTGACCAGGGCTAGGCAGAGAGGGCTTCCTGAGGAGGCGTCGCCAGAGCTGGAATTTGAAGGCAGGCAGAGAGGCAGGGAGAGGCAGGGAACACGGGATCGGGCCTGGGGTGGGTCCTCGTGCCGCAGCCAGCTCACAGTGCCACTGCGTGCCTGGGGCCACGCTTTGTTGCCCACTGCCTCCTCACACCCTGGCTGCGCCCTGCACGGGGCAGGTGCTCAAGACACGCTTGCAGACAGGCAGGAAGGCACACCTGTGTCCCCAGGCCTCGCCTCCGCCCTCCATGAGCCTGCTGGTCCAGGTCTCCCCGGCAGCATGGGGGCTATATCCCACTTCCAAGCATAAGCAAGCCGATTCGCCGTGGTGTCCAGGGTTGCAGAAAGCTGTGACTTGAAAGCCAGTTACGATAAATGGGGCTAATTTAATTAAATCTTCTGTGTTGCACTCAGAGTGACTGTTGCAGGGACCCTGAAAGACGACGTGTTAGGAGAAAGCCATTCGCTCCACCCTGTCTGCAGTCCCGGTGCTGGAGGCCGAGGCCTCGGGGCTGGGTCCCAACGCCCGAGGGCCACATCATAGGCCTGGACACCAGCTGTGAGGCGCCAAGTCCCTGGATGAGCCTTACGTCGTTCCAGCTGGAGAGTAAGTCCAGACAGGCTGAGTGACCCACGCAACGTGCCGGGGTGGGCTGGGGTGTTAGGGGCAGAGGGAGTCTTAGGCTTATGACCTTGGACAAGTCACTTCTTACCTGCTCGGAGCCTCAGTTTTCCCATCTCTAAAATGGAGATACGTCATTGTAAGGACTAGAGATCGTATTCTCAGCTTGGCACATAGTAGCTGTGATTATTGCCCCTCAGGGGGATGTCGGGGGCAATCGGCAGTCTACACTAAATCCCATCGGTGGGTGGGGGTGGGGAGGGTAGTCAGGCATGGGGGAGGGGCCTCCCATTACTTAAGCCTCACGACAACCTAAGAAGGTCTGGCTGGGCTATATCAGGGTCCTCACAAAGCCTCTCTTTTAGGAGTCCTTCACAGTCATTTATCCTGGCCCACACGGCACTGTTTAGGAAAAACACATCAGCCTCAACCAAAGATATCGTGGGACCTGCACGGAGCTCCCTGGTGGATTAGCTAATAAAAAGTAGAAAATTAAATCAACCCAAGTGTATTTGCTTTTCCCAGTGGGGCCTGGGAACTGTGCAAACGTGGCCGTGGACGAGCCCTCCACGGACAGGGCGAGTGACTTGGGTTTCCTGGTCCCAGGCAGGCCAGGACAGTTGAGTTGGTCAGCCTATCTGCAGAGCACTGTGCCAGCAGTAAGAGTGAGGTGTGGTTGTGGTGAGTGCGACACACGCCCAGGGGACGAAGGAAAAACATGCTTTCTTATTTGGAAGTGGACAGGCCCCTGCACCCTGGGCTGAAATTCCCAGTGACGGCAACACGTAACACAAGAACACAGAAGTGCTGAATCTCAGACACCCCAGACAGTCACCTGCAAATGGGGCTCAGCAACGCTGCAGGCCTGGTGGGGAAGATGCCAGAAAGGGGCTTGAGCAAAATAGCTTCACGAGATGCACCGCATGGGAAAAGTCCCGCATGTCTAAACGAGCACACCTTATTTTAGATATGTGCTTTCTAATAGATACACATAATTAAACTAATAAATTAAATGTTATAAGTAGATATTTAACTACTTTTTCCAGTACCATAGGAGAATATAAATTCAAGTTCTCACTGGGAAAATGAGAATATAAATTCAAGTTCTCACTTCTACTAATATTTCAGGGCCCACTTGTTGTCTTGGGGTGCCCATTGGCCTCTCACCACTGACCCCTGGGTGACATGGAAGTTGTGGATAATTTGTATCTGTTTATGCTGGACAGGAGAGGGGACTCATCCTTCATTAAACAGATATCTATTGGGTATTGTTTGCATTGGGCTTGGGACAGAGCAGTGGGGATAAAAGCAGAGTCCCTGCCCTTGTGAGCTGACACTGCAGTAGGATTCTCCGACAATAAACTCACAGATAAATAAAGTATATATTGTGCTCGTGACAACTGCTAAGGAGAAATAGTAGAACATGGAAGAGGGTGGAGTAAGGGGAGGGTAGGCAGCAACATGTTAGAAGGAGGCCAGGGAAGGCTTCTCTGAGGAGGGACATTTGAGCAAAGGCCTGAAGGCAGGGAGGGAACCGGAGCCCTGTGGATTTCTGCGGAGAGCAGCAGGTGCAAAGGCCCTGGGGCAGGAGCTTGCCTAGGGCTGGGGGCCAGCAGGATGCAGGTGCAGAGCAGGTAAGAGGAAGGAGGAAGGAGACCCACGGGGACAAAAGAGAGGCCAGATCCTGTGACACCTCACAGGCCAGAATGAAACTTTGGCTTTTATTCTGAGTAGGATGAGAAGCCATTTGAGGGGTTCTTTGATTTATATTTCAACAGGATCCCTCTGGCTGCTGGGCAGAAAAATAAAGTGAACGGGGCCAGGGCAGCGGCAGAAAGACCAGCTGGGAAGTGATGGCCCTAAACCAGATGAAAGGCCATGAGGCTCAGAGGACGGTAACCCTGGAGGGAGAAGGAGGTGACCAGATCCGGATGTGTTTGAGAGGAGAGCAGACAGGATGTGCATACGGGTGGGGTGGGGAGGAGGAAGGGAAGAGGATTGGGCGGAGCGGACTTGGGGAGAAGCTCGCAAGCTCGGTGCCATGTGCGTCGGGCTCGAGATGTCTGCGGTCCTCCACGTGCCGGTGGTGCATAGGCAGCTGGACACGTACGTCTGGAGCTCAGGGGACACACTGGGGACTGAAAACAGGTGTCCGGGGCCAGCAGCAGATGGGGTTGGCAGCTATGAGCGTGAGTGGGATCATTTGGGGAGTGAGTGTAGATACAGCAGAGAAGTCCGAGGGCTCAGCCTGGGGCACTCGGGCAGACGTATAGAGGTCGTAGAGGTTGGGTTGTTGCAGAAAAACCAGCAAAAGAGGGAGCGAAGGGACAACCGGAGCGAGAAGGAGGGGAGCCAGGACACGGGTGCCCTGGGGGCCGCAGCAAGAGCAGGGTCCAGGAGAGGGAGTGAGGAGAGTCACAGGCAGCTGTTGGAACAAGTACACAGAGGACGGAGGATCTGGCGTGGAATGTAGCAGCGAGGAGGTCATTGGGGACCTTGACAAGGGCAGTTCTGAGGGTCCCTGGGAGCAAGAGCCTGAGGGGGAGGATTCAAGAGAGACAGCGGGGAAGGAGCTGGAGACAGTAAGAGGACGCTGCCACAGAGTCTTGCTGTACGGGGAAAGATGGTGCGGCACGGAAGAGAGGAGCTTGGCTGAGAGCAGATTCTTTTCTTAGAACAGGAAAAGTAATAGCATGCGTTATGGTGTCGGGAATGACCCAGGAGAGAGGGGAAATTGATGGTGCAGGAGAGGGAGAGAGGAGAGAACGGCCATCCTCGGGGAGGGAGAGAGGATGGCACGAGGACACAGGCCCAGGACCTGTCTTCTGATGTCCCCGAGCCCAGCCCGGGGCCGAGCTCTCAGGAGGTGGGTGAATGGGTGGATGCCGGGGAGCTCAACGTACATCTTGCAAGAACGTGAAAAAGCAAGCTGTGGACTCAGACAAACAGGTTCCCATCCTTGCTCTGACATCTAGCAGCTGTGTGACCTTGAGCAAATTTCCTGACTTCTCTGAGCTTCAGTGTTCCTTCCTCTCTAAAATGAGGGAAGTAACAGAACCTACTTCCTGGGCTCACGAAAGGATTAGGAAGATCATCGTGCACGGAGAGCTCTGAACGTGGTAACTGCGGCGTGGGAAAGTGCTCCGGAGGGCTTAACTATCCTCATTATGAGCAGTTCAATAATTCCCCCATCCAAGCTCATCCAGAGTTTAATAAAAGCCACCATGTAAAAGGAAATGAATGTAGCTATAAAATCGCAATGCACACGCCCCACCATCGCTCGCAATTGGCCTGACCGTTTATGACCCTCGGCTGCCAAGGTGATGAGACAACCCTGGAGGCCGTGCTGTTCCCAGATAGGATGCCCCCGCCGTTTGCTGCAAGGGAGCACATGGGATGAGTGACAGTGACCTTATTAGACAGAGAACATTAAGACTACTCTACTTGATCTTTTTTTAAAAAAGCAAATTACTCACAAGGGTTGCTACATCTATGATTATTAGTGGCGT
Organism: Mirza zaza; assembly: GCA_008750895.1. Taxonomy (NCBI): domain Eukaryota; kingdom Metazoa; phylum Chordata; class Mammalia; order Primates; family Cheirogaleidae; genus Mirza; species Mirza zaza. Next base: position 179,499 of record VSMD01102750.1, on the reverse strand, counting down.
GTTACTTGAGCACACTTGCGATTGAACTGCATAGCAGCGTGGCAAGCAGGTGGGTGCTAGTGAGGAGAAACAAAACAAGCCAAAACCCTGAGATGAGCTTGGGCAGTCCAGGAGGGCTTCCTGTGGGAGGCGAGCTTTGAAAACAGGAAGGCTTTGGCCAAGTAGAGAGGAAGGATTATGTGGTTCTGTTTTTTTCTTAGCAAACAACTGAGCAGATGGATTTGATGGAATTTGGCCTGTTTGACTTAACCTGCCAGGCCAGCCAGAGCTGCCTTTGCCCTCCCCAGGGTCATAGCTAGCGTGAGGGACCCACGCTGCCAGGGATTCCAGGGAGCTATGACCTCCCACCCTCTCCCAGGACATCGCCAGGCTCTGTCACTGTCCCCTGCCTTATTGAGCCACCCAGACGAAGGGGCTTAAGGCACAGAGAGAATTTGATCAATCCACAGCTACCATTTTGGAAATGCTTAAAAATTCAGTTTTAGTGACAGCTTGAAGCTCTCTCCAGCTAGCCCATGGGGCACCCGCTAGGAGGAGGAAGGGACATAGAAGAGGTAACGGTGGTGGCTGTACCAGCCACAGCTACATTTAGGGAGTCCTGCCTCTGTGCGGGGCCCGGGCTGGCTGGCTCTGCCACAGGGGCTGTAAGTTACACAGTCCTGTGTCATCTCACAGCAATTTCCAGGGAGGTTTTCTTATTAGTATTTTCATTTTTATTATTTATTATTATTATTGCCATTTCACAGATGGAAATAGTGAAGGTCAGGGAGGTTAGGTGACTTGTCCAATGTCACACAGCCAAAGAGAGGCAGAGCCGGGCAGGATCGAACCCCGGCTGCTCCGCACTTGATGTCAATGCCCAGGAATGGCAGGAAGGGGGACGGGGTTTGGGGGATGGGGCAGGAGCAGAAGGAGGTAGGGAGCCTGCAGGAAGCAGAGATTCTTCACCCCTTTGCATGAGACAAGCCAAAAGCAAGATTCCAGCTCCTTCTAACGTGGACGTCAGGGTCCTGCCCCCAACCGCTGGGCAGTGTAGGTGGGTTATGTCACTTCTGCGAGCCCAGGCCTGCCTCCTCCAGGGCACCGACGGCCCTGCAGTCCCGAGTGCGGGGCTCCCAGCAGTCTGCGAGAGGAAGACCAGCCCCCTCCTGGGAAGGGGAGCCGGAGCCCACCAGGCCTGAGGAAACCAATTGCATTTGCATTTCATTTGGAGTTGAGACAACCGCTGCTGGGGGCTAATGACGGGCCAATTGATTACCAGAAACATATGCGTGGAAGAGGAATCACTCATTAGGCAGGAGCTGCAGCTGTTGGCGGTTCCACCCCGTCCCTGGCCTGTTGGAGTTTGGGGAGCTGCCAGGATGTCTTTGTTTGGGAAAAGGCGTCCCCAGGATGGGGCTCAGTGTCTCCTTCTCAAACTCACTTTCCTTCTCTGCAAATGGGAATAGTGGGACCCACCTCACAAAGACAGCTGAGTTCACAAACAGTCAATCAGCGAACTCTCAGCGAGCGAGCACGCACAGTCCTGATCCCCGAGCACTCTGCAGACCCTGGTGAGGGCTGCGAAGCGGTGAGCCCAGGGAGGCACGGGGGCTCAGAGAAGGGGCTCGTCCTGGAGACCGGACGGACGGGTGAGGGAGGTCTGGGAAGGCTCCAGGAAAAGCTGACATTTGAGCTGAGTCCTGAAGAGTGAGAGGGAGTCGGCCAGGTGACGAAGGGCATTCCAAGTAGCAGGACCAGCACGGGCAAAGGCTCGAAGGCCAAGAAGGTCTAGGACATTTGGGAAATTGGGCTGGAGCACGGGGTGCGTGTGAGCTGCTGAAGCTGAGGGGTCAGCAGGGCCCAGAGGGTGTTGGGGACCAAGGACGGCGGCTGGAGCGTTATCCCTGGGCTGCTGCAGGTGGCCGGGAGTCTCCCGAGAGAGAGAGCCTCGGGGAGGGCGGTGGGGCTAGCAGGGCTGGCAGGAGGGAGAAGCCGCTGGGGGGTGCGCTGCCGTGAGACCTGCGCTGGTCCTGTGGGCAGTTCTGGACCTAGGCTGGTCCCTTGCAGAGGTCCCAAGTGGAGACAAAAGAGCAGGTTTTTACACATCCGCAGCTGTCAGTCACTGGCAGCAGATGGTCCCCGCAGGGTAGGGGGTAGGCGTAGGGTGCAGCCTTGATCAAGGCAGTTCTCTGTGGCTAAGGGTGATGCCCCGCGCGGGCACAGCTGTGAGCTGCCAGCAGCTGCAAACTCCAGCACGTGGGGCTGGGCACGTGCCCAGAAGAGGATCCGGGTGGACACTGCAGTACCCACCACACCTGTGTGGCCTCGGAGAAGCCCCTCTCCTCCCTGGATCCCAGGGTCCCCATCTGGAAAAATAAAAGTTTAGGGCCGAGCACAGTGGCTCACACTTGTAACCCCAGTGCTTTGGGGGCAGAGGCAGGAGGACTGCTTGAGGCCAGGATTTTGAGACCAGCCTGGGCAACATGGTGAGACCCCATCTCTACAAAAAAAAGAAAAAATTAGCCGAGTGTGGTGGCGCATGTCTGTCGGTCGTCCCAGCTACTCAGACGGCTGAGACAGGGAGTTCAAGGCTGCTGTGAACTGTGATCAGGCCACTGCGCTCCAGCCTGGGCAACAGAGCGAGACCCCATCTCAAAAAAATTAAAAATAATAAAAGTTTGGGACCTGCGGGAGGCAGAATGACGGCCCCTAAAAGATGTCCATGTCCTAATCCCCAGAATCTGTGAATAGATTACCTTATATGGAAAGATCTTTTGCAGGTGGAATTGAATTAAGTACCTTGCAAAGGGGGGCAGGCTCCGGACCATCTGGGCAGGCCCAGTCTAATCACGCGAGTGCTAGAAAGGGAGGACCCTTCACAGCTGCGGCGAGAGAGATGCGGTCTTGCTGGCTTTGAAGATGGACAAAGGGAACCGTCCAAGGAATGCAGCTTCCAGAACCTGGAAAAGGCACTGAGACGAGTCTCCCCTGGAGCCCCGGAAGGGCGCACGGCCGTGCTGGCACCTCGACTGTGGCCTGCTGAGATCCACGTCGGCCTCCGACCTCCAATACTCTTGTGTTGCTTTCAGCCGCTGAGCTGTGATCCCTTCCCAGAGCAGCCACAGGGAACGGACCCTGGACCTGCTTTGTCTGGCGGGATCTTCCTCGTTGATGGAAATGTTCTAGATGGTTCTGCATTGCCCAATACTCGAGCCAACAGCCGCACGTGGCTGTTGAGCCCTTGAAATGTGGCTGATGCAGCTGAAGAACTGAATTCTTCTATATTAATTTAAATTGGAATAGTCACATGTGGCTGGTGGCTGCTGTATTGGACAGAAAGTTCTATTCGCTGCTTAGAGGCTTAGGAATAAAGGCCAGGGCTGGGGGGAAACTGAGCCAGCAGCTCAGTTTGGAGGGGTCCTCGTCCTCATGCATGTTACAGCACCCGGATGTCTACGCAAAGGCTTTCCTTTGCTCCCTCCACTGGTCCAGCTAACGGGGTGAGGACATGCCTGTGTCCTTGTGGCCCCTGAAGTCCCTGATACAGCCCCACTCGCTTCTGCCCTGTAGACCGGGCACTCGCCAACTTCAAGGGCAAGCCCCGAGTCTTGGCTGAAGTGAGGCAGTACCGGTCAGAGGGGCGGCTGGCGGCAGACCCCTCGGAGAAGCTGAGCCCTGGGAAAGCTGCCCGGGCCCTCTGTGGTCTGCAAAACCCAGGGTTCAGATGGCACCCAGCACCCAGCAGGGCCTCTGATTTTCTCGGAGATGAAGGAATGTCCCCAGTTGCAGACTTGTCTTCTCTGACTTATCTGGACCCCTAGGAGGACAAAGCAGCTGGGAAGGACCTCGGGATGCCACACCTGGAATGGCAGCCAGATGTTGTGGGTGCCAGTAGCCTTCATCAGATTCTCGAAGGGGTCTGGGACCCCATAAAGTGTTAAGAAACACTGTTTTCTCATGGCCTGGAAGGGACACCCCCTGCTCCCCTCTCCCAGCTCTCCCTGACTCTTACAAATACCTGGCCTGGCCTGCTCCCCCTACCATCTTCCTCTCCCTCCTCACCCCCACCTCCTCCACCTGGGCCTCCCCCACCCTCCAGGCTCATCAGTTCTGCAGGAAAAGGCCAGGCACCCCTCCCCGTGTACTACTTGGGGGAGACAAAGCGGGGTGAGAGGGGAGCGTGTACAAACAGACTGATCTCCAGAAGAGAGGAATTACGCGAATTACAATTGATTTTCCACCGTTAATGAAGCATGAACCCGTGTGATTGCATCTTGAAAAGATTTATAATTATTCATTGAATCTTGGAAGATAATTAAACTTCATTAAATGCCGACATGACAAGCCTTCAGAGCAAGCCGAGACCTCCGTGCAGGGTTCCAGATCGGAGCAAGAGATGCGAGGCTGCCTCCCTCCCCCTGGCCCCCGTGGGTGGGGGCTGATGAGAAGGAAGAAGCAGGGGAACTCTCAGGGAAGGTACTGGAAAACGCAGCCAATCTTGGGTCTTTTGGTTTCTCTTCCTACTCTTAGGGGACCCCTCCTGGAGACCCCCCACCCTCCACCAGCCTGCTCCCCGTCCCTGCCCTTAGCAGAGGAGGAACGGGCGGCGCCTCTGCCATCCTGCTCGGAAGCCCTGCTGGTCGTGGGACTGGCGCATCTGGGGAGAGGGCGAGCGGGGGAGGGGTGCCAGAACTGTGGGTGCCAAAGCAAGGGTGGGGTGGAGAGGCCCCTGGTGTCCTGTGTGTTCGTGCGCATGGGGGTGTGGTGGCCTGCTCCATGAGAATACAAACTCGTGCGTCCTGAAACCCTGTGGCGGGAGACACCAAATTGCTAACCGTAGTTACCTTTGCAGGGGACAGAGGAGGAGGAGGTGGGATAAAGGAGGGAATGTCACCTTTTTTCCAAAATGTGCTCCTTTAGTGTCTGAGCCACACCAGGGGCCTGTATTCAGATACACGTGCACAGCCACGCGCCACGCAACATCTTGGCCAACGCAGACTGCACGTGCGACAGTGGTCCCGTGACATCGTACCTTTCCTGTTTGGATGCGCTGAGATACACGGGTCCCCCTGTGCTGCAGTGGCCCACAGCGTCCAGCACAGCCACGTGCTGGGCAGGCGCATGGCCTGGCAGCAACAGACTGCCGTACAGAGCCTCGGAGTGTCACGGGCACCGCCGTCTAGCAAGTAGGGTCTGTGATGTTTGCCCGACAACATCGCCCAGCAAGACATTTCTCAGAACATGGCCCCATCGTTAAGCAGTACATGACTGTCATTTTTAAAAATTTTAGATACATACAGCCATGATCTGCTCAGCAGATACTTAGGACTAAGAGCCAGGCTCTGGGCTAAGTGTGCGGGGGACATAGAGATGGCCCAGACCACACCCGTCCCTCCTTAGGGAGTGCAGTCGCGTGCGTGTGCACTCTCGGCACGTGACTGTCAGGCCAGCTGTGAAGACGACCGCCCACCCCACCCTGTAGGCCCAAAGGCATCAGCCCCAGCGGGGAGGTGGCTCTGATTCTGCCTTCCTGTGAGGGGTACCTTTTTCTATGCCAGGCCATCCCTCCCTATCCTTCGGGGTCCCCTTCTGAGGACCCCTCACAGCCCTGCACCCATCCTGACCCCTCTGCCAGGCTTAAACCCCCCCTCACGTACGATGCCACAAGTCCCCTCCTCCTGCTAGGTACACCCTCCCCCCAGTATCTCGCTGCTCCCTACCTAAACGACAGAAGGAACGAATATTAATTAGGCTGCCCTCACCGTGTCCTTTTCGCAGAGCTGCTGCTTGGCAGAGAGGAAGTCTTTCTAAGACAGGCTGGGAGGGAGTCCTGCCCCAGCGTGGGGCTGGCCCAGATTTCATGGCAGGGCTAGGAGGTCACTGATGGGCCAGGTGGTTGGGGGTGGGGGGAGGTAAGTCTGGAGATATCTGGAGGCGGGGGCATTTCAAGGTGGGAGGGTGAAAAGGTGGGGGCCAATCCCTTAGCACAGAGGCCAAGGTCCCAGCTGCCAAGTCGGCTGGCCTGGTTTCCGAGGATGGCCCTGCCGTACCACCACTGCGTGTCCCAGGGCAAGCTACTTACCTCCCCGTGCCTCAGTTTCCTCATCCGTGGGTCACTAATACTGCCTCCCTCGTGGGTTGGCAAGAGCGGTCAAGGGGTGATACGTGGAGAGGACTTGGCACAGCGTGTGGCCCAGCTGAGGACTCGGGAAATGACAGCAGTTGCATTTGTACCCAGGCACAGCTCTGAGGTTCTGCAGGTGCGGTTCCAGGCCGCTGTCATAAATCGGATAGCACAATATAAACGAGTCACACAAATTTTTTGGCTTCCCAGTGCATAGAAAAGTTATATTTATGCTATACTGTAGTTTATTAAGAGTGCAATAGCATTATGTCTAACAAAAAAACAATGTGCATGCCTTAGTTAAAAAATAATTTATTGCTAGAAAATGCTAATGATCGGCTGAGCCTTCAAGGAGCTGGCATCTTTCTGCTGGGGGCGGGTCTTGCCTCCAAGCCCCTCGATGGCTGCTGACGGATCAGGGTGGTGGCTGCTGAAGGCTGGGGTGGCTGTGGCAATTTCTTAAAAACAAGATGACGATGAGTTTGCTGCATTGATTGACTCATCCTTCCACAAAAGATACGTCTATAGCATGTGAGGCTGTTTGACAGCATTCGACCCACAGTAGAACTTCTTTCAAAATTGGAGTCCATCCTCTCCAATCCTGCTGCTGCTTTATCAAGTAAGTTTATGTAATATTCTAAATCCTTTGTTGTCATTTTAACAGTGTTGACAGCATCTTCACCAGGAGTAGATTCCATCTCAAGAAACCACTTTATTTGCTCACGCATAAAAAGCAACTTTTCACCCATTCAAGTTTTATCATGAGATTGCGGCAATTCAACTCACATCTTCAGGCTCCACTTCTAATTCTAGTTCTCTTGCTGTTTCCACCACATCTGCAGTTACATCCTCCACTGAAATCTTGAACTCCTCAAAGTCATCCATGAGAGTGGAAATCAGCTTCTTCCAAACTCCTATTAATTTTGATATTTTGACCTCCTCCCATGAATCATGAATATACTTAATGGCTTCTAGAACGTTGAATCCTTTCCAGAAGGTTTCCAAGTTACTTTGCTCACATCCATCAGAGGAATCACTATCTATGGCCGCTGTAGTCTTATGAAATGTATTTCTTAAATAATAAGACTTGATAGTTGAAATTACTCCTGCCATCCGTGAGCTGCAGAATGGATGTTGTGTTAGCAGGCATGAAAACAACATTAATCTCCTTGTACATCTCCATCTGAGCTCTTGGGTGACCAGGTGCATTGTCAATGAGCGGTGCTATTTTGAAAGGAATCCTTTTTTTCTGAGCAGTAGGTCTCAATAGCGGGCTTAAAATATTCAGTAAACCATGCTGTAAACAGATGTGCTGTCATTCAGACTTTGTTGTCCCATTTATAGAGCAAAGGCAGAGTCGATTTAGCATCATTCTTAAGGGCCCCAGGATTTTCAGAATGGTAAATAAATACTGGCTTCAACTTGAAGTCACCAGCTGCATCAGCCCCTAACAAGAGAGTTGGCCTGTCCTTTGAAGAAGCTTTGAAGACAAGCATTGACTTCTCCTCTCTGGCTAGGACAGTCCTACATGGCATCTTCTCCCAATATAAGGCTGTTCCATCTGCACTGGAAATCCGTTGTTTAGTGTGGCCGCCTTCATCCACGGTCTCAGCTAGATCAGCTGGATAACTTGCTGCAGCTTCTCCATCAGCACCTGCTGCTCCACCTTGCACTTGCATTCATGTGTAGTTGAAATGGCATCTTTCCTTAAACCTTATAAACCCACCTCTGCTGGCTCCAAATTTTGCTTCTGCAACCTTCTCACCTCTCTCAGCCCTCACAGAATTGAAGAGAGTTCAGGCCTTTCTCTGAATTAGGCTTTGGCTTCAGGGATTGTCATGGCTGGTGTGATCTTCTATCCAGACCCCTCAGACTTTCTCCATATCAGCAATGAGGCTGTTTCTCTTTCTTATTCTTATTTCTTATTTGCTCAATGAACATTTGTGTGTTCATTGGAGTAGCACTTTTAATTTCCTTCAAGAACTTTCCTTTGCTTGGCTAACTATTTGGCACAAGAGGCCCAGATTTTGGCCTGTCCCAGCCTTAAACATGTTTGCTCGCAAAGCTTAACATTTCCAGCTTTTGATTTCAAAGAGAAATCAAAAGAGATGCACGACTCTTCCTTTCCCTTGACCACTTAGAGCCTGTTGCAGGGTTATTAATTGCCTAATTTCAAGAGTGTCATGTCTTGGGGAATAGGGAGGCCCCAGAAGAGGGAGAGAGATGGGGGGACGGCTGGTCAGTGGGGTAGTCAGAACACACACAACGTTTATTCAGTTCACCGTCTCATATGGGCACCGTTCATGGCACCCCAAAATAATTACAATAGGAACATCAAAGATCGCTGATCACAGATCACCATAACAGTTAAAATAATAATAAAAAAATTTTTTAAATTCTGAGAATTACCAAAATGTGACACAGAGACACACAGTGAGCACGTGGGGTTGGAAAAATGGCAGCTACAGACTTGCTCCACAAAGGGTTGCCACAAACCTTCAATTTGTAAAAAAAAAAACACAATATCCGCAAAGCCCAGGAAAGCAAAGTGCAATAAAGCAAGGTATGCCTGTAATTTGGATCATTTCTCCAAGCACCATCGAGTCACACTTTAAGGTCCCTTCGTGGTGAGCTCTCAGGAGCAGGGACTGTGCCTTACAGATCTGCAGATCCCCTCTGGCTAACCCAGGACTTGGCCCCTGGTAGATGCTCAAGGAAGTGTTTATTGCATGAATTAAGTGAATAAAAAAACAATAAATAAAACTGGGTCGTATGGCTAACTATTAATTTCCCACTGTAAGACACCTGAAATTGCTGGATGAACTGTTTAAAATATTTTGTAATGCTTGGTCGGGCTTATGGGAAAGTAAAGAAAACCTTCAGAGGCCAGGAAGGGCAAGAATGCAATTGCCAAGAGGCACATGAGCCAGCACTAGAGCATCATTTCCAAGAGGCATCTTGTCAACCCAAAGCTTGGATTTTAATGCACTGTGTTGGAACAGCAAGATATAAAGTCCGCACCTGGGCAAAATGGGAGATCAAATTTGCCAACCCAGGCTAGGTGCCGTGACTCATGCCGGTAATCTCAATACTTTGGGAGGCCTGGAGGGAGGATCATTTGAGGCCAGGAGTTTGATACCAGCCTGGGCACATAGTAAGACCCCATTTCTACAAAAAAATTTTAAAATTAACCAGGTGTGGTGGCCCACTCTTATCGTCCCAGCTACTCAGGAGACTGAGGCAAGAGGATCGCTTGAGCCCAGGAGTTTGAGGTTGCAGTGAGATATGATGATGCCACTGCACTCTAGCCTGGGTGACAGAGTGAGACTCTATCTTGAAAAAAAAGAACTGACAACCCCACATAAAGCAGGATCCTCCAAATGTGAACTAAGAAAACCCTGCCTTGGCTCTGGTGGGAAAGGGGGCTGGGTGGAAACAGAGGAAAAAAAGAAAAAGTCTCCCTTCATGAGAATCTTAACTACAAGTTCGCCCTCATGTGGGTTTGGGGCCAGAATTCATTCTACTTATATGGCCTAAAAAGCTACAAGCAGAAAATCAGCCCACTATTATTGGTGGCACCTGGCAGAAACATACACAAATCTTCTCAGAAGAAACAACCACCAAACCCAGGCCTCAACAGATTCCTATGGCAAACACGTTCCTATTAATGTGAGTGCACAACTTAAACACTCGAAATAAACAAGAAGCAAGCTACTATGAGCAAGACACAACAACTACAAATCGGACCTGCAAAGATTGCAAATGTTGAATTGTCATATAAAGGCTATAACATAAATATGGAAGTACTTTTAAATGTTAAAGTGGGTGTCAAAAGTACAAACAAAGAAAAATGAGATTATAAAAAATTACCAGGCTGATTTGAAAAAAAATCAAATAAAATATCTAGAAATGAGAAGTATAATAATGGAAATTAGAAAAGTAATGGATTATACAGAAGACGAGACAGCTGAGAAGAGAATTAGTGAACTGGAAAGAGATAAAAATACGTTTCTCAGAAGCTAGTCAAGAGAGACAAAGAAATGGAAACTATAAAACAGAGATTAAGAGAAAAAGCGGATAAGACAAGAAGATCTAATATGTGTCTAATCAGAGTTCCAGAAGGAGATATTAGAATAGTGGAGTCAAATTCAAAGAATACCTAAGAATTTTCCAGAACTGTCGAAAGACTCCAATGCTCAGATTCAGAAAGCTCAGTGAATCCCAGGCAGGATAAGCTCAGAGAGATCTCTCCCTAAACACAGCACAGTGAAACTACAGACTGTCATAGACAAAGAGAAAACCTTAAAAGCAGCCAAATATGAGAGCGATTGCCTAAAAAGGAATGTCAAATAGAGGGAAGCCAGAGTTCTCAGAAACTCTGGAAACCAAAAGAGAATAGAATAACACCTTCAAACAACTGAGAGAAGGTACCTGTCACCTGAGAATGCCATAACTTCTGAAACTCTTTTTTTTTTCAAGAATAAGAGCAAAATAAAGACATCTCCAAACAAACAAAAACTGTCGGAGTTTACAACCCAGACCCTCACTAAAGGAATTTCTAAAGACTAAACTTCAGCAGAAAGGAAAATGATTCCAGCAGGAAGGTCTGAGATGCAAGAAAGAATAGTGGGCAAAAAAAAAGTGGTAAACATGTGGGTAAATTTAAACAAACTCAGACTATCTAAAATGTTTCATTTATGGGGTTAAACAAGAGAGAATAAAAATGCAGGGCAACAATTGCACAGAAGCTGAAAGAGATGTGACCAGAGAGGAAGCATTTTAAGGTCCTGGAATTGTGTGGGAGGCGGGAAAGACAGAAATCACAGATGACAATTATAACCTAAATATGCATGTTAAATTTTCTAGGGTAATTATAAGAGAATAGAAATAGCATGTATTATAACTTCCCAATTAATAGGGAAAAAATAGAATAAGTGGGGAGGGGGGGAAAGCCTTCAATCAATGCAGTTGAAAGAAGGAAGGAAGAAGAAGAAAAGAAAGGGAGGGAGGCAGGGGGAAAATGGGGACCAGAGAGCCAGCAGCCTGTCCCAGGTCACACAGCAAGTTCAAGGAGAAGCAAGGACTAGGTCCAGGTTCCCTGACTCCCACTCCTTCCCCGGAACCATGCATCTTCCCTCGGTGTAAATGGGAATCTAAACCCCGCCAGGTCTCCCAACTACGGTGGAACCACACTGCTCAGAAAGCTCATGGAAAGTTCCATGACAGGAAATGCTTTGATCAACAGTAATAATTGTCTCTGTGATAAAAACCACTAAAGTATGCACAGGGACCTACAATATCGTCACCCTCTGTTCCAAGCACTCCCCATGATGCTACAACAGATGCTCACAATAAACCTAGGAGGTGGCTGGCACTCCTTTTGCAGATAAACATTCGGATAGCACGCTTGTTTTGTAGCTAAGTGAGGTACCCAAGGCACAGGAAGGAGAAGCGACACCCCAAGGTCACACGGCTGTGAAGTGGCAACGCAGGGCTTCGAACCCAGTCGGTGCCCCCCCCCCCACGTTCCTCGTGGTGCACGGCCTCAGTGTCCTCGTTCATCTGTATGCAGGGACGGGCCTGTGGACTCGGGCAATGTCCTGGAATGATCCTAATTAGATCCTGGACCTAAAACAATAAATAAAACTGCTATAAAGGACATTGTTGGGTGCTTGGGGAAATTTGAATATGGCCTTAATTTTAGAGGATACTATTGTAACACCATTAAGTGTCTCGAATGTGAGCACGGTATCATGGTTATGTGGGAGGACGTCCTGAAGAGACAGATGTTAAAGCACGCAGGGTGGAAATGTCCTGATGTTGTCGACTTGTAAATGCTTCAAAGAAGGAAGTATAAATAGCAATAAGGCAATTACGGCAAAGTGTTAATACTAGGTAAAGGATAAGTGGGAGTTTATTGTTGTGTCAGTTGTCTGTGTTAACAAACCACCCCCAGACTTTAAAACAACAGCTATTTATAATTTCTCGAAAGCCCACAGACCGCTGGCCGGGCGATTCTGCTGGCCTGGGCTGGGCTGGTTCGTGGGCCTGTCGTAAGCTGGTGGGTGGAGTGGAGCCTGGCGGTCTAGGGTGGCCACAGCTTGTGCAACTCATCTCTCCTCCATGGGGTGGGCAGAGCACAGAGGATTTTTAGGACAGTGAGACCACACTGTACGACACTACGATAATATGGATGCATGTCATTATGCATTTGTCCAAACCCATAGGACGTACAATACCAAGAGTGAACCCCAATATAGGCTATGGAATTTGGGTGAATATACTGAGTCGATGTAGATTCATTGATTGTCACACATGTACCCTTCTGGTGGGGGTTTGGTAATGGGGGAGGCTGTGCATTTTTGGAGGCAGAGGGTATATGGGACGTCTCTATCTTCTTAATTTTCCTTTGAACCAAAAACTGCTCGAAAAAAATAAAGAAACGAAAGTAAAAAAAAAAAAAGCCAATCTAACAGGTCACTCCTTTACTTAAACTCTTCATTATATGCAATGAAAGACACACGCAAGAACAGTCACTGCAGCTTTTCTAGTCAAAGCCCCCAAACACGCTGCCCGCCTGCAGCAGTGTGGACACAGCACGGACACACTGGTTATGGCATGTTCCTCACATGGAATACTAACCAGCGATGTAAGAGAATGAGCTGCTGCGTGCAACAACATGGACGAATCTTGCTGACAACGAGTGAAAGCCCCGACAAAGCGTGCGCACTGTCTGACTCCAGTGATACGACGTTCAGGAAAAGAGAGAAGGAATGAATGGCGGCTGTCCTGAGGAGTGGGTATAAGGAATGTGCATGAGGGAACTTTCCGGAATGCTGTAAATAGCTCACTCTGGGTGGTGGTCACATGGATGTGTGAGTGTGAAAAAAAAAATCATTAAGTTGTACCCGTAAATTTGTGCACTTTGGAAGTCGTAGCTGAAGAAACATAAACACATACGCACAGGCAAACCCTTAAAACTCGGTTTCTTGGTGCCCCCTGGTTAAGGTCCAAGATCCTTAACACTCAATTCAACGTCACCTAATTAAGCACGTGTCTGTTCTCCCTCCAACGCGCGGGGAACAGCAAGCAGGGGCCGTCTCCCTCTCCCTGGCCAGCGTAGATGCTGCTCGGAACGTGCGTGTTGAAGACACCGGGACCTCAAGGGACGCAGACTCCGAAGGTCCCCCGGCATCGGATGGGGCGGCATCCCTGGTCCCTGGGCTCCTTCCAGGCCCACTTTGGTGGCTGTCAATGGCCACCTTGCAGGCGTTACCCTGCCCCCGCCTCCTCCAGCCTCCAGGGCCGCCCCACGCCTCACTGTTGCCCACTTTATAGCCATTGTCAAACACGATGACTCTTACCCTGGAGAGAAATTGGGTTCCATTTTACATTTTATTGCCTGAAAAAGGACATTTTTTACCTTCCCATGGTTGTGTAGCAGCAGGAACAGGACAATAAATCTCAGCGAAGGTTTCCACTGAGATAGAGGCTACAGCCAGGAGGCCACTGTGGCCTGAGCCGGGAGAATAAAAACGGAGTGTGTGCCTGTTCACCACCCCACCCGCAGCTCACCCCGGTGCCCTGTCCCCAACACCACCGGGCCAGCCTCGGGATGGATCAGAGGCGGAGGAGGGTTTGTGGCTCCAAGACTCAAAGGGGGGGCGGTCAGAATAAAGACCTGGGCCTCTGAACCTGCCTCCCCCAGCCTCATTCATAGACTTCCAGCCCGAGAGAGAACACAGGGGGTTTGCCGTGCACTTACTGTGTGCCCACCACATGCTTTTTTGCATTCAGTTTTCAGCAGCCCTGTAGCATACATGTGTGTATTATCCCATTTTACAGATGAGGGAATTGAGGTTCATGCAGGTTGGGCATGCAGTGCGCAAGGAGCGAGCTGTAATGGCAACATGGGCCTTTTGAGAGCCCAATCAATGCTCCTCACCATGGCTTCCCCTCAATTCCTGAAGAGCCGGCTGGGGAGACCAGAGAGTTTTGGGGGAAGATGGCAGCACAAGTCCCAGGGCCACTGCAGGGACAACCTTTGCCCTGAGCCTCCCTGGTGTGCAGCCGAAGGTCTGCCCTGGGAGTTCTGCACGGTCCGTGGGCCTTACAGGAAGAGCCCAACTGTAGTCTCTTTCCATCAATCTCTGGGTGACGGAAAGACTTGTTAAGTCCCCGGCGAGCTTGCTGCCTTGCTCAAGATCACACGGTTAAAGACAGAGTCAGAACCAGAACTCTGGCCCGGGGTCTCTCTTCTTACCCAGCATCCTGCCCCACTGACTGTCTTGAAAATATTGCAATATTTACTGTTATTCCTTCCTAATACATTTGAAAAGCTGTGGCTGAACCATTGTTATTTAACAACAAGATCATGGAGTGATAAAGTCTAGCACCCAGGACACAGGCCAACCAATCACACAATACCACGTGTTACAGGATTCCGTTTATGTGAAACATCCAGGAGAGGACTCGGGTTTTAACAGGACCCCTGGCCGCTGGGTCACCAGACGGGCGTGGGAAAGTGTGGGAGCGGGGACTCGAGTTAGGAAGCCGGGAGTGCTGCAGGCAGGAGCTGACTGCACCCCGACCAGGGAAGCAGTTGGATTCCTGTTATTTGCAGGTAGAGCCGGCGGGATTTCTTGACAGATGGCGTGTGTGTGAGACATCGGGGCACCCCAGGCTCTAGAGCTGAGCCCCAGGGAAGTCAGGGTGCCATTCTCTGGGCCTGGCGAGACTGGAGTGGGGTTGAAGGTGTTAGTCTGGATCCCTTATGCTTGGAGAGCTGATTGGGAACACCCCCGGGAAGGAAACCTCCTCAGTCCCTGATCTCTGACGGACGCAAGGACTCCCTGAGACAAAAAACACGACCCTGGTAAATGGGGACCCCTCTGTCCTTCCCCCATCAGGAGGGAGCACGTGGCTGTGCTTGGAAGAAAGGCCTGGAGCATGTTCTTCTCACGCCCACTTCCGTCGCTGGGCCTCTCCAGAAGTTTCTGAGAGGTCCCTCAGAGGCGTGCGGCTGGGACAGGGACCCCTCTGGGCAGGTGAACAAGGACAGAGGCCTGTGCAGGGGCAGCTCGGGAGCCCGGGTTGGCTGCCAGAAGGAAGAAGCCAAGCCCACCCTCCCAGGCTGCCCGGAGCTGGGTTTGCACCCCCCAAGGCCAAGAAGGAGGAGCCCAAGCCTGGCGGCTTGGTCCTGGGCCAGCCCAGGGCACAGGAGAGCAGTGGGCGTCAGTCAGATGTGTCACTGAGGCGGCCAGAGCCCGACCCGGAGCCGCCCCTCCCAGGGGCAAAGGCGGGTCACTCACAACGTGCCCGTGGTCCACAGAGGGTTCTCGAGCGCCCACTGGGTGCTGGTCACACCGCAGGCCCCTGGGCTCCACGCTGAACAAAGCAGACAGAAGCCATTCCAAAGCTGAGTGGGGCGGTGGCGACAGACAGCGGAGACCGCATAGTGCACGGTAAATCACACGTGTAGGAATAGAGGCAGACAAAGCAGAGGAGAGTGAGGAGGGTGGAAGCGAGGTGAGCAGCTGTCATTTTAAACAGTGAGGAGAGGGGAGGTTGCTTTGAGAAGGTGACATTTGAACAAAAACGTGAGGGAGGTGGGGAGGTGAGCCCCCGCTGGGTGACGGGTGACGCCAGGTCTCCTTTGCCTCCTTCCTCCTCCCTCCTCTCCCTCCCCTGAGCCTGCCCTGGGCATCCCTGCTCCTCCTCCTCCTCCTCTGCCTTCTTCACCTCCTTATGTCCTCCCCTCCCTCTCCTCTCCCCTGTACCTTCCTCTTGTCCCCTCTTGTCCCTCTCCCTCTTTTGGGGACTATAAAGGAGAGGTAAGGCAGGGAGAACAGAGAGGGAAGACGCAGGGGAGTGGCCCACAGAGGACGCCCACCCACTCAGCCCAGCCACTGGTAAAGCCCCACCCCAGGGAAGGGGCGGCGGAGCCTCCGAGGAGGACCCCAGGACCAGACAGGTAGGAAATATGGCTTTGTGGGGAAGGGAGACATATGGCTCACCCTCCCCCCACCAATATGGCCAATTAGAAAAATGGTAATTAAGTCACAGACTGTGGCCAGAGCCTCGTGGATTTTCTTGGCCACCTGGTTGGCAGGAGCTTAAGAACAGGTGTCTAAGCTTTGTGTTACAGAAAGTGGGAAACCGGGGCCCTCCTGGCTCCGACAGAGGCTTCACAAAGACCCCACCTGCTGCCAAGTTCCAGTAACTTCTCGTGTCCCTCCCCGAGTCCACCCCCTCCCATCAGGACATGGTAACCGCCAAGTTTGCAGGTGGGTGAGGGGAGGACTGGGCATTGTCACCAGGAGACGGGTCTGTGCAGCTGTCCCTTCTCCTTGGCATCCAAGCGGGGACACCCTGCCTTAGCACCCCAGGAAAAACCTCAAAACCCTAAATTCTCCATTTTATATACAAGCTGTGGGGCGGGGGTGGGAGTTGGCAGACAGCCTGTGCGTTCCCTGCCTGCAAACAGCGCCCCAGGTCCCACTGGTGGTTTTGGGGCGGAATCCCCGCTCCCCCAGGGGGAGGTGGCCAGCTGTCTTCTGGCCACTCAGGGCCGGCCTGCTCCCAGCCATGCCACTCCCAGGGGTGAGAGCTTGACAGTGTCCCACTACTTATCTGGAGGCCGGGGGGATCTTAACTCACCAGCAGACCTCATGGCCGACGGCCAGGCTCTCCCCGTGGCACCCTTCACTCAATGGGCAGAGGCGGGTCCCCTTACAGGAGCCAGGAAGGCACCGAGCCTCCGTGAGGATCTCGGCCAAGGTCCAAGGTCCGGTATGCCGTGGCTGCTGCCCCGGGGTCCCCAGGGGCCCCGTTTCCCCTGGCAGGACCCCCCAACACACCCCAGCTCACCCCCGGACAGAAAGCAGGTAGCAGAGGGGCTGGGGGCGATTTTGGTAAGTCTGACGCCGCAGTGCACTGGGGACACCCGAGGACAGGTGCCAGAAGGCCTGGGAAGAGGCCAGCGGTGGGCGTCGGAGGACAAGGAGGTGAGGATGCTGGGTGCCTACAGTCCCCGAGCGGCAGGCCGGGCTTCCGTCTCTGGCGATATTGCCGCCACCCACCCACGCTGAGCTGCAGCTGGAGTCCGTCGGTCGTGTGGGTGGCGTGCAGGGAAACAGGCCGGGGGCCGGCAGGGGCCTGGCAGGTGGGCTGTGTCCTCGGAGAGCTGGGGACAGAAGAATCATGGCCGTGGCCATGCCATGGATGGCCTGCCCCATCCTGAGTGAGAGCCCCTGAGGCTAAGGGAGAAGGAAGGGCGGCTGACAGGTTACCTGCAGCAGAGGAGAGCGTGCCCTGCCACAGCAGCGAGGGAGGGACACAGATGGGGGTGACAGCACCCGACCCTCCTTGTGAGCACTGCCGCATGGTGATCCTGCCAACTCTGGGCCACAACACCCATTTTACAGATGAGAAAAGTGAGGCACAGATAAGTGAAGGGGGCCAGACACAGCGTCTGGCTTGGGCATTTCAGGAGGGAGGGATGCGAGGGGAGGAATTGCTGAGCCGTGGAGGCTGGTGGGGGACAGCGCCGCATGGCAGGGGGGTGGGGCAGGATGAGAAGACACATGCAAGCAGGGCAGTGTGACGAAGGGGACAGCAAGAGCATCAGGGGACACCCAGGCTGGACGTAGGTGTGAGTGTTCTGGGGCCTGTGCATGCTGCGTGTGCCCGGGGAGTGGCCTGTCGCATGCACAGCGGTGGCGGTCACGTCGCATGTGCCGAACGACGCATATATGAGTGACTTGGGCTCTCTGTGCCTCTCCCTATTCGTCTGTACAATGGGGATGGTGACAAGAGTTCAGATTTCCCGGAGTTGTAGGATTCAGATGTGTGACGTTCTGAGAGCAGCGCCCGGCACTGCGAGCTCGGGGAAGGGCAGCCATCGCCATGGTGATGGTTGCCACGTTCTGTGCGTGCTGCAGCGCGGGCCTGTGTGCTGTGTTCATTGTGTACAGTGTGCGCGTTCTTTGTCGTGCAAGGAAGAGTATGTCATGTTTGCGTGTGTTTGGGTGGCGTGTTGTGTTTTGTGTGTGCCTGTGTCACAGAGCACGTGGTCTGGGCCTGGAGTACATGGGTTCGGTGGGTGTGTGTATGGGGCGTGTGTATAGTGTGTGCTGCCCGTGGTGCGGTTTGTGGGTCTTGCAGGGTGCGTGTGTGCTCTGCCCTTTGTCTGTTCGGGCTGCAGGAGCGCCAGCCCCGGGCCCTCGCCGGCCAGGACGCGGGCTGGCCTGGTGTCGAGTACGTAGCAGCTGTCATCTTTCCACAGGAGCCCCTTGCTGGTCAAACGGCCACAAGGACCAACTCTACGCGGCTAATCTAGGGCGCCTCAGGCCTTCTGATGACCAGGGCCTGAGGGAGTTTCCCCACCCAGGGCAGCGGGCAGGGAAGGGGAGTGGGGACTGAAGAACTCTAGCCCGCATGTCCTGCCCATCTCTCCCCTGTGGTGCCACCTTCCTCACCATAGCCACAGCCAGCTACCTGCAGACCATGGACACCGGGCTCTGCCTCCAGGCCCTAGTGTGGTTTCTCCCCTGCAGGCATCCTGCCCCTCGCTCTGCTCCATCGCTCCGCTCCCCCTTCAGCTCTCAGCCAAAAACTCGCCTCTGTTGGAAGCTTCCCATGCCCACCCCCTATCCCTGCTCCCCACCCAGTGTCCCTAACAGGGGAGCCGCCCTTCCCGAGCTCCCACACACCCCTGAGCTCTCCCCTCTCATAGCACACGTGGCCCTGGGGTGTGACTGCCTGTTTACACATCTCTTATTTGTGTCCTTGTCCCCAGCGCCTGGCAGGGTGCCTGCAACGTGGAGCCATAAACTTGGCTCCGGGACTCCAGGATCCGCCTTATCTGTGGTTTCACATTCACCTAACTTTCATTACACAATATTGTTGTAATTATTCTATTTTATTGTTACGTATTAACTTACTGTTAAACTCTTAACTGTGCCTCATCTATAAATTAAACTTTATCACAGGTATGCTCGTTTAAGAAAACACATAGTATACATAGGGTTCTGTACTATCCACAGTTTCAGGTATCCAAGACTGGGGGTCTTGGAACGTACCCCCTCGGGTAAAGGGGCCTCCTGTGGGTGGGTTTGGGGCAGACGGATGGAGGGACAGGTGGGTAGAGTCCTGAACTGCTGCAGCGTGCAAATGCGCTTTTACCTTCAGGCTGACGGCATGGCTTGCAATGCTTATATAATTCCCCAGTTGACACTACCAAAATATGACATTGAGCTCCTCTTCTCACGTGTACCTGGGGAAGCTACAGCCAAGGAGGTGGGGAAAGAACTGACACTTTGGAGCTGGGGAACCTGTGAGTGTCAACTCAGTGCCTGGAGCCAAGAGGAGGCGCAGCGGGAGTAGAAAAGGGGGCCGTGCAAGGCCGCCTAAACCCGCCCCACCAGGGTGACAGGGCCTGAGGGGATGGAGGGTCCAGAAGGGAGCAGCCCACCCTGCCTGTCACCTTCCATAGACCTGGGGTCTGGGGACAGGGCATGTCACCTTCAAGTCAGCAGAATGAACATCCAACATACGAGAACAGGCAGTTGCGCCATCTCCAGAGACGGCAGGTCGCTGCTGCCAGACAGACAGGAGGCCAGGTGTGTCCTGCATCCAATCAGGAGGGCAGCGTGGCCCTCAGGCCCTCCGAGAGGCGCACATCTGAAAGTCTCTCCGTGGGACTGGAGAGCCGGATCTCACTGGCCGTGCTGCGACCTGCCTGTTGTATGCAAAGAGAGTTCATCCCATGCCGACCTGAGGAGAAGGGGCACCGAATCCAACAGTGTGAGCATCCCGGTGGCTTTGGGAGACAGGTGGGCCCTGCTGTGGGCAGGGAGGCTCATCCAGAGTCAGACATCCCCCAGGGCACGACTCTGCCAGTGCCACACTCAGCCATGGCCTCTCGTGAATACCCAGTGCAGGTGTCCCACATGGCGGGTAAGTAAGAGTCAGGATCACTGGAAGGGCTCTGTTTCTCACTATAAATTGATCCCTTGATGTATTGTGCAGGAATAACATTCAGCTGTGAACTTCAGATCCCTATGAATTAATCCCTCAAAAATACATAAGGGTTTAAACCCTCAGGCACAAAAGTCTAGAAGTAGGCAGTACAGGGCTGGTAAGGTGCTTCCATGAAATCATTGGGGACCCAGGATCTTTCTGTTTCTGCTCCACCATCCTCAAGTTCACCTCTGTGTTCAAGGTGGCTGCTCGTGCTCCATCCATCACAATTACATTCCAGACAGAGGAAGGGAGAGAAGAAACAAAAGGGCTGGCCCCTTTCTTTTAAAGAAACTCCCTAGAAGTCTCTTACACTTACACGATATATCACTTACACTTTCTTTTCATTGGCCACATGGGCACACCCATCTCTGGGGACTTTGGTTGGTGTAAGTTCCCTTGAGAGCCCTGGGTAAACTGAGAACACGAAGGAACATCTGAACTTGTAAGTCTGACAGAAGATCTCAGGCCCTGGAGAGGCCCAGCCTGAGCTATCGGTCGGTGAGCCTCTATCTTTGCTCAAATCACCCAGTAAGTGAAACAGTCGGGGTTGAACCAGCACTGCCTGTCTTCACGGCTCATACTCTTGGTTGCCATCCCACCGTCTTTCCTTAAGTTCCAGTCTGGCTTCCCCCTTACTAGCCATGTGACCCCAGGGAAGTCCTCTGAGCTTTAGTTCCCACACCTATGAAATGGAAGTAATAGTAATGCCCACCTCCAATGGCTGACTTGTGGAGCAAGGCACACAATGTGTGTGAGTAGAAGATCAAGACAATGTATGCAGCAGATCAACAAATCAAGGATCAGAATCTAACACTTGAGTTGAATTCACAAGAAAATGCCAGGTCCTGCTGCTGCCTAGATGTTGTCACAGACCTTGCTGGTGGAGGAGTCCATTCTGCAGTAAGGGGTGGGGGGACCAGGGGTCCCTGGAAAAGTCCATTCTATACTACAGTGAGAGGAGCACTTGCCCAAAGTTCTCATCGCCAAGATAGCTGTGGATGGTCTGGTGCTTTTCTTATCACCAAAATATTCATAGGGGGTCTAGTGGAGCCCGTTCCCCATCTCTTGTCTCTGTCCTAAAGCCCCTGGCCCCATCACTGTCAGCTGGTCCAGAGAGGAGCAGGCTGAAGAAGGAGGTTGCCCGTTGCCATGGAAACCAAGGCCAAAGCCCAGCACCCTGCAGCTCCTGGGCACAGAGCAGATGTGCTGCCTTTGGGTTCCAAGTCCCCGGATGCCCCTCCCACCAAGCGCATGTGTGTGCAGGAGCGTGCACGGACGCAAGGACACACACACACACACTCCCAGCAACCTGTAGCTGAGCCAGGGGACCAAGTTTCTCCCAGCTGGTGGAAACCAGAGAAGCCAGTCCCCGTGGTCAAGGACATCAAAAGGTAAGACTGAGCAAAAGGGGCTGAGCTAGGACACAGAGGACAATCCACGGGTGTCACACTCATGAGGCCACCTGCTTGGCCTAGTGCCTGGAGGAGCTTATGTGGCCATGGATATAAGCCACATGCCAGCAGAAGCTCTGGCCCTTCGAGAGGCAAATGAGTTTTGCACCTCCCAGTGCAGTACGTGATCCGGGCTAGGATCGCCGATGGATGCAGTGGTATAGTCACACAGTCTCACAATGTCCTCGCAGATCACAAAAGGGAAAAGATACCTTCCCGAAGGAGAAATCTAGCAGACACCACCTTTAACCATGCGATCAAATGCAGGCTCACCAATACCAGGACAAACTGACGTTACATGCCTCCTTCGGCAATGCAGTGGTAAGTACATGACATCTTGCGTTTAGTATTCTCGCCAAAAATGTTAGAACTGAATTGAATCACGAGGAAACAATCAGACATTCAGGTTGTGGGGCGTTTTACAAGATATCTGATATGGACTCTTCAAAAATGTCAATTACAAGAAAGACCCAAGGACTAGATTAGAGGAGACGACAGAGGCATGACAATTAAATGCAAACGTGGATCCCGAATGGGGGGAAACCAGCTGTAACCAACACGTTAGAACCACTGGGAAAATCTGAGTACGGGCGGTATGTTAGGTAACATTATTGGATTCGTGTTGAAGTCCTTGGGTGAGATAATCACATCATCACGGTTACGGAGGAGAAAGTCCTCGTTCATGGGAGATACGTGCTGATTATTTAGGGGCGGAGAGTCATATGTCTGCAATTAACTTTCAAATAATCAGAAGGAGCGAGAGAAAGAGGAAGAAAGTGAAAGCCGCTGATGTTGCAATTGGTACATCCGCGTGAAGGACATACGGACGTTCCGTGGCCTGCTCTTCCAACTTCTCTGTGGGTTTAAAATGTTCAAAATCTCAAAATAAAAACTTAGGAGGAAAAAACCCTTTAAAAAAAGAGTCAAATGATTCCATGTCCTTCCCAGTTTTTCCAGGCATTTCTATAGCAAACGATGGGTGCCTCCACGCTCCACCTTCACCCAAATTGCTTCAGTTTGTGGATCTTCTTCCCTTCCCCAATGGCTTGTCCTGTTTCGCAGGAGGTCTCTCTCCTGGATTTCAACGGGGGAAAGTGAAACCCCCCAGACACTTAATGTTGAACAACAACTTCACCAAAGGTTTGTGGATTGAGAAGGTTGAAACTTTAGTATTTGGCATCTTCTTCTTTTTCTTCTTCTTTTTTATCTGAGACAGTCTCACTCTGTTGCCAGGCTACAGTACAGTGACATCATCATAGCCCATTGCAACCTCAAACTCCTGGGCTCAAGTGATCCTCCTGCTTCAGCCTCCTGAGCAGCTGGGACTACATGTGTGAGCCACCACACCTGGCTAATTTTTCTATTTTTTGTAGAGATAGGGTCTCACTCTTGCTCAGGCTGGTTTCAAACTACTGGGCTCAAGCAATCCTCCTGCCTCGGCCTCCCAAATAGCTGGGACTACAGGCATGAGCCACCACGCCCAGCCTGGCATCCTCTTCTTGAAACCTACCTTGGTCTCATCGCTCACTCAATTGTCACCCACCACCAGGTGGCTTGACTTTCTTCTGACCCCCACTCCCCTCTCTCCTTCTCTCCTCCCCTTTCCTTGTTCCTCTTCTCTGCCCTGTGACTTCGCTATCTATTTGAAGTCTCCTTCTGGCCTGTGTCTAAGGACCAGCTGCAATTGGCTAAACAAAGAAGGCACCTCCCTAACTTTGGCACCTGAATTCCTCTTGGTGAAGCCAAATTTAGTCTTCCGTACTCTAAACTCTTTAAGAAAACACAAGGCCTCCATTCCACCATCAGTGATAATGACAGCGACCACTTCATGGGCACTAACCATGTGCTAGGCCCGGACTGAGTCAGGCACCTTGAATGCATCTTCCCTGCCATTTATGAACATGCCTGGTGAGAGGCCACTAAGAAACATGAGTTTCAGGTGGCTGGTGAAGTTCCCAGCAACCCAGTGCAGAGAACACCCTGTCCCCTACCTCCCCTGTCACCTCCCAGCTCACCAGCCTTCCCCAGAGATTCAGCCACCTCTGCTCTCTGCTGGCTCCAAGCGAGCCAGGAGACCCAGGGGAAATAAACTTGAAAAGAGACTGGAAATTTAATGAAAAGTAGCAACGATGAACTGTGTGCTGAAAACCAGGAGGCGATTGGTGACCAGCAGCGGAGGTGCGGCCTGGGAGACCTGGGCGAGCAGGGGAGGGCAGGGGCCAAGGGGCCCCGCAGCCACCCCCAGGCCACTCTCCTGGGAAACTGGCAAGAGATGAGATCCTGACCCCGAGTCTGGCATTTCTTCTAAAGTGAAAATAAAGCTCACTTCAGTCTGCGGACATACAAGGAATGAGAAAAGAGCAACTGGGAGCCAGGAGGAGAGAGAGAAAGGTGGAGAGGTGCGAAGGAACACTCCGGAACACTCTTTCACATGTTCTCTAATTTAATACAGTAATCTCCAGAGGAAGATATTGTTATGCCCATTTCGCAGGCCAGAAAACTGAGCTCAGAGAGCTTGGGTTATGTGCCCAGAGTCACACAGTGAAAGAGACATTGACTCCAAATCCAAGACTGGGCTGATGTGGGGAGCTTATTATTAGAACAGGATCCCTCCAAGTTCTCAGCACTGAGACAGGGTCGGAGAAGCAGGAGACGGGGGACTTCTGGAGGCCACAATCTGAGTCCAACAGCCAGGTCTGAGCAAGTGAGAGTGTGGGAGGCAGATAGGCCCAGAGGCAGGGCAGCAGGAAGCAGGCAAAGGAAGGCAGGGACCCAGGACAATCACCCAGGGTCTCCTTCACGGCCCCTTCACCAGCCCCATGCCCTGGACCTGGGGCAGGAATGGTGCCTGCCTGGAAGACAACATAGAATGGATGGATCCGTAAGAGGAACATGGAACAGTCACAGGTTCTCTGTGGGGTCCCAAAACGGCAAGGCTCCCTGATTACTCTTTTGCCTTGTTTTGGTCATAGCAGACTTGGGTTTGACCCCCGGTTCTGCTACTTCACATACGATCATGGTCAGTCACTTAACCTTTCTGAGGCTCAGTTTCCCCTCCTATGAGATGGAGGTGAGTATAGTCCCATCCTCACAGAGCTCCTGTGAGCATTCATCACACACTGCTGCCTGCAAACCATATCGTCTATTCATATAAACCCATTCCTATTATTTTATTATTCAAATACCTATTAATCACAATAGAAGCCTCCCTTGTAACTGAGTCCCAGGGTGATTCTTTTTCTTTTTCTTTCTTTTTTATTTTTTTTGAGACAGAGTCTCACTCTGTTGCCCAGGCTAGAGTGTCGTGACGTCAGCCTAGCTCACAGAAACCTCGAACTCCTGGGCTCAAGCAATCCTCCTGCCTCAGCCTCCCGAGTAGCTGGGACTACCAGCATGCGCCACCATGCCCGGCTAATTTTTCTATTTTTAGTTTAGACGAGGTCTCGGTCTTGCTCAGGCTGATCTTGAACTCCTGACCTTAAGCAATCCTCCCGCCTCAGGCCTCCCAGAGTGCTAGGATTACAGGTATGAGCCACCCTAGCCTGGCCACCTTAGCCTGGCCCTACTGACCATTTTAGATCCCCATCAACTTCAGCTAGCACCTCTGCCAATCTAGAGAGTTTACACAGTGGGATGACCCAGTCCCTCATCCCTAATTGGCTGGCCCCTGGTCACCATGCCTCTCTCAATTCATGGCTGCTGAACTTATCCATTTGCCATCAAAAATGGGCAAGGAACCAAGCAGGGTGGCGTGCACCTGTAGTTCCAGTTACTTGGAAGGCTGAGGCAGGAGGATCGCTTAAGCCCAGGAGCTTGAGGCTGTAGTGAGCTATGATTGTGCCCATGAAAAGCCACTGCACTCCAGCCTGGACAACTTAGCAAGACCCCATCTATTTAAAAAAAAAAATGGGCAAGGGAGTGCCAAGAACCAACCAGTGGATCACTTGGGTACCAAAGTTGACTTTCTTCCCTGCCCTTATTGTGTCACAGCAATCCTACGGTCCGCTGCCATTCGATCAGGTTCAGTTATTCCTGCCAGCATGGTGGCTCTTTTCCTTGCCCTCTGGTCTTTTGGTCCAAGGAATCTGAAATGACCAGGTGGCAGACGTGGATTAAAGTGCAATGTAAGTTTTCTTCTGTGCCCTGGTGAAAGTGTTCCCCATCCGGGAACCACATCAGACCTTTAGAGACACAAAGTTTCAAGTTGCAGGGACAGGAAACAAGTGTCCTGAGTGAGACACTGAGAGTGACAGGGAGGGAGGCCACTCCTACCCTCTGCCCTTAGTTTCCAGACGGTGTGTTTTGCCCTCTGCAGACACAACACCTTGCAATGGAAGGGTCATGACTCCGGGGTGTGCACTGTGTCCTGGAGGACGACTCTCCATGCTCACAGGTGTCATCGAGACGCCGTCTGTACCAGGCTGATCGGAGGCTCCAGCTCCGCCAAGACCCAGAGGCAAGCGAAAGCTACTCTCCTAACTGTGTGCAATTTCCCACTGCAGATGGCACGGCCTTGTTCCAGAACTCCAGGGATCTGTGTTGTCGTTCTCCTACTGGGGCTTGCCACAAACTCCTAGCATCCTTCCTCACCACTGACGTGTCTGTTATCACAGTCTGCTGGGTCACACAGGACCCCAGCCTCAGGACGGCTTGGACCCCAGCCTGGGGCTGCAGTAGAGCCCCTTCCTGCCTTGGGCTTCTCTCAAAGCTGGCGGCCTTCCGTGTCACTCAGTAAAATGGGTTGGAGCAGTATTTGTCAAGTGTGGAATATACTGCCTAAAGAATCCGAAAAGGCTTATCAGATGTTACATTTCCTCCTGATGTGTGGGAAGTACAAGATGCAACAAATTGTCCTTTCCTTTGGAGGGAGTGTCCTGGCACACCCCAAACTGCGGAACCCCTCAACAGTTCACCGATATGCAGTCCCCACATTCTGAAGCACGCCTGTCTCACCGAAGCCTGCAAAGTGCTGCCTACTTCTTGCCTATCCATGCTAATCGACATGATGCCATGGATATAATGGACCAATGTGTCGTCTCACTGATAAAATGGGCCAGTGTGATGCCCTACGGGAGATGGGATGTTCAAGATCCCTTTAGTCTAGAGCTTCCCCACCTTGGCACTATTCACACTTTGGAGCAGGTCCTTCTTCGTTGTGGGGCTGTCCTGTGACTTGTAGGACAGTAAGCAGCATCCCTGGCCTCTACCCACTATGTGCCAATAGCACGCCCCCTCCCCCAGTTGTGACAACCCAGAAATATCCCCAAACCTAGCTCAACGCCCCAGTGGAGAACCAGTTTTATGCTATATTATGACAGAAGGTGGCAAACTTAGCGTATACGTAAGGCAGGACCGTGCGTGTGTACTGTTTTCCCTCCCAAGTGGATGCAAACTGCTTCTGATCGCCCCTCATAGAAGAAATGGAAAAAGGAGGCATTTGCCAGACCAGCAGCCACGCACCAGGTACCCGCAGTTGAGACCACTGCTTGGCTGCATTTGTGGACATTCTACTTGCATCTTCTAGAATCCATCTCGTTTTTGTAGGAACCAAACGGGTGAATTGAACAAGGATGAGATGAGGACCACCATTCGTGTGTCTTGGGTCTTTACAGGTGGTGCTCATTTCTGCCAGTTCCCCTGGGAGGTGATGACGAGCTTTTTGTTTGTTTTGTTTTTTCCTAGGTCAGGATGGGGGACAGTTTCAGGGACATCCATCTGGTCTTCCTGACGACAATAGCTCTTAGCCCACGGGCCAGAGAACAGCGTAGGGGTTCCGTCAACCATGTGTGCTGGATCCACCTGATTATGCATTCAGGAACCAGGTAACAGGATGGGCCCGTGAGCTCAGCAGATCCACTGCGGTCAAATCCTGGGCCAGGAGTCCATTGATTTTCTAGCTCCCACCTGCCCCTACTCTAACTGGAGGTCCCGATGACACCGGGGACCCCTGTGTATCAACACATCATCTTGGACCTTGTATCCAGCAGCCATAGAAATGCCTGGTTATTCCCTTTTCACCAGAGCATAGAAACCCAGGCAAGTGGCTAGAAGTCCCTCTGCAGAGGGCCACGTAACCATTACCACGTGGACTTGCCATGTGTCACGGGCCCCTTCTTCCTGGGGACTCAGCCAGCCTCTCCTTCACTGAATGGGTCCTGGGTCTGAGCTCCAGCTCAGTAAAGGATCATGGCCTTTTCCTGGGGCAGCTGCTCTAGCCTTCTGATATCTCGCCTTGAATTCTTCTGGCTGTGTAAATTACAGACTACTCATTTTGGCTGCCCACCTATCTTGCCCCTGGGAACACCATGCTCAAGTAATCATTTTTATAGCTCTCTGCAAGCTCCCTACTTGCCACTCTGACCTTGTAGCTCATGCCCGTAATTCCGCGGCCTTGCTTTGATGTTTAAGTTCCACATTGGGGCCTCTATTGTTTCAGGATCCCATCTTCCCTGTTGCTATCAGGGAGCCCAGTCTGTCGCAGCGTCTCCTCCTGTCGCCATGGCCCATGGAGCACAGCCACCTTTGAGCTTTTGAACCGTGCTGTTACCACTGTCACCAGTGCATGGTGAACGGACGGTCCTCTGGGACTGCCCACGCAACTCGGTGGGCAGGTGGGTTGTCTGGCTGTACACAGCGGCCCCATTCTGCACACCCTCCTCTCTCCGCTTCTTGTTCCCTTCTTACAGCCCCTGCCCCAGCAGCCCTGGCACTTCTAGCTCACCTAGCGTGAGGCCTTGCTTCTTCCGAGCTTCCCGGAGCCATCCTAAATGCAGGTCAGCACCGTCTCCTGGGGGCCTTGCCAGGATGTTAAACCTGCATCCCGGGAGGGTGCCCCTTGTTGGCGAAGTCTCCCCCCCAGCCTCATGCTCCGTCGCCTTTGATCCCAGCACCTTCAAGATCTAACCCCATAGATACCTTTTTGATGTCTGCCAGTGAATGTTGGCTGCCTCCTGCAGCCTCTTGGGCATTTCGTCCCTTCGTTTCCTTAGCGTAACTGAATTACGCGACGCAAGGGAGGAATGCTTGCCTTTAACAAAGAGTGGGCCACTTCTGCCGGCCCAGAGGGTTTAGGAGAACTGGGGAATTCAAGATTTTCAAGTGCATCCACCCAGATGTCCCCCTCCGTATGTCACTTATCAGCATCCCGCTCTTTCCAATCAGGGCTCTGACCTTGGAGCAGCAGACCTGCCTGGCCGAGGATTCGCCTTCTCTGTGGCTCCAGTCATAATTAAGTTCTGGCTCGATCCTCAGCTTTGCCCATCCTCGAGCCGCAGGAGATGAGAGTCTCTTGATATATGCTGCCAAGGAGGCCTCTGGATCTCACACTCCACTTGAGTTGGTGATTACTCTCCCTCAGCCTTTCAGTCTTTCTCCAGCTCGCTGAGAGTGCCCAGGAATCGCTGCCCGACTCCACAGTCTTCACGATGATGACGTCCCCGAACCTCTCAAATGCCTGAGACATCGTATTCAACAACACGGTCCCTTCCGCAGACTTTCCCTCCTGGTTCCACCGACGGCCTTAACAGCTGCGCAGCTACAGCACGACGGGCCCTGCCACCAGGGATGGGCTCCTCGCTGCTGGCTGAGCAGCAAGTAGCACAACTCAGAAATCCCATTTTGAAGTCTGTTTCCTATGACCTCTCCCAGTCCTGTCTTCCATCGGAACCCAGAAGTAGGGATTTCTGCGAAGGGAAAGAACAGAACTGGCCAGGGGGAGAAGTGGAACTGAATGCAGGGGAGGCCCGGCCAGTCCTGCGGGGAGCTCTGGGGTTGGCACGGTCTTTCAGAGCTGTCTCGAATCAAAGGATCTTATTTGATCCTCGAAACAACCCTACAAGGAAAACATTATCATTGTCCTCTGTTTATAGATGAGGCAACTGAGCTCAGAGAGGTAAGTGACTTGCCCACGACCACACAGCTTTCGATGGCTGAGCTGGGATTTACACCCAGGTCTTTCTCCCTCTAAGGGCTCCTTCCAGCTTGTCCTCCGCTGTCTCCTAGGGCCTCTGAGCTCTCTGTTGGAGCCTCTGCATCTGGCCAGCAGAAAAGAAGGGGGTGTCGCATGGGAGGTTTCCCAGGCCAGGCCGGGGCTGGGCAGTCATCACTTCCACCTACATTCCAGAGGCCAGAACGCAGTCACGTGGCCCAAAGCCCCCCTGACCACCAGGGAGGCTGGGAAATGTAGTCTAGCTGTGCTCCCGGGAGCAAAGGAGAAATGGTTTAGGCCAGTTTCAGCCCCAGTCAGGAAGCTGGGTCCCTGCCCTGAGGATAGGGAGCAGTCCTCAGAGCCCATCTGCTGCACTAACTTGCTGTTTGCTCTTGGACTGGGGGCCAAGGAATGGCCGTGGCTGCAGGCCAGGAGCTAACGTAGATGGCAGCGAAGGGGAGTGAGTTGGGAGGTGCCTGAGGTCCAAGAGCCCAGCCCCAGGGCATCTAAGGATGCACAGCCACTAGGAGGGAAGCCGGGCCTGGACTCCAGGCGTACAGGTGCACAGAAGGTCCCGGAGGTGGAGGCTGCTGTTACCCAAGCGGAAGTGAAAAGCGAGGCTGGGGGGTGGGTCAAGGTGATCGCCCCTGCGTGAGCCAGCAAGTACTTGTACAGTCAGCAAGGGGTCAGCGAACACTCACTGATACCCACCTGCCTCGTTCCAGGGGTTTCCTGTAACATCGCGAGGAGCTGGGCCCCAGCTCCTCCCACCCTCGGCTGCACCCAGATGGGGCCCAGGGGCTTCTCGAGCAGGCCAGCCATGCCGTCCTGGTGGGCAGGGTCCTCTGCACTCGTGCACGCTGGGATAGGGACGCAGCACTAATCCTGTCCCTGCCCAGGCCCCTCGCTGCTTCTGCCCATGAAGAATCATGATCCAGCTCGTTAAAGACCCTGAAAAGTCCTGCAGACAGGAACCTTGCTTTTCTTAGTTTAACCAGCATTTTCTAGCCTTATTTCAAAACTTCAAAATTGGAAAATACTGTTGGAGTTAGAAGAAAAACCCAGATGTAAGTTTAAATGCCAACCAGATACCTGCAGGCTCTGGCCTCTTTGCCGATCTGAGCCTCCAGGAAACGGAGATTACAAGACGCTCTTCTACCCTGGGGACCAGCTCAGGGACTATGAAGGGGTGCAAGTAAGACCATCTGCCACTTAGCTAGCTCTTCCAGCTCCTCCCCAAGACTCATGTCCCCAGGGAAGACCCCCCCCCCCAACACACATTCATGAGATGTTATCAGAACCCTGCGAGCTGCCACCTGCCACCGACCAGGAGGTTCAACTTGGGCCATGTTATCATTAGCAAGAAGGACCGAGAGCTCAAGAGTGGAGGCTGGAGCTCCTCTCCTCCTTCCTTACCCTGAAGCCAGAAGCGCAATTGTCACCTGGCCCCAACCCAAGTCCTGTGAACCTGTTCCCATTTGCAGCCTCTCACCCACCTCCCAGAGTGAGAGCAGGAAGCTTGATTTCCCTGGGCGCTCTGGGCTCGGGGCCTGATTATGGCAGCCGCTGAGGATGGCTGCTGGCAGTTTGATTACCCGTGACCTTCAGAGCCGGCGTGGTTAGGAACATGATTTATAACCAAATTACAGGGAATTCTATTGTAGGAAGTCTGGGGGCTGCGGCAACCGCCTGCCGAGGCAGGCTCCAAGCCCCCCGGCCTCCCCAGCAGGGCGCAGGTGCGAGAAGGATCTGGAAGGACCAGGCTGCCCGGGATTAAATCTGAGCGCTGCCTCTAACCGCTGTGTGACCCGGGCAAGGGCCTGACTCCTCTGGGCTCAGCGCTCCTGTTTGCAAAACGGGCCTGGTGACAACCTAGCCACCTCGCAGGGCTGGACGGGCATCAAAGGACATCCAACACAGAAAGTGCCGGCACAGAGTGGAGGGTGCTCGATTTCTCACACCCGAGAATCACTCCTACCAGGAGGAGGAGCCGGGATCAGGGACGGTGGGACCAGGGACGGTGCAGCTGCCACGTGCCAGAGCTCCTGGAACTTGGGGTGCTCCCTTCTTGTCCTCCTCCCCGGTGATTCCTGACGGCCTCTGGTAGAAAAACAAAAAAGGGGGTTTTTTTTGATTCATCAAGCACAGAATCCATTCTGAGTGGTCGGTACCTGCCCAAGCTGCTCGTGAATTCCTTCAAGTATCGTCCTTGTCCTGACCCTCGGGGACAATGACTCCTGCAAACCCGCACTAGGTCCAGCCGCCCGCGGGTGGGGAGTGGGTTTGCACCCTCCCCGTGGCAGTTCTCGAGGTCACGCTCCTGTCTGAGGCCACACGGGAGCAAGCCCGGCCAGGTGCTGAGACAGGCAGGGCCACCTGGGCCCCAGAAGCCGTCCTTGCCAGGGACGCAAAGTCCTCGGCGCGAGGGCGGCCGGAGCTGCGGGTCCAGCGGGGAGAGGAGCTGAGCCCTGGGGCTGCCGGCCGCGGAGGGCAGAGCGCCCCGGACGCCCGCAGCAGCCAGGCCCGGGCACGGCCTTGACCCGCAGCTGGGTGGGGACGCCCCGCTCGGCCCGCACACCCACACACCCCGCGTGCACACTCCACACACACACACACCCCGCGTGCACACTCCACACACACACACACACCCCGCGTGCACACTCCACACACACACACACACACACCCACACACACAGCCCGCATGCACACTCCACACACACACACACACACACACAGCCTGCATGCACACTCCATACACACAGACACACACATTGCATGCACACTCCACACACACACACAGCCCGCATGCACACTCCACACACACAGACACACACACACACTCCCCACACACCCCACACACCAACACACACAGCATACACACTCCACACACACAGACACACACTCCCCACACACCCACACACCCCGCGTGCACACTCCACACACACAGACACACACACCCACACACACAGACACACACTCCCCACACACCCACACACACCGCATACACACTCCCCACACACACAGACACACACTCCCCTCCCACAGACACACATACCCCCCCACAGACACACACACCCCCACACACCCATACACCCCGCATGCACACTCCACACACACAGACACACACCCCGCATGCACACTCCACACACACACACCCCACACACCCCACACACAGACGCACACACCCCACACACAGACTCACACACCCCACACACACTCCACACACAGACACAAACACCCCACACACACTCCACACACAGACGCACACACCCCACACACACTCCACACACAGACGCACACACCCCACACACACTCCACACACAGACACACACCCCCCCACACACACACCCCATACACACACCCCACACACTGACACACACACACCCCACTGAACCCCACACGTCCACACACGGGCAGGTGCCAATTACCCAGGGACCCGCCCCCGCCCACTCTTACCCAGACCCTCGCTGCTCCTCCCTCACGGGTCTTTGGGAGCCCAGATCTGCTTGAGGCCGAGGGGCTCTGCTGTCTCTGAAAACGGGGCAGAGGGGGGTGGCGGGGGGCGCCCTGCTGGCTGTGGCCGTGGCCGTGGCCCACACGCAGGTGCGATGCCGACGTCCCTCGTCCGCCCAGGCGTGGCTGCTCAGAAAACCTTCCACATTCGCGATGGGCCTGATCCTGGCAGCGGCCCTGCCAGGGAGGTCGGCACCTCCAGATCCCCGCGGGGCTGCTGAGGCTCAGAAAGGCGTCGCCCTGCGGGCCTGGGGCCGGCGCTCACGCCAGCTCCACCGACCCCCTGTCCAGTGTTCCTCCGTCCCCGCACCCCGCACCCCGCACGGGGTCTGCAGACAGCTCAGCGAGGGCGAAGTCAAGACCCGGCGAGGAGCCCAGGGGCCACCCCTCCCCTCCCCCACCTGCAGGCAGCCCGGCCGCCCACATTATTTGAAGTCTTCTCCGGGGAGAAGGAAGGAGCCAGTGGAGACCAGAAGACCAGATTCCAAAGGTCCTGAGCGTGCCCTTCGGAACTGGGCAGACCGAGTTCAAATCCCTCTCTGCTCTTCTTCCAGCGTGAGGTCATTTTGTCTTCCAAGCCTCAGTTTTCCCATCTGTAAAATGGGAAGTCCATGAACTAGTTACCTAAAACAAGGTGATCGACTCTATTCCGGTTGGTGTGAAGAGTAATTGAGATAGCACCGGCTCAGCTGCGGAAGAGCTGCTCAGTAAATAATTATTATTCTTAAACACATTAGCAAAAGGGATTATCCCACTATCTATTTACAATCTTTTCCTAATCCAAAATGTACAACATTCATCACCTGGTTCCCAAATCTGTCCTCCTTAAATGTCACATGGAACCAGGTAGGGTATGCGTAAATACAGTCAGAAGCGCATCTATCGCCGACGTCAATTTCCCTTTGAAATCACGTTTTCTTTACCCTGAGTTCACTAGTGAAAGGCTGGCTTAGCAATCTTTTAATTTCCCCCAATGCGACCAAGCTACAGCTGTCCCAGCCTCCTCCCCAGCCCCCAGCCTGCCCTCACTGGCCACTGGTGACCCCCACTCCTGCCACACTGTCCCTGGGTCACAGGGATGAGACCTTTGGCTCTGACCCCCCGATTTGATGCCGAATCCCAACCTCGTCTCATGAAATCGAATTAACAACCTGGTCCGAGCACTCCTTTGGGTCAGCCTCTACTTTCTCTCTCCTTCCTCCTTTTCCCGGCCTTTCTCCCAATCCCAGAGAAGAAGATGTTCTTCTTCCACTAGCCCCCTGACTCCGCATCTGTTTCCTTTGCCAGCTCCTCTTTGGTGGCCAACTCTGCCCCCACGGAGGCTGACCCCTCGGCCCTCCACACGCACGCTCCTTTTTGATCTGCCAGAGACATCAGCCTTCCCCCTGGCTTTCTCAGTCCAGCAAAATGAAAAGAATCCTACATTTCAAACATACGAGGAAAGAGCTCCAAAGAGCCGAAGTGACTTCACCAAAGGTACACAGCAGATCGATGGCCAAACATAGTAACTTGGCAATTCCACCCCTAGGT
Source organism: Mirza zaza (assembly GCA_008750895.1). Classification (NCBI taxonomy): domain Eukaryota; kingdom Metazoa; phylum Chordata; class Mammalia; order Primates; family Cheirogaleidae; genus Mirza; species Mirza zaza. The sequence goes on along the minus strand of VSMD01102750.1, from coordinate 144,947 downwards.
GTGCACCCCAAAGAATTGCAAACAGAAAACTCAGACCCTCGCACTTGAATACAAGCATCGTAACAGCAGCATTGTTCGTAACAGCCAAAAGGTGGAAACAATCTGTGGAAACAATCCAACAAAATGTGGTATCTCTAGACGATGGAATATTATTCAGCCATAAGAAGAAATGAAGTTCTGATATATACTGCAATGCGGGTAAACCTTGAAAACAACCTGCTACGTGAAAGAAGCAAGACACCCAGATATAAAAGGACAAATGGTATGTAATCCCACTTATATGAAATATCTAGGTTAGGCAAATCCATGGATACACGAAGTGGAATAGAGGTGACTAGGGGGTAGGGTGGGGGTGACTGGGTAGTTACCCCTCATAGGTACAGAGTTTACATTGGGGCGATGAAAAACTTCTGGAAATGGATGATGGTGATGGTTGCACAGCAATATGTGTGTATTTAATGCCACTGAATTGTATGTCTAAGAATGGTTAAAAAAATTTTTAAGTGTACAATTTTTAAGTATACAGTTCTGATCATCGATGTTTGGACGTTAGATAATTTTATGCTATGTATATTTCACCACAATAAAAAATTTTTTAGAATTAGTTAGACGGCCTGGATGCAGTTACTGCTCAGCCAGTAGGTAGACCTCGGGCCGCCTGCTCCCAGGCGCTTGCTGTTGAATCCCAACACTCAGGTCCAGCTACATTTTTCCCTTGAATCATCAACAGCCCCAACAATGATGATCATTTACTGAGCTCTTGCCCTGGGCCAGATGCCAGGTACGGTGCCGAGGGCGTTCCATGCAATCCATGCAACCTCTTATTTAAGCTTGGACGCCTCTGACTCTGTCCTCCCCTTCCTGCCTCCTTCTGCTTTTTCAGTGGCTCATGTCACCCTTCTTTTAGCTATCTGCCCTACTGGCCCTTTCCCCTTGCTGTTGACACTGCCCCTTCCCAGCACACGTAACTTCAGCCACACGGGTGCTTCTCCATCCGGGTCTGCCTGCCCCCTGGGCACCCGGGTCAGCCCAATCAGCAAGTCTCAGAGCTGGACGGAACCTTTGGCGGCACCCTCTTTTGATGCATAAATAATATTCCCATGATCCCACAAAAGTGCCTGTGCTGTCAGCTCCAGCACATCCAGGAAGAGGCGACTGGCCAATCCCCATGGCCTGCAGGTAAAGTCCAAGCTCCTTAGCATGGCATTTGGGGAATGGACACCCCCCCCCCAACTCCTCACCTGACTTCCAGACAGGTGACGTGTCTTATTTCTGTGTTTCCAAAATGCAGCCAGGGCTGGCACTTAAGTCACTCAGGTTTACTCAACAAGCAGTTAGGGACTGTTACTGATGGGTATACAGTGGGAACCAAAACAATGCAGCCCCTGCCCTCGTAGAGTTTAAAGGGTGACAGGAGGGACGCATCAGCCAGCACAGAAATAGACTCATATAAATGAGAACGATTTATCACTGCCAAGAAGGAGAAATTGATAACTGCCAACAGAAAAAGTTTATGAGAGAAACCAATGGGGGAACCTACCGTGTGTAAAATGCTTGATGAATGAACAAGCCAAGGAATACATTAACTAAATCGCTGGATCAAAGGATGGTGGAGAACTCTGATCAGAGGAGAAACTGTTGTTGCAGCCGGGCGTGGCAGCTCACACCTGCAATCCCAGCACTTTGGGAGGCAGAGGTGGGAAGATCACTTGAGCCCAAGAGTTCGAGATTGCAGTGAGCTATGATCGTGCCACTGAACTCCAGCCTGGACTACAGAGCAAGGTCCTGTCTTTGTGGGAAAAAGGAAAAGAAAATAAAAGAGCCGGTTGCAAGTATGGACACTGGAGCCAGACTGCCTGGGTCCATATCCTACGTGTACTACTCACCAGCTGTGTGACGTTGGACAAGTCACGTAACCTCTCTGTGCCTAAATTACTTCACTGATAAAACGTGGAATAACAATAATGCCTCAGCTCATAAGTTATTAGCTTTTGATGCGTAACAAATAATCTCAAAATGTTGGTGGCTCATAACCTCGATACTCATGTTCTTTCTCACAGGTCTGCGGTTAGCCGATCCTCTGCTGGGCTGGCGCAGAATCAGCCAGGCTTTTCTCCCGCCCACAGGGTGGGTTCAGGTCAGCTCCACGTGCTTCCTCGTTCTCCACGGGCCAGTGGCTCCCAGGGTCTGTCTCTGTCACAGGTGATCACGGGAGCGCGGGAGGACAAGCCAAACCTACCAAGCACCCTGAAACCTCTGTGGGCATCACGTCTGCTGACACGCTGGCCAGGCGAGTCGCACGGTCAAACCCAGTAGGAGCAGGGTGGGGGCTAGTCTGCTCGGGCCGCCGTGACAGAACACCACGGCCTGGGCAGCTCGAACACCAGAAATTCATTTTCTCACAGTTCTGGAGTCTGGAAGTCCAAGATCCAGGAGCTGTCAGGGTTGGTTCCTGGGGGAGGCTCTCTTCCTGGCTTGCCGATGGCCACCTTCTCCCTGTGCCCGCCCATGGCCCTTCCTCTGTGTTCATCACCCCGCCGCCTCTTCCTCCTCTAGTGAGGACACTGGACGTGTTAGATTAGGACCCCATCCTTATGCCCTCATTTAACTGTTTTTTTTTTTTTTTTTTGAGACAGAGTCTCACTCTGTTGCCTGGGCTAGAGTGCCGTGGCGTCAGCCTAGCTCACAGCAACCTCAAACTCCTGGGCTTAGGCGATCTTCCTGCCTCAGCCTCCCAAGTAGCTGGGACTACAGGCATGTGCCACCATGCCTGGCTGATTTTTTCTATATATTTTTAGTTGTTCACCTAATTTCTTTCTATTTTTAGTAGAGACGGGGGTCTCTCTCTTGCTCAGGCTGGTCTTGAACTCCTGACCTCAAAAGATCTGCCCGCCTCAGCCTCCCAGAGTGCTGAGATTACAGGCATGAGCCACCACGTCTGGTCCCTCATTTAACTTTAATTAAGAAGGCAATTCAGTCCATAACAGGTAGGAAAATATACTCCCACTACTCTAGAGGGAGCTCCTGCCAAGTCACATGGTGGAGGGTGGAGGGGCGTCTTTCTACACTAGGGAGTGAAGAAATGGCAGCAGTAATCTCATCTTCCATGTTGTTTTAAGAGATAAATATGTTTATTGGTGTAATGTGTTTAGGACAGCGTTTGGATTTTGTAAACTCTAAAGAAGTTTGGCTATTTGCTATTTTGTAGTTCAGCTAAAATACCTACCATGTGATGGTTTCACAGGTGTGGGTACCTATAATATGTGAAACTTATCAAAATGTATATTTTGTACATTGTGTAACTCATTGAATGACAATTATACCTCAATAAAGTTTTATAAACAGATACACAGATAGATAAATGTATTTATTTATCAAAAAATCAAGCCCCGTCAATGCAATGTGGCATCCTGGATTTGACCCTCCGTCTGAAAAAGAACATTAGTGGGAAAACTGATGAAATCTGAATAACACCTGAGGTTCAGTTAATAGTACTGTGCCAGTGTTAGTCTCTTAGTTTTGATAGATGCGCCATAACTATGTAAGATGTTACCATTAGAGGAAACCGGGTGAAGGGTGTGGAGGAATTCCCTGTACTATTTTGGTAACTTGCCTGTAAATCTAAAATTACTCCCCCCAAAAGCTAAAAACAAACAACTCCACCCCAACCCCCGTGGCTCCCTTCTGCCTACCACTGGGCGAGCAAATGCCGGCTTCCGGACCTTGCCTCTGTTTCCTCTGGCCCGTGAGCTCACTGCCGAGATCAGATCTCAGATCCACAGTAGAGAACTCATGATGCCATTCTAGTGACAACTCGAGGCTGTGCGGAAATGAAAAGGCCCAGTCTCCCAGACTGTCGCAGGTGGCAGGCTGATTCCCTGCACCAGGTGATGGCCTCGAGTTGTCTCCAGGCCCAAACCTGTGATGTCAGAAGCAGCAACGGCAGCAGAAAAGAAGTGGGATTTAGACAAGCCACTTCATGCAAATCTAACCTTTCTACCTGCCACCCAGTCAGACTTTGTTTATGACGCCCAAGCTGCCTAAATTAGAACACACCAGCAATCACGACAGCATGTCGGAAAGGCCAGGGGGTCCTGCGTCCACCACCAGCACCCTGGGAGGGAAGCTGCCCCAGTGGGGGTCAACGCCACAGGAGGCGACTGGACATCTGGAGTGGCCCACCAGAAGCTTGTTCCCCTTTTACCTTCTGTCTGGGTGGGGGGCCATTGGCACCTCACAATCACCCTGTCAGTTCAAAGTCCAAAGGGAAGGAGAAACTTCTCTTTCTCCAAGTGTTCATGTACACAGTCCCAGGGAAGGATTCTGATTGGCTCATCTTGAGTCATGTGCCCATTCCTGGGCCAATCACTGTGGCTGGGGGTGGGGCATATGATTCCAGGATAGTGTAATGGGCTCCCCCTCCAGAAGCACACAGAGCAAGGAAGGTGTGAGGAAAGAGCACTTCTCCAAAAGGGAGGCACACGATCCAATCTGAGTCATGAACTGTCAGAATAGGGGGAGAAGCAGGATGGAAAGCGAAACCTACAGATGCCCCTCTACCCTTCCAGGGGCTCCCAGGCTCTTGCAAGCCCAACTCCAGCTTGGGTTGCATTTTCCCTGTACATCAAGGTAAAGTGAACGTTAGTGTTAGACTTTGAGAGATTATACCAGAGCCAGAGATGGAATCCAGGTGGCCACGTCCCAGGGTGCTTTTTGGGTGTCTCTGGTCTTGCCCTACGTGGGGGAGCAGGAGGGAAGCCACTCTGGGGTCAAAGAGTTGCACACATCCTCACACCTGCCCTGCCCAAGGATTCGGTTTTTCCACGACATGTTTCCTGAGCTTCTGCCACATATTGGGCTCTAGGCAGGACACAGGGAATGCAGAAACAGAAAGGGCAGGTGGCCTGTCCTCAGAAGGCCACCAGCTGTGGCAGTGGCATGGGGAGTGTCAGTGGGGCTAACACAAGCAGGGGATCCTCAACCCCCAACCATGGCCACCCTGCCCCTGCGTGACACATGCCTACAGGACCCCAGTGCCACATCCCAGAGCCCACTACTGATGTCAGCTGCAGCTGCAGAGGACAGTCCCGTGAGGCCCCAGACTCACTCTGGGCGGGCAGCCTCTGCGTCCTGCAGATCAGAGACCCCCTCGGGGCAAATGCAGCCCAGTTAACACCCCAGCCAGTGGGGAAGGGGCCGCTGGATGAATCTCAGACCATCCCTGGACTCAGCACCCCTTCCCCGGGCCACAACCTCAATATGGCTTGTCCTCCTTCCCTGGCTCTCTTCTCACCCCCTGGCGCCTGCTTCCCAATTAAACTACCTGCACTCAGGTACTTGCCTCAGGTGCTACTTTGGGTGGGGGCGGACTCCAACCAGGATATCCAGGCTCACGTTGGCACCATGGGGACACGCAGATGAAATGGCCCCTCATCCCTGCCTTTGACAGAACTAATCGTATAACCTGCAGGAAGACCCCATGGCACACGACAGCCAAGGCCACTTCAAGGGGCTTCCAGGGAGGAACCAGGTGACAGCCCTCCCCCATTCAGCCCAGGCCCTCGGGTCCCCCGGGGCCCTAAGTCTCACCCCAGAGTGGTTCCCTGGCCAAGGCTACACCGGCCTGGCTGTCGGTTCAGCCCTACTGACGCCCCTGGGGACAGTGCGGTTTAGCTGCCAAAGACAAGCCCAGAAAGTAATTTCCCCTTCTCCACTAATTGCTTTCCGCAGCCTGGCCTGGCCCTCCCCCTGCCCCTCCCCTCCTCCTCCCTGTCTCCTTTCTCCGCCTCCCAAGGACAAGGACATGGAGATACAGCCCCCCTGGGCCCAGCCTGTCTCTCTCAGACAGAGTTTTTGAAATGTAATTCCAGAGGTGACAGTTGGACTGTGGCTGGCACAGCCCCCAGGGGAGGGACGGCTTCTAGCAGCTCCCAGGGACCTTGGGACTCTGCTGGCCGAGAGGCTCCAGGCTGGGAAAGGAGCCCCCACACCCCCCACTCACTCTCTTACTCACTCGCGTCCTCCTCTGTGGTTCTTCCATGGCCTCCTTAAATCGCCCTGGCAGAGACGCTTGTCCCGCTACCAAAAATCCACCCCTGTCCCCTTCCCAGACCCCTTGCTGCCAGGTGGAGCCATGTGACTGGCTCTGGCCAAAGGCTATAAGTGAAAAGTATTAATAAGAGAAGTTGATTTCAGGCTAAAATACTAAAAAACAATGGCCAGCGCATGCGGTGGCTCACATCCGTAATCCTAGCACTCTGGGAGGCCGAGGCAGGAGGATCACTCGAGCCCAGGAGTTCAAGACCAGACTGAGCAAAAGTGAGACCCTGTTTCTGTAACAAATAGAAAAACTAGCCGGGCATGGTGGCGCATGCCTGTAGTCCCAGCTACTCGGGAGGCTGAGGCAGGAGGATGGCTTGAGACCAGGAGTTTGAGGTTGCTGTGAGCTAGGCTGACGCCACAACACTCTAGCCCAGGCAACTAGGCGAGACTCTGTCTCAAAATAAATAAACAAAAGGCCAGTGTGCGGCCGTCCCTTCTCTCACCCCCTGCTGCGGTGGCCACAGAGCCCTCGTGTCCAGGTGCCACAGCCTCAAAGTGATGGAGCCGCCACCAGCCTGGCCCTCAGCCTGGCCTTGTGCCGGGCAGGGCGTGCCCATCGCTCTAGACCACCTGGACGTACGGCGTGAGGAGCAAACCTCTGGGGCTATGCCTACGGTCTGGGGTTGGCTTGTTGGGCAGCACAGCCCACAGAGCCCCGACGAATTCACTGTTTAGCCCTCCCCAGCCCACCCTCTGCACAGCCCGGAGAGCAGGCCCCTGCTGGGTCCGAGCTCAGACTCCCTCCCCTGTCCAGGCGCCGGTGGCCCCGGTGGGCTGCTGGCTGCTGACGGTTTCTGCAGCACCTGCAGGACACTGAGGCAGTAGCCGAGCACACCAGTGTAGACAGCAGGGCCGCCTCCTGCCGCTCGGTAAGCCGGTCGGAAGAACCTGCTCACAGATCCAGTGGCTGCCCCAAGTAACATTTCCCCACGGTGGCCTTAGTGGCCAAGGACGAAAACCAAGGCGTGGATCACCAATGAGCTGAGGTCGTGAGGGGGCCGGGGTGGGTGAGCGGCTGCTACAAAGCCTCCTTCTTCAAAGAGCCTTGGGAGCCACCCACGGCCCCAGCTGTCCCAGCCTCACACATGAGGACACTTTGGCCCAGAAAGGCTCTGGGACTTCCCCGGGCCGCCACGGTTAGGACCCAGGGCCGTGACTCCCACTACAGCCCCTGTCTCCCGGGGTCAAGCAAAGTGGGGTCAACAGGACATTGTCGAGGGGCGTGAGCGCCGAGCCGGACTTTCTGGAAGCCCAGCTAGACCCCTGTGTCTCAACCGAAGGCACCCCTCACTGAGCACTGGCTGCGTGCACAGCCCAAACAAGCTGTTTTAGTGAAATAGAAGAAACGGAAGACCCGGAACTGCTCAGGGAGCTAGGCAGCGGCGGAAGGGAACTGAGGAGAAATAGCCTCGTTGTGTCACATGGGCTCGAGGGACCCAAATCTAGCAGGTGGTACAAAGTCGGCGTTTCGTGGGGGCCATTTCCTGTCCTCCCCTCTCCCCAGACTTGTCCCTTTCCTGCAGAAGCACAGGGAGGGCGCCCTGCCACACAGTAGCTGCTACTGCACCCTTTTCACCACACAGGGCTCAAGGCTCTTCCAGTCCGCCCCTCCTCCGCGCCCACCCGCTCTCAGGAACGTTTCCGTGACACCCACACCACGGAGGGGCAGCGGAGAAAGCCGTGTCGCAGCACCTGCGCCCAGGCTCACCTTGGACTGAAACCCTTCCTGTCGCCACAGCCCCTTTGTTCAGCTGGCTCTTGCTCAAACTTCAACACCCAGACGAGTCACCTCCTCCAGGAAGCCCTCCCTGTCCTCCCCCTCCTCCAGGCTGGCTCCCAGCAAGGTCGGGTGGCCCGGCTGACATGCAGCAGGTGCTGCGCATGGTGCTCCGCTCCGGGCTTGCTCAGTTGCGTTTGCCTGTTTGCGAGTCTTCTTCCCCCAGCCGAGGCTGAGCTTGTGACCATGAGCCCGGAGTGGGCACATTGCCCACTTTGGGGTCCTCCATGGTTAGCACAGGGCTTGGCACTGTGGAGCTGCTCGGTAGATGTTTGTCGAAAGCATGTTTTATGCATGGGGACATTGTGTGAATAAACTGCAGACGATGAGGATGATTGTGAAATCCCAGGCAGCGGGAACTAAGATGGGAATGGAGAGTGTGTGTGTGTGTGTGTGTGTGTGTGTTGCTAGGGGCCAGTGTCACCCAGTCCCTTCAACCACACCACACAGGTACAACCTCCCTCCCATCTGTCTGCAATTTCGTGGCAATCCCGATACCCTGTCCTAGTGCCAAATCGTGCACAGACCATGTGTCTGGTTTGGGGTTCATAAACTCCAGTCCCTGTGCGCGGAGGTGATCGAGCCTGCCCGCTGCAACGGACCAAAGCGTTCAAAGCCTTTCGGAAGCCGGGACTTAGCCCAGGAGGCGGAGAGAAGAGGGTGGTCTTTGGGGGACCCCTGGCCTTCCTCATCAATCTGGAGCTGAGAGGACGTTGGGAGACATCTGGTGCCTGCAGCACGCCCACTGATGCTGGGCAAGGCCACATGGCACGTGGACCGAGCACGGGAAAATTAGCTGCTGGCGTAATTGACCGCTCTGTTATCCAAGGGGCTGCTTGAACAGACGGAGCAGGAAACGCAAGGAGCAGAGGTGGGCTCGGCCACGTGCTTCCTGGCTCAGAGGAACGTCCCGTCCCTCACCTTTGGAGGGTCAGCTCTCCAGGCCTGACCCTCTTCTGTAAGGAGGATTGGCCACCACTCCTTGGGCCCCCAAGGGGCACAGGCTCTGTCCAGACCTCTCCCATTGTCCTTACATATTTGATTATGTGTCTGTGCGTCTGTCTCCCTCGCTAGCTGGTGAGCCTCTTGCTGCAGGTATACTAAGTCAATCACCTGTGTGCTAGGTACTCAAAAAGCAGTTTGATGGATACATGGATGGATGGATGGATGGAAGGATGGATGAGGTCTGCCCAGGAGGTGCCCAGGAGGTGCACGATTGTAATAGCTACCATTTTTGAGCTCTTACTATGTGGAAAGCGCCATGCTAAGTCCTTTTGGTGTATATTTTTCTCATTTAAGTCTCACAGCAGCCCTCTGGGTTCCGTAATCGTAACCAGGTTTCCGATGAGAGGACAAGAAGACAGAGGTTGTGGCCATGTGCTCCACATCACACGGCCAGAAAGTCCCTGGGCAGAAATTCACAGCTAGGCGGAGTCAGTGACTCCAGGTCCCAGACTCGTAAGCACTCTGGCTCACAACCTTCTGGTGGACCCGCTGCCTTTTCTCCAAGCCTTGGTTTTTCCCATCTGTAAAATGGGGGTAACAGTACCCACCTTGAAGATCGCACATGTAAGGGTGGAGCCGGGAACACTGTAGATTCCCAGGGACCGTGTCTGTCTGGGTTCTCTGGTCTACACCCCCGGGGGGTCCCAGCCGTGAAGCGGCTTCTCTGGTTGCTTGTCTCCCCACAGTGGCACCTCCATTTGGTCCCCACTCTGCCCTGCTCTTCTGCATTGACACAGATGATGACCTGTTTCATTTTAATTTGCTGCTGGGGACCACCCACAATGCTCCCTGGGGCAGAGCTTCCTTGTGTTTGCAGGAAACCAGTTAAACCACCATGCTGAGTCCTGCGCACTGGGCAGCAGGCTTGCCAGGGACAGCTGGGGTCCCTTTCTGCACCCCCTCCCTGACTGCCTTTCCCTCCTCTCCTGCCTCTCTCCCTTGAACTCAACAGCGCATAACGATGGAACACATCAATCTCATCTCTGCCAGCAGCAGGCAATCTCGCCTCCTGTGGGAAAGGCCTGACTACTCCCCTGACCCACCTGAGTGGATTGGGGGCAATCTGACTGTTTGGGGGCGACAGTCCTCCAGCTCTCCCGGACAACGCGGGAGTGAGCAGGTTGTTTCCTGCACGCTTGGTTCAACGGGGAGCAAGTGAAGCTCTCAGCTGGCTGCGTCGGCTCTATCAGGGTGGACTTCTTGGAAGAGGAAGGAGTCACCCTGATGCTGAAACGAGGGTGGGGACAGTGGGGCAGTCTGGGTGGGAGCAAAGCAGGGAAAAGAGGAATTTTGTTGGAAGTGAGAGAAGGAGGTGAGGAAAGGAAAAGAGAAGCCGGGGTGCCTGGCAGGCTGGGGGGAGGAAGGCGAGGCCTGTGGAAGGCGCAGGGGCCTGCAGGCGTTGCCTGACTGCTGCAGGACAGCAGCCACCAGGGTGGGGGTGAGGGGAAGGGACCTCTGGCCAGCTTGGCGGACTGCGGGGCCAGCCCTGGCCCAGGGAATGGTGCTCTCCAGAAAGAAACAGCAAGAACTGGGAATGAATGGCCTTGCTAATTGGCCGTTTGTTTTTTATGTATTTTCATTAGCAAGATAAAATAACAACGAATCATGTAACTATCTCCTCGTTTGGGAAATAAATGCTCGTTAACCACCTGAGTGTTCTCCCGCTGAATGAGCCTCTGCTCCTGGCTAGGGGACAACAGGGCGGGGAAGGAGAAAGCCCTGGCGGCCCTGACCTCAGAGCCCAGGCCCAGGACTTCCAGCAGCGGGCGGCTGAGCCCAGGGTGGGGTTGGGTGGGCCCCCAAACAGGTCAAGTGACACTCCTTGAACAACCAAGATGTTCTTCCTCTGCCAGAGAGAGGGTGTTGGTCATTTGTCTCCTCTCCCAGCAGATGTCCTGTCCCCAAGTCCCCTCCTGACAGCCATCCTTCGACAGGTGCTCTGGAAAGGGGACAGTGAGCAGGCAGCTGGGTCTCCATGGTGACCCTGTCTACTCAACCTCCCATCACAAAGAGGGGGAAGGGCTAGGGAGGCCTTGGTTGGTGGGGAAGTGGGGCAGGGGAGCCCGTTACCCAGGCAACTCCCTCGAGGTCCTAGCCCAGGGCTCCCTCCCACGGCAGGGGCTGGTGTTGCCATGGAGACGCCTGGGCAGCTCAGCTAAGCTGGCGGCCTGGCTCCCCTCCCAGCCCTGGGGGCACAGGACACAGGAGGGAGGCTCCAGAGTCCTCTCTCCACATTATGTGCACGAAAGAGGGGTAGCTTGCCAAGAAGGAAAGTTCCAGAAGACAGTGTGCTCCTCACTTCGCCCTCTGCCTCCCCCACACCACCATCCTGCTCTTGTTCTTAATCTGCCTCAAGAGAGCGGGTGCTGGCACCCACCCTCTGTGGCATGTGGTCCTGTCCCTCCACCTCTTGGCCTTTCTTTCTCAGCGATGCTCATCACTTCAGGCAGAAAGCCTACCCAAGGGTCACCATGACGACCAACCAAGCCTTTGGTCTCCATGGTGACAAGCCCACAATGTTATTGTTATTTATTTATAGGGAATTTCAAAGGATTTTCTACTCCCTTGCCCAGGCCTGGCATTTGGGAGATTGGGGTAGGACCATCATTCTCCCCTTAGCCTGCACCAGGGAACAAGGTGGAGGGATGTTGGGTGACAGCTGCAATGTGGCCAATAAATACCTCCTTGACGCTGCAGAGGAAGTGGTCTAGGCTTTTCCCCAGCCTGCCAGATACCTGGGGAGCCTCTTAAGAGCCACTTAGCAGCCGCCATCCTTTGGGAGTTTCTAAGTGCAGCTTCAGGGGATGAATGGATTGATTGAGGCATATCCTGCTTCACTCTAAAGAATAACTGATGGAACTCACAGAAATATACTGAGCCCAACAGAATAAAAACGGATGAGAAGCCTGGAGCAAAGAGAAAAATAAGATAATGCCAGGCTAAAGGGACAACACAAACTATAGGTTACTAGCAGTAAATGAGAGGGCTACAAATCCAACTCTGAGCTTCCTGATGGTCATAGCAAAGAAAGAAACAATATTTACGGAGTCTATATGAGAAAAAAAATACAGTTCAGGAGATGTGTTGGCTATAAGGAGAGCAATCTGAGGATACATTCCTAGGACACCAGAGGTCCTGCCCACCAGCATCTGGGCCAGTGTCTTCAATTTGTTTAGCTTGTTGACTCTGCCTTGTTTTCTCCTTTTCCAATAAAGCCTGTGTCTTAACCCATGCCATGCGACATTGTGTAGCTTATCCCACGCCTGGAACACGATGGAAAACCCATGGGACCCACCTGGAAGAATAAATAGAGACCTGAAAGGGATCTAGCTTGCACGGCAAGTTATCATCATCCAAAATCATATCCATTGGGGGTGTTTTCGGTTGCAAATAACAGAAAGCTGACTCAAAATGGCTTTGCCAAATAGGAAATTTACAGTTTCACAGAACAAGGCATTCTGAGGCCAGGCAGCTCCAGGTTGGTGGATTCTGAGCTTCCTTGGCATCACGCTGGACCCAAGTGCCTTTCACCTTTGAGCGGGGCCACCCTCAGTGTGTCAGTGTGGCAACCAGGGTTCCAGCCATCACAGGCAGCTGTGTGTCCAGCAGAGGAAGTGGGTCCATCTTCTGTGTGTTGTTCTAAGAAAAAAACATTCCCAGAAGCCACCTGCAGATATCCCATCAGGCGTCCTTGGCCACATTTGGGTCACCTGCTCCCAGCTAAGGTAACCCAGGGCAAGGTGAGTGTGACTAGTCAGACGGACCAGCCACATGGAGGAGAGAAAGGACTCTGAAACAGAACCCACTGCAGAAGGGAGGGTTTCAGGCAGTTGTCACAGGGAGGCACCCCAGAAGCAAACCTCGAGATGAGGGTTTGCATGTGGGATCCAAGGAGGGGCTCCCAGAAGGAACTGGCAAGGGGACAGAAGGACAGGACAGAGAAAGGGAGGAAGCTGAGCAAAGGCCCAGCCTGGGCCTGAGCCCAGGGGTGAGGCTGCCTAAGATAAGAAGTGTGAATTAAATCAGAGGGGCTGTTCCAATTCCAGGCAAAGGGGTGGACTTTCCTTCCCCATGCAGTCGCTAAGGGCTGCCTCTGGAGAGACACACGCCAGCACTTCCGGTTCTCTGTGCAGGCGGGCACACCGGCTGGGGTGGCCTGGGGCAGTCCTCTGAAGACAGTCACAAGGGCAGGCTGGCTCTCAGAAGCAAAGCACACTGGAGCCGAGGGAAACACACACAGAAATGATCAAAGGAATCCCAGGAGCCTCTGGTCAACCTCAACCAACAGAGTCCGCCACAGAAAGGACCTGTCCCCCGCTGCAAGGCCAGCACCGTGGGCACAGAGGGCCGGTCTGTCACCTGCATGTGCTGTGGCCTCAGCCCCTGCACCTGCCGGCACTCCATAAACACGTGTTGCATAAATGCACGAGCCTTCAGGGCCTGGGGCTCAGAGGGAGCTGGGGCTGGGGCTCGGGACCTCCCCCGCACATGAGGTGACCTCCACGTTCACCGTCCTCTCACCGCCTTCCAGCCCAAAGCCCCTCCTGGCAGGAGGTGGCCCCCACTCCCAGCCCACACTCTGTTTTCCTAAAGCAGGAGCAGCCCCTCGGAGAGCTCCCCGCAGGCCAAGCCGGTCAGGTGGAGGCACCGAGGGCGGGGGCCACCCTCAAGGACCGAATGTACCCGAGAGAAGCAGCTCAGCACTGTTATTCTGAAAAAAGGTGTAAATGAATTCATTGCAAACCACGCTGCTGCCTCACCTTCCAGCCGCTTCCGCAGGCATAACCTCATGCATTGCTCACAACTACCCCGTGACGGGGTGCAACTGTGTTGCCCCCATCACCCCCAAGTGAAGGCGGAAGAAACAGGCTCGGAAAAATGACTTCACTTGCTCGCAACCAGAGAGCCCCAAGGGGCCAGGTCCCACTCCGCCCTTCCTCTTACGTGTTCCAGAAAGACTTCTTGCCTGGAGCTGAGCCCCGGCCCAGCACTGTGCGTCTGTCTTTTCCATCTGCCGCTTGCCCTGAACCACGAGCTCATCGAGAGAAGAGACTAGGTCTCTTCCAGGGCCATCTTCCAGGGCCTGATCCAGCCTCTGCGAGAGGGTTGTTGGGGGCGTTGGCAAATATTCCTTTTCTCTCCCCTCGGGGCATGCGGGCACTTCCCTACCCACTTGAAGTTAGACGTGGCCATCAGACTTGCTTTAGCCCATGAAATGGAAACAGAAATGACGTGTTATTTCCGAGCGGACACTTTGAGAGGAGGCACGTGTGACGGCAACGATCTAGATGGTGGCTGCTGCTTCCCAGAGTGAGGACGACACAGGCCTGTGATGACAAGTAACCTGACCGAGAACTATACCGCGTGCTCTCACGTCACTGAAGGTAGGGGGATGTTTGTTACTGCAGCGTAACCTGCCATATCCTGATTGACACGGCACATGTTAGTTGACGCTCAATAAATATTTTTAGAAAGAAACAAAGAAGGGGGAGAGGAAGGAGGGAAGGGTCCCCTGATGTGAACAAGGACCTGTGGTCCTCTCTGAGCAGACCAGTGGAGAGACAGATACTTCAGGACCCCAGCTGATCGGGTAAGTGGGTGCCTGCAGCTCGGACACCCCTGCCCCTCATCCACACCGCAGGATTCTGAGGTCTGGAGTTGGCAAGGGGAACCTGGATCTTCCAGGCCCAGGATCCACCCCCCTCCCCCAGCTATGGAGAGGGCAGCCCGAATCCAGGGAGGAGAGAGGCTATTTCCCCCCACTCCAACTGAAGACTTTTTTCAGCCAAATGAATAATTCATTGTAAATGACTTTGAGATGAGTCGTGTCTCCATGTTGCCACCCGATTATATGTACCATAAAAAGCAATGACAGTAATTTATCTCCTTTCTCTCGCGGGGTGGGCCGTGGTGATGGGGAGGAAATGCTTGGTGCCTGGCATGGGGTTATGAATCATTCCTCCTAGCAGTTAAGCTGCAAGCTGCTGATGCTTTTACTGATTTGGCATTAAATAACTCCAGCCTCGGCCTGAGAGCAGAGAGGGGGTCTGGCTTCCCTCCCTAGGGGAGAGGCAAGGCGGCGAGCAAGGCAGGGAGGAGGGCAGAGGTGGAAGGAGGAGGTGGCGTGCAGTTTGGCCTCATCGGTTTGCCCCGAAGTTGTCTTTTCCCTAGGATCCGGGGACTGAGCCTGTGGCCTGAGACGCAAGTGACAATGTCGCAACTGAGGAGTTTCAGCTGCACGGATTGCAGAGGGAGACACGCAGCCTGGCCAGGTGGCTCCCAGGCTGCTCTGCGGCCTTCCCAACGTGCAGGTGCCTGAGAGGCAGGAGCGCCTCGCCGGCCTCAGGTGGACGCAGGTGTTGGTGCTGGATGAGTCCCAAGACCTTCACGGCCACAGGTGCTGTCTTCTCACAGACAGAGCTCCCACAGGAAGACTGTCTCCCGGATTGCAGATGGAGAAACCAGGGCCCACAGCGAGGCAAGAGTGAGATCAAAGGCACCAAGAGAAAAGGGTGGTAGAACACACATCCCCCCAAATCAGATCGGAACTGCCTCCCCCACCCCGATTACCTTTCCTGTGCATAGACAAAGAAGATAGAAGTAATCCCAGAGAACTCTGGAGCTGTATCTACAAGGTGCATATCTTTATTTTCACAAAAAAAAGTATTTCATTTTTACCTTTTAGGGGCACGGTGAAGATCAAACCCAAGCTTTATTCCCCCAGCTCTGCATTCCTGTCCCACCCTGGTCAGTGACAGCACAAACATTTTTACACATTTCCAGGCCTTAGACTCACCCTCTTTTGCATCAGAAACTCCAAGGTAGGGGAGGGGGATGTTTGTTACTGCAGTGTAACCTGCCATATCCTGATTGACATGACACATGTTAGTTGACACTCAATAAATATTTTTAGAAAGAAATAAAGAAGGGGGAGAGGAAGGATGGCTGCGTTTAAAAAAAAAACACCCCTATAGCAGCTTTATTTATAATAGCCAAATCCTGGAAGCTACCCAGATATCTTTCCACAAGTGAATGCTTAAACAAACTGTGCTACATCCATGCCATGGACTACTGCCCAGCAGTGAAAAGGAATGAACTATTGATACACATTATAACTAGAATGAATTTTCAGGGAATTATGCAGTGTGAGTGAAAAAAAAAAGCCAATCCCAAAAGGTTACACGCTGAATGATTCCATTTATATAATATTTTCAAAATGACCAAATTATAGAAATGGAGAACAGATCAGCGATTGCCATGGGTCAGGGATGGGGTTGGGGGTTGGGGGGTGGATGGATCTGGCCGTAACAGGGCAACACAAGAGCTCCTTGTGCCGATGGAACCGTTCTGGGTCCTGACTGGTGGTGGGTACACAAATTTGCCCATGATAAAAGTGCATAAATACACACACACGTTAGTACATGGAGAACTATTGAAATCTCCATCTATTGGGGGACTATATTCATGTCAATTTCCTGGTGTGACAGTTTTGCACCATGTCAATATGGGGGGAACTTGGCGAAGGGTACGTGGGATCTGTCTACATTATTTTCTACAACTGCATGTGAATCTATAATTATCTCAAAAAAAAAAGTTGTTTTCAAAAAGCTCTCCTAGTGATTCTGTCCAACCAGTGGTGAGAACGTCCACCACGCTCACCTTCTGTATTTTACTCAACCGTTACTTCACATGAATAATTCCATGTCCTGACCCACAGTCCACACACTTGCCCGTTCCAGGGGTCACAAGCGGGACAACGGGCAACTCCTTCCCTGGGGAACAATGCGGGGAGGAACCAGGCAAGCCCGGGCTGTCCTCCTCACCAGCTCTGCGACTCTGGGCTAATCACTTAGCCTCGACTCTGGGCTAATCACTTAGCCTCGCTAAGCCTCTCTGCAGAGCAGCATTTAATTGCACCTGCCTCAGAGGTGTTGTAAGGATTGGAGATAAGGGAAGTGAGAAGCTGGTGGGACCCGTTGTCAGTTGAGTGGCCAGGACTTGGCCATAGGGCCTCACCTTCAGCCGCCGGCCTCCACTCTGCGGGGCACACCTGCTCACCTGCCGCCCTTCACCTCCCCGAACCCCCAACACTCCTTCTCAAGGCTTGGAAGCAGTCTGCACGGTGCAGGATTCAGAGGGACAATATTGATTTGAGGCTTTCTCTGTCTTTGTAAGACCTGCTGTGTATCTCAAGGGATGACACGGGGGAAGAGCTTCATAAAGCCATTTTCCCTTCCTGAACCAGACACTGGTACGCGCCAAGTCAACAGCCCCAGTGGCGAGGTTGGAACTGAAATCGACTAGGAAATGTCTGATGTTTTCCCAGCTCCCGAGTAGCACAGTACAAGGCTTTTCTCTCTGCTCAATGGAGCCTTGCTGTGCAATCCACAGGGTAGACAGCCCCAGTGCCAGCCCCGTGTGTGCCGACCGCACACACACGTGCACACACGCACCCAGGCCACGCACACCTCCTTCCTCTGGAGCACCTGGGTTCTGCCGGGAGCGGGGTAGTTTCTGCACGCCACGGCCGCTCCCCAGGTGAATGCCAGTTCCTTGCAGAGCCCATCCCCTCACCTGGGCAGGTGGGAGGGGGGGAGGAGATACAGCAGGGACACAGGCACGTTCATTATTTATGGAGCTTTCGTTATTTCACATATAAATAATCGATGACTGCAAAGTGTGGCGGGCAGCACCGTGGAATATTCATGAGCCCCGTTTGTGGGATTTCGGCTGCCGCCTGGGCCCCAGATGTGCACGCACTCGCACGCCCCCAAATAAAAATCATCGTAATGAAGATCTCATCTGCCAGGCAGGGGCCTCGTCCCCGGGAGAGAGGTAGTCTGTGCCTTCTCGGTGCTCGCGGGCTTTGCTCGCCGGTAAGGCTGGGGCCGAGCACCAGCCAGCTGGGGAGGGAGGAGGTGTCCCCGCCCCCCGCAGCAAGGGGGTCCCCAGCCCCAGCATTTATTCAAGCATGCCTAGTCAAAGATCCACACTCCTTCCCTGCAAGTGTGCCTGCTGGGACGCCCGGCTGCCACTCTTGCACGTGGAGCTCAGCTGGTGCTGCAGGCGCAGAATCCTGTGCATCGGGGAGGCAGTCCTGTCCCTCAGTGTCCCCTCTTCCTGGACCAGAAAACAGGAAGATCCGACCTCCTCCCCCAACATGGGATTCCAAGGGGGGATGGGGCTGAGTGGAGGAGCCGGGAGGAGACAGGATGGCCCCAGCCCTGGGACACTGGCCTCACGCAGCTCTCCAGGCCCACTCCGGAGCCCATTCCAGCTGCAAGTCCTTTTCATTCTCCTCCTCCAGGCCTCGGCCCTCGCCGTCCACGTCATCCCCTTTGCTTGAAACGCTTTTCCTTCTCCCTTGTTACCTAGCGAGTGCCTGCTCATCCCCGGGTCTCTGTATAGACGCCACCTCCTCTGGGTCATCTTCCCCAAACCCCTACAGTGGGTTGGGCGCCTCCTCTGGGCTTCAGGGATCTGAACTCCCGAGGTCTGGCTGTTATCCCACCGTGCTGTGATAATCCCTTTGTGAATGCACCCCCCTGCCCATGCACACGCAATGGCTTGTAACAACAGACGTGACCGCGGCAGGCTTGGGCACTCGTGTGGTTTGAATCCAAGCTCTGCCGCTTATTAGCTGTGCGTCCTTAGACAAGTTATTCGACCTCTCTGTGCCTGGATTTCCTCCTCTGTAAAGTCAGAATAACAAAAATAGAGCTGACCTCGTAGGGCTGCTGTAAGGATTTAATGTATTAATCCAGTGAAAGTGCTCGGCCCAGCGCCTCCCCAGAGCTCGGGAAGTGGGAAGTGGGCGGTCCCTCATCCCTTCCCCGACACCACAGGGCTCTGAAACCAAAGAGCTTTTCAAAACTCACTTGGCAGCACAACCTGAACTGACCTGACTTTAGAGGTACTGATAATCTTTATTCATGCCGCTTGCCAGGACTCTTCCTATGTACTTCTCTACAGAAATTTGAGTATGTCAGAGTGACCCCTAATATAAAGAACATTTCACATTTTACATTTCTAAAATCTGAAGAATAAAAACCCTGCAGACCAAATCTCACGATTTTGATAAAGGATAGAATATCAATACCAAGTGCCTGACAGGACCGGGCGTGGCGCAAAGCAGTGCTCCACTGACGCGGGGTGACAGCTGGGGTGGTGACTGGAGTCAGCCCTGCCTCCCTGGCTGTCTAGGAGGCCGTGCCCGGCCACCCATCTCCTCCGAGCCCCGAGCCCCAGGCCCAGCTCACTCACCTCCCCCGGGGCCACCTCTCTCTGCTAGCGGCAGAAGCAGAGGTGAAACCTGTCCCGGCCTCTGAGGACGCCCTGGGTTTGCACAGGTAGCCGATGACTCACTTCCAATCCCAACCGAGGAGCTGCTGCCCAGTCCCCGCTCCTGGTAAGGGCTCCACAGGCCCTGGGGCAGGCCCGCCCATCCTGGGAGGCAGGGGACTGCTGGCAGGCCCTCCCTGCCCCCGCCCCACAATGGCACCTGAGGAAGAGCCCGGAGGGAAGGACACACCCAGTGAAATTAAACCGAGCGCCCATCTGTGCGGGGTCCACTGTGTACCGGTGGCGAAAGGACCCACGAGACACAGATCTAGACGCAGGTGACACAGGCCACGCCTGTTTCGTCTTCATACCAGACCTGTGGGTGACGACCGTTAGGGCTCAGCGGGTCTTAATAAATAAACTCACCACCTCTCCACCAAGTTCAGATCCGACTGAGAGAGAGACCCTGGAGTCCCACGGATAAGGGTCAAAACACCAGGTCGAACACTCGCCAAAAGCTCAGTTGCAGAACATGACAGGGCGGGGTGAGTCTGGGAGCACTGCGTCCCTCCTCCTGGAAACATGAAGCCCATTTGGCAGATGAGGAAACTGAGGGATCATCTACGTACCCCAGAGCCTCCAGGGCCCCCAGGCGCACTGACTCTGATAGGAAGAAAGTAGGGGCTGGGAGCCTGCGGCGCAGCCCTGGGGTCTGGCAGAGGCTGGTCCACAATTCCCTCCTCACTGGCCTCTCGTCCCTGTGCTTATTCTCCCGGGTCAGGTCACCACCGCTCATGCCCCTCCGGTCACCAGTCGCTGTGCTCAGCGAGCCAGCATTCCTGGTTCCATGCCCAATATCCATTCCTGAGCCGAGGAAAGGACTTGCTTTCAGGAGCCACTTCCGTCTCCGGCTCATTAAACAGCTGGTCCCCTTGTCTGGGTTCACCGGTCACACGCCTGATCCATGTCTGGCAGCTGGAACAAATCCTACCAGGGACTCGAACGGCCCCACCTGCGGGCAGTGGAGGAGGCCCAGCCACTGGAAAGCCGCATTGCAGGGCAGCACCCTCCGAGGCTGCACTGATTCTGCCTCGTGTACGGGAGTCGAGGTCAGTTTATAAATGTAACAGAGAAAGCTGCCAACAGGTTCGAGAACAGGGTTCCAAGTCCAGAGATGAGGCCACTGCTGTTCCCCACCCCCAGGAAAGGGTCCCCAGGACAGCCTGCCCCTGCAGCAGAAATGGCAAATGCTTCCTTTTGTAAGCCAAGCCCGCGTGGCCTTGCAGGAACTCCGCGGTTGCCTGTGAGCGCAGCACGAAGGAGCCGGAGATTGATTAGGGATGTCTGCCGCGACTGCCGCCTGGGCGAGGGTGGTGCGTAGGCCATGTGTTCGCTTTCTCAGCGCTCAGCAGATGGCCTTTTGGGGAGAGACCTTCTGGGGTTGGGGGTTGTGTGTGCCTATGTGCGATTTTGAAAGATATACATTTACAAAGCTGCTTATAAAACAATGGTCAACTAAACCCCTTCCTCCACACCATATGGCCCGTGTGCCTACAGCAAGCACAGAACCTGCTGGAGCTTTACTGCCACACTTACAAAATGAAGCTGAAGCTGCCAAGTTGGGACAAGTTTGCATGCATTAAACTCCTCTTCACGTATAGCAATAAAGGATTTTTTTAATTAAAACGTTGTAGCTGCACGCCATGGATCAGAAGCAGAACAGAACAGACAGCGGTAAGCGGGAGACGGAGCCTCAGGCTTACGGGTCTCCAGGTCCCGGGCAGGTAGGAGCAGCGGGAAGTCCGGTTCACCCGGAATGTTGGAAGCAGAGGGCCTCGCAGTGCAGGAGAACTGCGCTATCGAGATTCCGCAAGAGCACCCCGTTTCCTCTGGGTCGTAGGCAAAGTCCTTGCGACCAGCTACGTGTCTCCTCTCCAAAGGCCTCGCCTTCCACTGTCCCCTCCCTCACTCCAATCCAGCCACACTCACCCCCTCGTGGTTCCTCAAACTCGCCAAGCACTCTCCTGCCTCAGGGCCTTTGCACTCGCTGTCCCCACTGCCTGCACGCTCCTCCCCTCTGTCTGTGCAGCTCACCCCTTCACTTCCTAAAGGGGTTTGTTCAAGTGTTATCAGGGCAGCCTGTCCCACCACCTTATACAAAATATCTTCTCCTACCCGTCACTCCTTAGCACCCTTACTCGGCCTCATTTTGTCATAGCACCTATGTTTGTTTCTTGTCTGTCCCTGCCCCGTCCCCCCAGCTAGAGTGCCAGCTCCACAAGGACAGGAGTCTTGTCTGCTGTGTGCCCTGCTGTGTCCCCAAGGCCCTCACAGGGCCTGGCGCATGGGCGCGCAGTAGATGTGCGGGGGCT
Organism: Mirza zaza; assembly: GCA_008750895.1. Lineage (NCBI taxonomy): Eukaryota > Metazoa > Chordata > Mammalia > Primates > Cheirogaleidae > Mirza > Mirza zaza. The sequence continues at coordinate 123,410 of VSMD01102750.1, read as the reverse complement.
GGGCGTGTGACGTCATGGATGGACCTGAGGCTGAGGAAGGTTGAGAGCCTTGCCCAGTAATGACAACTGTGCTTTATACAGAGTCCTCTGTGCCACGCACCGTTCACTGCCCCTTAAACGTCACAGCAACTCTGCGAAGTAGGATTGTCCCCATTTTACAGACAGAGACCGGCCGGGTTGAGTGACTTGCTCCAGATCACACCGTGGGTCAGAAGGGAAGCTGAGAGCTAAAGCCACGCTGCGTGTCTCCCAAGCCCACGGGTAGCTTCTGTGCCTTTCCAACCTCCAGGGCCTCCCAAACAAAGCAAAGGCTTCTGCGTTGACTGTATCATTTAGTCCATCCCCCTGTCTCCGGGCAGCAATACATCAAAAGCACCAGACAGAATCCATCCAGAATTTATAAAGTCCTTGCCAAGGGAGTGCACCACTTCCCATGTCTCCCCTTTCCTACACTAATCCTCATCACCATAAGTTCTACTTTCAGTCTAACCTAAATCCCACCTGCTTCATATCCAACCTATTTCTTCCTGTCCCACCTTCCAGGGAGCTGGAGAAAGCCAGCTTGAGAGCTTCCGGCGTGGCGTGGCAACCAAGAGGCTTCGTTAAACTGGGGGGCAGAGAAGCCGCAGGCTCCGCGCCCCAGCAATTCACCGCAAACCCGAGAACACCAGCTCCCAAGGCCAGCTGTGTCAGCGCTTTGCCCCTTGTTCCCTCCCCCGGGCCCTGCCTTGCCACAGTGATTTATGGGCCCTGTCAATCTGCAGGCCGAGCCAGCTGGAAGTAGTGGGATCAGAGCGACCATCCGTCAGGCCAGGGGGATGGGGGCGCGTCAGGAGTGCGGGGGAGGGGTGGGGGACACACCAGATGACACAGGGACAGAGACGGGGGCAGGACCCCTACACACAGGGTCGAGAGGCCACGGCCTGACCCGGGCCAGTAGCTGGAGGACAAAGACACACCCAGCGGAGAAGAAGGAAGAAAAGGGCGGTGCAGGAGCAAGCAGGGAAAGAGCAGGAATCACCTCAGGAGTTTCTGATTCTCTTTATCCTAAAGACAAAAGCGAAATGAAGATGACAGACGGCGAGGGGCGTTCTGCGCCTTTGTTTTTCAGCAGACCTTCTGGAGGCCCTGGCTGAAATGGCAAATGAGCACGCCGCACTCCCCCGGGGCTGCGGCCGGGGGGCCTTGAGTGTCCCCCAGTCCAGCCGGTTTAGTGGCCGGTCCTTGCAGCCGCACACCTGTCCCGGTGTTTGTTCCTCGGCCCCCCTCGCCCGCCAGCCAGACTTTCTAACTTGGAGCTTTGTGGCCTCCTGCCTCCCTCCCTCTCTGCCCAGCTTACTCCCGGCAGGCTGTTCACAAGTTCTCCTCCCTGGGTCCATCTATGTCACTGCCCCGGCACTTCTTGGCCCTCACTGACACCCGACTGCCCCCTCCTGGTGTGTCCCCAGCTCTCACTCCCGAGCTGTCCCGTCGTTCAGCTGGCAAGTGGCCTCGGTTTCTGATGCCCGCCCACTGCAGGTGCCCCTGCCCTGGCCCTGGGCAGTGGGCCCAGGTGGCCTGTGGGGCAGGAGGCGGGGTCTCCTGGCCAGGACTCGCTGGGGAGAGGGGCCACATCTCTCCCAGCTGCGGACAGCTTGGCAGGAAGGCGAGGCGGCGCCGTAGTCAGGGGAAACAGAGCAGGCGGCCGGCAGCTCCTTTTATCTGGAGTGGATTTGATATTCCAGGCCAGGCCCCATGAATGCTCAGGCACTGTCTTGCACACACACACACACACACACACACACAGGGACACACAAAGCACAATATCCATGCATGGAGCAGCCTCGACAGCCTCACAACCAGACTCACAAATTGACATCTCTCCACGGGCACCCAGGAATCGGAGGCCCCCTCCCCCACCCACTCCCCACCCCGGTCCACGCCTGCACAGAGATGGCCCTGTCCCCTCCTGCCCCAGGAGCCCCGAGGCCAGGAAAGATGCCAATGGGAGTGTCCACTGCACGAGAGGACAAGAGGCCCCCACACTGAAACCCACCCCACGCTATGGAGACATCAGCCTCTTCCCCGCCGTGATGGGAGGAGGAGGAGAAAGGAAGAAGGAGCAGGAGGAGGAGGAGGAGGAAGGAGGAACACAGCTTTCTGGCCCAGGCTGTTCAGCTGGGGAAGGAAAAGAAGACTGGCTCCCAGTACAGCCTCTGGGCCCAGAAACCCGCCCTGTCTCCCAGGGCAGGAATCCAGGACCGCGGAAGCCCATCTGTTTCCCAGCGGCTGTGATTTCTTTGTTTCCCTTTTCTTTGAATGCCCCTTGATTTATGAGACGAGGGGTGAAGATCTCTTCTCATTTAACTTACTTTGAAGCTGATTCAAGTTGTTTCAATAATAAATCAGTCTAAATAAAAAGCAAAGTTTCCATCTGTTCGCATGTGGTCGGTTGTTCCCTGAACGGGTCTGTGGGAAAGTGCGCCCCCTGGGGGCTGAGTGGAGATGGCAGCGCCTGCCCTGGAAACCAGGCAGGAGTGTCATCCTTGAGCACTGTGTATACTACAGACACACTGTATGTGCACTACATGTACACCACATACTCCCCACGTGTACCCTGTATACCCTATATACACCATATATACACCACACACACAGTACATATACACTGTATATGGACTACATATACACCACACACACCACATAGACACTGTATATGGACTACATATACACCACACACACACCACATATACACCGTATATGTTCTCTATATATACCACACACACTACATATACACTGTATATGGGCTACATATATGCCACACACACCCCTTATATACACCGTATAGGCACTACATATACACCACATATACACTGTATATGTTCTACATATACACCACACACACAGCACATATACACTGTACATGGGCTACATATATGCCACACACACCCATATATACACCGTATATGCACTACATATACATCACATATACACTGTATATGGACTACATATACACCACACACACACCACATATACACTGTATATGTTCTACATATACACCACACACACACCACGTATACACTGTATATGTTCTACATATACACCACACACACACCACATATACACTGTATATGGGCTACATATATGCCACACACACCCCTTATATACACCGTATATGCACTACATATACACCACGTATACACTGTATGGACTACATATACACCACACATACACCACATACACACTGTATATGCACTACATGTATACCACACATACACCACAAATACACTGTATATGCACCACATATACACCACACACACACTACAAATACACTGTATATGCACTACATGTATACCACACATACACCACATATACACTGTATATGCACTACATGTATACCACACATACACCACATATACATTGTATATACACTACATATACACCACACATACACCACATGCACACTGTATATGCACCACATAAACACCACACATACACTACATATACATTATATATTATGTAAACATATATACACTATATGTACACCATGTGTACTCTATGTATGCACCATATGAACACTATATGCACTACATATGCACTATATATGCACTATGTATATACTATATGTGCTCTACATATACAGTATGCACTATAGAGCACTATCTGTATGCTGTATATGCACTACAGGTATACCATATATGCACTACATGTACACTGCAAATGCACTATATGTGCACTACATACGCACTATATAGACACTACATACACCCTAGACATACACCACATATATACTATATATACACTGTAATCCCATTACATCCCAGTGAGGTAGGCCCCATTATTATCAGGTTAGAAGCATGACTCAGGAAAACCCCACCAGCCCTAAGCCTTGCCACCCCCCAGCAACCCTCCGCCCAGGCCTCCTTGGCTGGGACAGTCCTAACTACGCCTGCTTTGCTAGGGAAGGGCAGGCACAGGAAGATTTCTTCTTTTCCACGCAAGCCCTGCTCTTCTATCTTCCCAGATTTCTTGTTTTGCTCAGGAGATTTCCTTTCACTTTGAATAAATATTCACTTAATACATGTGGCTGAATTTCCTCTTGCTTCGAGGGGAGGAGATCATAGTATCCAACCCCACAGACTGTTCCAGACCTAGCTTCCCTGCCCGCACCCCCCTCCCAGACTCTGCCACCCAGAAATGCCTGCACGGGGCCCCCCAATCAGATAAGGGGGAACTTGAGCCCAAGGAACCCAGGCAGCAGCTACTCAGACCTGTAGCCTAATCACAGCTCTACCAGGCTTCAGTTCTGTGACCTAGAGCCAGTGGCTTGACATCTCTGATCCTCCACTTTCTCAACTGACAATGGGGATAACGACAGTTCCCGCCTTGTGAGGTCATGGGGGTCATGCTTGGCCCGGTGCCCGACGCACAGGGTCATTGCTTAGGAAACGGTTGCTATTCTCGTGGCTCCTGGGCCTGAGCAGCCGCCCAGGCTCGGGCAGGAGCATAGCGAGGGGAGAGGGGCTCAGAGGAGAGATCTCAGCAGGCGGGAGGGGCCTGAGAGCTAAAGATGATGCTTAAGGCCACACAGGGACACCCCGAAATGCATGCCACCCCCTCCCACAACCCAGCAGAGGGAGAGCAGAGGGAGGTGGCGGGGAGGAGGTGCAGGACCGAGGCTTTTCACAAACGCATGTGGGAGTCTCAGGCACCACCAAGTGCTGCCGCCCGGAGGAGTAAGATATGCGGCGTGTGATGTTTCTGTGGCACAGTGCACAAGCTGTCCCGACAGCTGGGGAAGTGTGGCCCAGTTAGGAACCTGCTAATGACATTCTCTGTCAGCTCCGGATGGAGTGAGCAGCTCCAGGCCTCCAGGCTGACTCCAGGCCCCGACTCTGAGCTCTCGGGGGCTGCATGGGAGAGAGGGAGGCACGGCACATGGGGGCCCGTCTGGGTTTCAGGGACAGAGCTGGGCTGCGGGCATGGTCAGAACGGAGGGGCTCAGAGGCTGTGTGTACAATGGGCTGCATGCTCCAGAGAGTGCCCGAAGGATCGTCAAAGACCCCGGCCCATGGAATTGTGGATGTGTCCAGGAACAGAGGACTCAGGACTGGGGATCAGGGCTCAGAACGGACATGGCTGGGTGGCAGTGGGGCCCAGGGAGAGGCAGGGGCTAGGGTGAGAAGATGAAGACCAATCTGGGTTGTGGCCTAGTGAGGCTTGGCAGGGGCGTCCAGACAGGCTGTGGGGAGGGGAACCAGGACGGCCACAGACTTGGGCCACTGAGGGCACCCGATGAGGCATCTGGGTTGGGGCGAGCACATCAGAGCACAGGGTGGGGTTGGGGGGGTGTCTGCAGCATCCTCACTTGGCAGCCACTGGGAGGTACTATCTACTAGGGACAGAGGTGTCTCGGGAGGTGGTGGCATGCTGTGTGTCCCTTAAAAATTACAGTGACAGGGGTTCTTGCTGGGAGAGAGAAAGATGCAACTCTGCTTCTGCCAGCAGCTCTACCAGGTCCTCAAAGCCCCCTGCCCACTCGAGGCTGAAGCCTAAGCCAGATCGCAGGTGGGGTCCGGATCGGGCCGTCCTGCCCACGCCCCAGACCGCCACCGAGCAGCCCGCACCGTCTCCACGCCTCCTCTCCTTCTCCTGCTCCTCCCTCCCCTACTCACCTTTAATTTTGTTCCCCAGTAACTACCCTCAGAGGCAGAAGTCAAGGGCAGTTTGGGCAAAGTTCACCCTCCCCAGTCCCGGGGCCCAGACCCTTCCCTCTCAGCTGTGGCCTCTGTGTGTGGGGGGGGCCCAGCCAGCCAAAGCTGACCGAAACCCCAATGGGCAGACAGATGTGAGAAGAATAAACTGTAAATAAATGATGTAACGTGCGCTGCTGTCCCTCTGCCTCCCCAGCCTGAGGCTCGCTGTGACTCCCAAACAGAGCACGAAGCCACGTCTGCGGTTACTTGGATGGAAGGACAGAGCGAGCCCAGGGCGGGAGGGGTGTCCGCCAGCTAGGCTCCAAGTCGGGGAGAACAAGGCTCTGCTCCCAGCACCGCCGGGAAACTCAGCCCATTCTGCAGAGGGGCACGGGGAGGCACCAGGGTTCCGGTTACTCTTGGCTTCTGTGCTCGGCCTGAGACTCTGGCTCCTCCCTGCCGCTCCCAGCTCAGACGCCAGCTGTGCGACCCTGAGAAGATGACTTATGCCCTGAGCCCGTTCACCTGATTAAGTCCTTCATTTATTCAAAAACTATTTAGCGAGCCAGGTCTCCTGCTGGATGCCTGGGGTGCCGTGGTGGACAAGAGGACTTCACAGTGTGCGCAGGAAGGCAGATAGCAGGGAAGAAGCAAACGCACACGGTGACTCGCCACCACGCCAGCAGCAGAGCACGGGGCATAACGGACAACAGTAATTGAGAGGGGCCCTATTTAGACAGGTGGTGGTGAGGATTACATTGATGGTACATGCAAAGCCATGGACACAGAGCCTGGCACTTGTGTGCCACGGCCTGCTGGGCACTCGGGTGGGGGGAGGGCGGCAGGACTGGCCTCCAACTCCAAGCCCGGATCCGGCCAAAGGAGCCGGGGCAGCCAGGGCCTCTTGTCCCCAGCCACAGGTCAGAGTCAGGACCGGAGCCTCTTGCAGAGAAGTGGGAACAGCCCAGCTCCAGACCCCTCACTCCACTTCCCAGGTGCAGGCGGAGCAGACTCCCAGGCCCGTGCCCCAGTGACCCAGTGGCCCACATAGTGGGATGGCAGGGAGAGCTGCCTGTGGGGACCTGTCTGCCCAGGCTTCAGAGAGAATTGGCAGAACCTCTGCTGTCAGTGGTCCCCCAGGGCTGGGAACCCCTCCGAGACCCTCCCTGGGATAGTCAGAGGAAGACACAGGCCCCTCCGTGTGTGGGACTCAGCCCTGCTCCTGCCTCCCCTCCCAGCCGCCCTTCCGCTGCGGTCATGGCGACAGTCCCTAACCCTCTGCGGGCGGGGAGGAAGCTCAGTAGAGCACCAAGCTGGGCGGGTGGCTGCCCGACCTTCTCTCAGACCAGAGGGGAGGAGCAGGCATTTTGGGGGTGTTCAGAGTTGGGCAAGAGGGGACAGTTAGATGTCAATCTGACATGGGATGCCCCTGCCCATGGCCCAGGAGGCGGGCAGCAGAGATGGGCCCCGGCTCCCTTATGAAGCCCCTCCTGCTCTCCTGGGACACCCCAGCCCCAGCCCCCTCCCACCCTCCCCACCTCTCCCTCCTAGGGCAGGAGAGGGGTGCCCTGGCCCCTTGAATACCCCTCCGAAGCCGCAAACACTGGCTTCCCCAGACGTCCAGGGGGAACCCCTTGACTTTTTTCTAGGCATGTCCATTTCCTGGGGTCTCTTTTGCCTTTTTTAAAAAAATCAATACATTTTATTTTTAGAGCAGCTTTAGGTTTACAGAAAAATTGAAGAGGAAGGCCAAAGAGTTTCCATCAACTCCCTCTCCTTGCACAGCCCTCCGTTAGTATCTCGCGTGAGTGTGGCCCTGCCTTTTCCAGGGCCCAGTTTGCGGCCCCATGTCCTGCTCTGGTCCCGCTTCCCCCTCCTGCTGCCAAATCTGGTCCTCACCACAGCGCTGATGCATCAGGTAACCAGCCAGTACACCTGGCACCTAGTAACTAATACACCAGGTAACCGATCTACCAGGTAACTGACACGCCAGATAAACAGCACACCAGGTAGCTGACATGCCAGGTAAACAGTGTGCCAGGTACTCATGTGCCAGGTAACTGATGCATCTGGTAATCGACGCACCAGTTAACCAGTGGACTGGGTAACCAATGAGCATCTTGTCCCTCCTTGTCACTTGCCTCTGCTTCCCCTGGTGTCCAGTTCACAATACCTGGTTTCCCAGCCCCTGCTCACCTAGAAAGACTGACAGATGAGAGTGCAGGAGGGAGGGGCATTGGGTTGGGACACCCCAACCACCCTTGATCTCTAAGGTCCCCAGCCACCTCCTCCTCTGAGACCCCAGCCAGCCAGCTAAGGGGCAGTGCTGGGCCCAGGCAGGACAGAGCATGGAGGAAACTCTGGCCTCCCTCTGGTCCTTCCAACTTCTCATAAGAAGTTAATAAAATTGCAGGCAAGGATGACCCACAGGATATGATTTACTCAGGCTGGGAAAAGCTTTCAGTAAGGTCCCTCCATAAAAGGCCATTAAGGGAGCGGAATAACCACAGGCTAAGGGGCAAGTGTTATGGATTCCAGAGTGGTTTAAGCAGAGGAATTAAAGAGGCCTTCGGAGCCAGGAGACGTTATTAATAACCACGCCGGGCACTTGTAAAGGCTTCTCATCTCAGCCGGCTGTGCCGGCACTGGCTGCTCGGCTCTCGGGCCTCTGGTGGCAGTGGAAGGGACGTCAAGCTGGGACACAGGCTCACCCCACTTTCAGGCAGGATGCGTGGATGGAAGGCCTGGGGTCCTGGAGCTCAGGGTGGCACACTTTCTGGTGCTGAAAGACAGAACTCCAGGATGGAAGGGCCAGCCCTGGTGGGGAGGGAGGGGCATCCGGGCGAGCACCGCGTCTGGGCTCCCGTGTCACCCGCAGGGCCGAGGAGGGTTGTGCCATTTCGCAGCACGTGGGAGCAGAGACTCCACGTTCCCCACCCAGAGGGCCAGAGAGGGAGAGGTCCCGGAGGAAGAAGAGGCTGCTCTTCGTGGCCTTCTTCTGAGAAGGAGCCTGGGTCTCACCTCACACGGGGGCTGCCCCGCCCCACCCAGGCCTCCCCAGGCTTTTGACGGAGCATCTTTCTCTCCCGGATGAAAAGTCCAACATCCGGTAGGTTCCGCCCCTCCTCCCAACTCATTTTCAAGGCTCCGTTCGAGGGACACCCCTTCCATGAAGCCCTGGGAGCGGCACCCTCGCCACTCCCCACCCCCCACAGCACAGACAAGGACCAGCTCCCGCAGGGCTCCAGCCTGGCCTGCCCTCCAGCCTCCGCTTCGGGCCTTCCTCGAGGCCTGTGCTCCTAGAGACCCGTAGGCACCTGGTGGCCTTCGGAGAACCCGGCCAATCTCCTGGGGGCCTGAATTCTGAGCAAGGCCACCTGGCACCTCCATCCCAGCCCCACCCCAGCTCTGTCCTCTGTAAGTTCTCCTTCCCAGAATCTATCTCTCCCCCTGAAATTAGCATTCCCTTTAAATGTCCTCACACTCTCAAATTGTCCCTTAAACGTGCATATTAACTGGCAAAACGATTTACCTTCGCTGCTTCGCCCGCCTCACATTCATCTCCACGCAGCTCCATCACGAGTAACACGCCGCCTCCTCTCCGCTCAGCCTCATAAACCCGGGCTTGCAGCTGCGGAAGGCCAGGTGCCACCTGCAGGGCCACAGGGAGGGAGCGCTGGCCCCCTGGGCTTGACAGCCATGGGTGGGGGTTGGCTGCCGCTTTGTGAGTTACTGTAGTACCAGCGTCACCTTGGGCAAGTGACTTCCCCAATTCATAGGTGAGGAAGCTGAGAGCGTTAGAAGTGGGGTCCTTTGCCCAAGCAGAAGCTAGGACGTGACCCCCAGGCATTCTGGGTCCAAAGCCCAAGCCCTCGGCCACCACACTGCACTCTCCAAGGAGTGGCTTGAAGAAAGCAGGCGACGGCAGGAGGTGGTCACTCGAAGTGGCTTGGCCACCTACTGACTGCGTGACCTCAGGCAAGGGCAGTTAGGAGATAAGAGCGGGAGTTTATTACTTGTACTCTTCATATATAATGACACCTTTAATTCTCATCACAGCCCTGGGAGGTCAACACTGTTACCACCGTTATGTAGATAAGAAAGTTGATGCACGGAGAGGTTAAGTGACTTGCCCAAGGATGCACAGCCAAAACATAGCAGTGAGGAGTCAAAGCCAAGGAGTCTGCCCTCTTAACCTCCACGTCACGCTGCCCCTCGATAATGGCAGGGGAAGCCCATTATTAACTCCACTCTTCCATGTGGCCTCCCAGTCATTGACAGCTCGTAACTGCTAGTCCAGTGTAACTTTCACATCCTTAGAGCCGGCGTAACCACTCGTTTGGCCCCAGTGAAGATGTCAAAGAGCAGGGACACCACTCCCTGGCTCTGCCCTGCACCCCACCCAGCCAACCACAACTTGGCCAGAGCCCCATGGTCACCTGGCGCCTGAGCATGTGTGGTCTTGATAATTCTCAGCAGAATGCTTTGGGCCTTGCCGTCGGGGTTAGGACTCCCCGTTGGCAAGTTGGGACGCCCTCTCTGCGTCAGCCTGTGTCCCGGAGGCAGGTCAGGGCAGTGTCCGGGGTCAGGCCCTGGCTCTCTCACTCTTACCAGGAAGAGGCCAACACAGCAGGTGACCCAGAAACTCCACCCGGGCCCCAGTGCTCCCCCACCCCCACCCCTGCCTCTAATGAGGGTCCTCAGGCCAGTTTCGGATCACAGGGACATCTGGTCCCTGAGTTTGCTCGGGAGCCGCTGGTCTTACCAGCCTCTCAGGGCAGGGGGGAGGCAGAATTCCAGGCAGGCAAGAGGCAGGCGGGGGGCGGGGGTGGGGTTGCCAGGTCATAACTGGGTCCTCACTCCCTCGCTGGGACGCCGCAGTCCTGGGGCCTCCCCGATGCGATTTACCAGACAATGACAACCTTTAATGTCCGCTCTGTTATAATCTCCTTTATCTTAATACAATCATTTCCTGTTGAACTCTCCAGAGTCCCTACTGCTATTTTCAACGGAGGGATTTTTTTATTATTACGACTTGATACTGTGATTACTGTCCAACTCTCCGTCTTTGTAGAGGGGAAATTAATAAGTTTCTCTTAAGCACTCTGCACGGGCACTGCATACCGATCGGGTCACCGCTCCCCCACAGCGGGAGTCAATTGCCAATCTGGCCCCCGCCTGCTGAGACCCAGCAGTCCCCACGTGGGGGGAACTGGTCGTCAGGTCCCAGTTCCGGTCCCAGCGCCTCCGGGAAGTGCCACACATCCCACGAGGCGTCAGGGATCCACCTGCTCCGTTCTTGGCTGTGTCCCGGGCAGGAATCATGCTTGTTGAGTCCCAGAACTAGAAGAGACCTTAGTTTTCAGCTCATCAGTCCTCCTCCTCCCACATCACAGGCAGAGGAGGGGACTCCCAGCAAGATGTGACCTACCTCGGTGACAGCTCACGGCAAGGCTGGGGCCGTCACTCTGAAGGTGACATCCCAGTTCTCTAACTCAGTGGTCCCCAACATTTTTGGCACCAGAGACCAGTTTCATGGAAGACCATTTCTCCATGGACTCAGGGTGGGGGGCTGCAGAGCTCGGGCCATGATGCATGGCCCGGTTCCTAACAGGCCTGTTAGGAGATCAGGGGCTGTGTCCTGTGCACAGGTGACCTGGGGGATTGAGGGATGAGAAGGTCCACCTCTCCTGACCCACTGTGGCCCCACAGCTCTCTACCAGTGGGGACAGGCAGGGGGACAGCACCAGGGGGCAGCAGACAGCAAGGCACCTGGGCTCAGGGGAGGCTGCAGGGGCCTGGGCAGGCACCTGTTGGGGAGACAGGAGGGAGTAGACTCTGGAGCTGAGCTGTGACAACAGAGTGATGGCACATTACTCTTTCTAAGTAAATTAAGCACATTAATCACTGTAATTAGCAGAGCTGCCTGGCAGGCCTTTGGCCTGGCTATTAAAACATTGGCATGGGCTCCCCCTGTGGCCTGGGTGACTTCCCCACAGCTGGTCGTCGCAGGAGCTAGCTGTCAGGCTAGCTGTCAGGCTGGGCAGGAGGAGGATGGAGGATGGGGCCTGGGGACTCTTGGCAGGGAGAGGCCACTGTCCCTTCCACGTCTCCCTCTGGCCTTGAGACTTCTGTGGATTACCTGAACAGCCACATTCCACCAGCATGTAAGTGCCATAAGGCAGAGACTTTGTTTGCCTTGTTCACCTCTGTAGCCAACCTCAGTACCCCAAAAAAGTGCCTGGCACATAGTAGACGCTGGAAAAGTGTGTGTTGAATGAATTAATGAATGCTCTCTCACCTTTGGCCATTTGTACAAGTTAATTACTCTGTCTAGAACAGTTCTCACTTTGCTTGGCCAGCTCCTCAGGTCCTTCAGGTCTCAGCTTAGATGTCGTTCCCCCGGGAAGCCTTCCTGTCCCCCAGGTAGAGGTTAAGTACATCCTCTTTTGCACCAGGAGTCTCCCAGGCTTACTCCTGTTGTAGAACTTAACACACAGCATCACAGGTGCTTGTTTATCTGTCTTTGCCCCATATGACTGAAAGCTCTACGAGGCAGGAGCTATGTGGTCACCATGGTATGCCCAAGGCTTAGCCCAATGCTTAGTACGTAGCAGGTGCTCAATAAATATTTGCTGAATGAAGAACCAGTGAATCAATGAATGAGGGACAGGAAGCCAGCTGCCAGCCTGCCCTGAGTCCCACGTGCTCTCCTCTGTTCAGTGGGCTGTGAACTGCAGGCAGGGACAGAGAAGGGAAGACGGAGCCTGAGCCCATGGCCCTGGATGCTGGGGTCTTCTTCCAGCCACCTGTATCTTCTGGGACCTAGGCTGATATCACAGGCCAGAGCCTCCTAGGTCTCTGGGTGGGGTCAACCTGTCGGGACACCCTTGTCTCCAGAAGGCTCTTGGCAGGGCATCCCTAGCTAGGGCTGGCTGCTCTGCCCAGGCCCCACTCCTCAGTCCGCCCCCCTCCCCAAAGGCACATGGCCACGCTGGGCGCTCCCTCTAGCGGCAGACAGGCCCTGTGGCTCAGCTCAGCCTTGACCTTGGTGCTGGGGATGGGCAGGCAGGTGTCCCAGACAACAAAACTGGCCTTGGGGACTGGATGGTGTCCGTTCCCTATGGTGAGAACTCTTGAAAGTGCTCAGGAAACTGGAAGATGATGCCTGGATGTGAGTGAAAGCAGGGAAAATGGCACAGGGGAGGCTGCAGGAGGGCTTGCTGGGTCTCTAGGGGCGGGCGGGCCACGGATCCAGACAGGTTCACATGAGGCCCCCTGTCAGGCATGTGACAGGTGGCTTGCGGAGGGAACTGTCCTTGGGGCGTGCCACCATGGCTCAGGGCGCTGTGGGCTCCCTGCAGGGGCTCTGGAGCCAGAACACCTGAGCGAGCATCCTTCTCTTACTTCACTTCTCTGAGACTCAGTTTCTTTGCCAAAAAAATGGGATAATAAAACTTACCTGGCAGGTGTGGGACCTACGTGAGACAAAGCAGGTGAGGCTCCTGGCACATACTAAGTGCTTATCAATGCTATGGTACCCAACCAGCCCCCGCCACCAACCCACAAACCACAGGACCAGGAGCCCCACTCAGCCCCTGCTGTCTGGCGTGGCCTCACACGACACTCCCCCATCCCGTTGTGTTTCCTCTTCCCCAGACTGAAAGTGACAATACCATCAATGTTGGGTAAACAGTCCTGACCCCTGGCCCTTCTCTCTGAGCAAGACTAGAGGGAGTTTTCACCCATGACGGGCCAATGGCTGAGCCTCTCAGGGACGTCCTGATTCCTTATTCTCATAGTATTTAGGCCCACGGGCTCCCAACACAGGTGGGAAAGTCACTGGCCAAGGAAAGGAAGGACCATGATTTTTCTAGGATCCCACAGGTGGGTAAGATGTCGGTTATTTCTGCAGCCCAGCCTCCCTATTTCCCGAGAAACCACTCCATGCCAGGTAGTCCTGGTAAGGCTGTCAATCAAATGCCCTGCCTCCCCAAAAGGGTGGGCTTCTGGCCCAGCTGGGCCAATCACAGTATGCACTCATTCCTCTGGCAACAGTGATTGGCCTAAGTGTGGGCATGTGACCCAAGCAAAGCCAATCCCGTCTCTTGCTGGAATGTAAGGTGCAGGAGGACAGGGAGTTTTACGGGCATTACTGCACAGGTAGCGGTTCCGTAAATATTCGCTGACTGGGTGGGGGAATCTGATGCAGTTGCTGAGTGTGGGTAGAGGCCAGGAGGAGGGTGAGGGTTACCACTAGCTCACACAGCATCTTCTGTGTATTAGCAATGGGTGACTCCTCCTGGCAGATGAGTTAGGAAAAGTCCCCCTCCAGGCCACTGCTGCCTTGTCCCAGGGCACAGAGCTTTGCAAGCAGAACATTGGAGGTATTCCAGCCCCGACTCGGCCCCTCAGCTGGGGCCTTTGAGCAGTACCCAAACTGCCAACATATGTGGCCCCCACCTCCCTGCCATGAGAACTAGTGAATGAGGCCAAGAGCCCTAACAGTGTCATTTGCTCCGCAGATCCACGCCTTGACCCCTGGTCATGCGAGCCGATAGATTCTCTTTTCTGTTTTACATCTAAAGTTGGGTTTCTGTAGCTTATGACTGAAATGTCCTGATTAAGACACAGAGCCGGCCGGGTGTGGTGGCTCACGCCTGTAATCCTAGCAATCTGGGAGGCTGAGGCGGGAGGATTGCTTGAGGTCAGGAGTCCAAAACCAGCCTGAGCAAGAGCGAGACCCCGTCTCTACTATAAATAGAAAAAAATTAATTGGCCAACTAAGATATATATAGAAAAAATTAGCCGGGCATGGTGGCGCATGCCTATAGTCCCAGCTACTCAGGAGGCTGAGACAGCAGGATTGCTTGAGCCCAGGAGTTTGAGGTTGCTGTGAGCTAGGCTGACACCACGGCTCTCACTCTAGCCAGGGCAACAAAGCGAGACTCTGTCTCAAAAAAAAAAAAAAAAAAAAGACACAGAGCCAAGTCTCAGCCTTACTGTTCCTGGGATCCTTCAGGTCCCTCCAAGCCCCATCCCCTTCACAGGCACGAAGAGCCAACAGTAACTGTGGTTTATAGGAACTGGGCTTGAATCTGAAGCACTGGACCTAGTGTCCAGTCCCAGGAGCCAGCTGGCCTCTGGACCCAAGCTCCACCATGTATAACCTCTATAACCTGGGGCACTTACTTAACCCACCAGGCCTAGTTTCCTCATCTGACAAATGAGGAAAAGAGCAGTATCTGCTTCATTGGGTTTTTGGGGAAATTAAATGGTTAATACTGCTAACACTGAGCAGTACTGGGCACTGGCAAGTAAATGCCAGCTTGAGTGTAATCACTGTGTACTGCCGAAGAAGTGACTTTCCTCGTCTGTAGAATGGGAACGAGAATCTTGAACTTGGAAGGATGTTATGAAAGTTAAATAGGAAGGGTGGGCAAAGCTGTTGGCACGAAGCCTGGGCTACCTACATGCAGTGGATTGAATCTGAATCTTCAACTGCTTTGCTGAACCCTTTGAGCGGAGTTCTCTTGTGGAGCCGGGGGGGAGGGAGACACGCCTGCACTTCAGCTGGAAGCCCAGCAATGAGGAAATAAATCCTCATGCAAATCATTCCCGAGTAAAAGTCCTCCTGGGATGCCACTTGCTCGGAGCTTTCTCATTCTGCAGCCGTACGTGGCAGCGTGGGCTGCAGAGGCTCACCTCTGGCTCGTGCATCCTCCAGGGGCAAGAGGTGGGGAGAGGGAAGGAAATTGAAAAGTCTTTGATTTGTCAGGGAGCTAGCGGCGCCGGCGCTGGCGAACATCACTGAGTCCTAAGGCTCGATCCACCCAATCACCAGCCCAGTGCTCTGCCAGTCCTTGTGATTAGTCTGTCTGAGCTCTCCGGGCAGCCCTGGGGGACGGGGAGGGGTGGTCAAGAGAGGGCAGGGAAGAAACCTCTGAGGCCAGGGCTGCAGAGCAAAGCGGAGGGAACCACCTGAGAGAACCCCAGGCGGAAGGGAGCAGCAGGGACGCATGCCCTGACACCCCGTCCGTGCTGGCCCCTGACCCACAGTGCGAGTTAGGTCCTGTGTCCAGCCAGCCTGCATCAGCTGTGGGACTGGAACTCCAGGGGGCAGGCGCAGGGATGAACTTTCTCATCTGTAAAATGGGAATAAGCAGCATTTGCCAAGTTTATCTATGTGACATGGTGAAGATTCCATGAGATTAAGGATGAGATCAGGACATCGCCCGGAACTGGGTGGTCTTCCTGCAGGAGCTCCAAGCTTTGGGCTTCCCGGCTGGCTTGTCTCTGGCTTCATTTCTGGGAGACAGACAAGGAGGACTGAAGCTGATTCTCTAATTTAGAGATGAAGACACTGAGACTCCAAGGGGAAGGTGACAGAGAAAGGGCAAGGCAAAAAGAGGCTGCTCCTGGGCAGGGAAGCAGCGTAGGGAGCTGGAAGGCCTGGGGTCAGCTCCGAGCCCTGCCACTTTCTAGCTGTGTGATCTTAGGCAAATCACTTAACCTTTCTGACCTGTGAACTGGACGCATAATAACAGTGTAAAGATAACTCATTAATAAAGCACATAGCGTCTGTGGAGCCCAGTGAATGTCTCAAGACTAGAAAAAAACAAATATTAAAAATTTATAAATAAAAAAAAAGCACATGGCACTTAAGAAATATTCAAAATAATAGCCAATCCATTCTGCTCACGGTCCCTGTGGCAGGCGCCAAGTGCTATTATTATTGTTATTATTAGTCTCATTAGCAATCAAAGCTCCCCTCTTGTATCCTCATGTCTGGTGAGAGTTGGGTTTCAAAACTCTGCCCAGCCTGTGCTGCTGCTGCTTCGGTTTCTTTCTCTCACAGAAACACCTAGAAAGCTGTTTCCTGCATCCTCTGTAGATAACGAGACGGACAGGTAAGGCCATAAAAGCAGGCTCCAGGCTTGCAGGGGCCGGGGGAAGAGGAGAGGGGTTCGGTGCCCTTCCCAGTCCCTGGCAGGTATGCCCTGGAGGCCCCGCTCTGCACCTTCCACTGCGTTTTCCATCCGGGGCTGCAGGCCCGGCACCCGGCCCGGCTCCGAACAGCAGCACGAAGGCACAGCTTCCCAAGCGAGCCGCCGGGAAATCCTATAACAAGGCTCCCTCCATCTCCCTAATTTTCAGAGATGATGATTTATGGAGACATCCGTCTTCCAGCCTAAATCTACTTCCTAGGACTTGAGCCACCGTCGATGTAAAACTAATGAAAGGTTTATGAGTTACCGAGCTGCAGGTGCTATTGATAAAGCCTCTCCCGCCGCCGTCTCCGCGTCCGCAGCGCTGCCACGGGCCTTTGAAGCAGAGAGAGGACCTCAAAGGTGGATCATTTTCATACCTCCCTGAAGAGGAGGGACTGCCTGTGCTGCCGCCGCCTCCTCCCTCCCTGCTGTGTGCCCGCCCCTGCCAGCAGCATGGGTACAGGCCATGCTCAGGGAGACAGGGACGGCGTCCGGGCCGGCTGGAGTGCTTGGGGCTGGCAGACGCTTCCAGAAAAAAAACACATGAAAGAGTTCTGGAGAGGAATGATGGCAATGGCTGTCCACAACAAGGTGAAGGTACTTAATCAGCCACCAAACTGTCTACTTAAAGATGGTTAAAATGGTACGTTTTAGGGTGTGTATATATTGCCACAATTTAAAAAAAAACATTTTTATAAATAAAATGAATCACAGCCCTTTGGCCTTTGTGCTCACCGCAGCCTGGGAAAAGCCCGTTTCCTGAACACCCTCAGAGGACAAAGCTGCAATGAGGCCTCAAAACTGCCGCCTAGAGAGCATTCTGCGTGTCTAACCTCCGGCTTTCTTGCTGGGCCCTGAGGAACTGCGGCTTCCTCGTGGAAAAGGAATTGAGCCTCACTGCACAGATGCCAGACATGTAAGGTTAGTCGTGTGGGCTCTGGAGACAGGTCACTGGGGTTGACATCTAGCACTGACACTTAAGAGCTATGTGGCTTCAGCAAGCTGCTTACCCTCTCTGTGCCTCAATTTCCCCATCTATAAAATGGGGGCACCTACCCTGGAGAAAGGCTATAAGGAGTCAGTACTTTTAGCGTGCTGTGTACCGAGCTACCACACAGCAAGTACCCCACAAAGGTGGGCTGTTAGCGTTTCCAGCTCCCCCCCGCCCCCGCCCCCGCTCCACTCACTGCTGAGAGCGTCTCCTCTGGAGATGAGAGAGGGGGGTGGGGGCGGCACGGGGAAGGCAGAGGCGGGTCAAGGGTGCGGGGTGGCTGGAGTTTGGAGCTGGTGGGCAGCGAGAGTCTGCCTTCCCAGACTGAAGTTGTCACATCAAGATTTCTAAAAAAGGTGCTAGGGACACCAATGTTACCACCTTAGGGACTGGCCACCCTGGTGGCAGACACAGCCACCCGAGGATCCCTGGAAACCTGGCTATCGGCAGTGATTGTCTGGAGCGTAGGGAAGCTGGGAAGAGTAACAACCAATCTTTAGGACCATATGAGACTTCAGTGGCTGGTTCATAAAAACCATGGTGGCTTGGGTCTTGTTCTCTCTTGCGTCACTCACTCTGGGGAGTGTCACCACGTGGGGGAGGCACACGTGGGGAGGAACCGAGGCCTCCTGCCAACAGCCAGCACCCTGTGAGTGCACCATCCCACAACCACGCCCTCCAGCCCCAGCCGGTGGCACCCTGGTGACAGTGACCTCCTGAGAGAGCCTGAGCTCAGCTGCTCACACAGTCCTGACCCACGGAAGCCGGGAGAGATGGAGACGGGGATGGGGATGTTTCCTGTTGTCTCCAGCTGCCAGGTTTGGGGGTCCCCACCAACTAGGACAGGGGGAGGGAGATGGGTGGGCAGGGCCGGGGTGCCTCACCCCGGAGTGTGGAGCTCCCTGAGCACACCCATGTCTCTTCCCTGCACGGCCACCTGCATTTTGAATCCAGTGAAATGCACGCCTGTGTTTTGCTACTTCCCAGCGCAGCCTGCCCTTCCCTCTTCCAAGCCTCCTCGCTGCTTTCTCTGCCTAGAATGCCTTTCCCACTCCTCCTCCTTTTCTTCTTCCTGAGATGAACTCCTTCTCAGCCTTCAAGACCCAGTTCCAATGTGCCCTCCTCTGTGAATGCTTTCCCAGTCCCTCTTGGGCAGTTTTTTGTCACCTTCTTGGGCATCCTTGTGAAACTCCATCTATTCCTTAACGGACAGGTGGGGGGTGAGTTATCCTGGTTGGTCCTGTGAGCTCTGGAGTGTAGGACTTGGATTTCATTATC
Organism: Mirza zaza; assembly: GCA_008750895.1. Lineage (NCBI taxonomy): Eukaryota > Metazoa > Chordata > Mammalia > Primates > Cheirogaleidae > Mirza > Mirza zaza. The sequence goes on along the minus strand of VSMD01102750.1, from coordinate 104,475 downwards.
AACTGCCTGAGCACTGGCGCCCAGAGGATGCTCGGGGTAAGGAGTTGAATGAAGGGATGAATGAATGAGCAAGCGACAAAGGCAGCCTTGGCGAGGACGAGAGGAATCACACGCAGCTTGCACAGCAGGAGGGGCAGGGGACGCCGGACAGTGGAAGGGGCACAGCTTCTTCTCCGCCTGCGCCTGTGATTTCCCAGCCTGTCACTGCAACACCGTCAAGGCGCCCTTCTCTCCTGCCACCTAGAGCTTCCCGGGGTCGGGGACCACGCATCGCTGGGGAGGCCCTTGGGTCAGTGTGCTCCTGTCACGCCCTTTTGCTGAACCCTGCCCTCCTGTGCCCACTGCTTCCACGCCTGACAGCAGCCCCCCAGAGTCCCTTCCCTGCATCCCAAACCTGAAGGGCAGATGAGCAGCAACCGGGCAAATCTGATTTCTAAAACAGGTTTAAAGGTCTTTTCCCAGAGACCCTGAGCTCATTTCTCCTTCCAGTGTCTCCAAAGTTCCACGGTAGCAATTTAGATCTTGAGCGCCCCAGTAGGGCTGCAGCCAAGTTCTTTATAGCACAGAATGAATTGGTTATGTGGGGATTCTTTGGCCTAAAGGATGGTTTAATGTCCTGACGTCCCACCATGCCCCAGGCTGGCCAGGGCTCAGAGGCAGGACAGCTGAGGTGCTTGCCTGTTTTCCGAGAGGATGGCTGAAGGGGGCTGAGGGCCCCTAAAGTCAGGGAGAGACACCTGCAGGCTCTGATTCTACTACTCGTTTATGCAAAGTGCTCTGCAGGCACAGAGAAGTCAAGGCATTTGTCTGAGGTCCCACAGCAGGAAATGGCAGGGCTGAGATTTGTGATTTGTTCCCAGGCCTATCTGACTTCAAAGGCTTTTTTTTGACCACTGGGTCACACTACCTTGGCCTGGTGGGCCCCTGGCCCGGCTGCCCCAGGGCTAACACAAGACCCCACCCCTAGTCCACCCGGGAGCCTTATACGATTTCAGCAGGACTGCGCCAGACGCTGAAGGAAACGGCACCCCGGGGCGGAGGTCCCCGGCGCCCACAGACTGCCCCAGCTCCCAGAAGCCCATCAGAGACTCGGCGATTTCCTGCTTGGCTGAATTCTGCTCCCGTTGGAGGCAGAGGGAGGGGGCGGTTTCCCATCTCTGGTTGTGGGGCTTTATCTCTTGGAACTCTGCGGTGTGTGTGTGTAAAAACCTGCGAACCAAGGAGGAGAAAGAAAGATTAAAGAGGGAAGGATTAGAATCTACAGGCCTCCCCATGCTCTGCTGAGCTGCTCCCGGAAGCAGCCCTGCGATCTCTCTATTAGACAACCTGGCAGCCACCAGCACCCGCAGTGAGAGGGTCTGGGCCCCAAACCCCAGCCTCAGCCGCCCAGAAAGGAGCAAGGGAGGAGGGAGGGGCAGGCTGTGCTGGGAAGTGGCAAAACACAGGTGTGCATTTCACTGGATTCAAAATGCAGGTGGCCGTGCAGGGAAGAGACATGGGTGTGCTCCGGGAGCTCCACACTCCGGGGCGAGGCACCCCGGCCCTGCCCACCCGTCTCCCTCCCCACCTGTCCTAGTTGGTGGAGACCCCCAAACCTGGCAGCTGGAGACAACAGGAAACATCCCCATCCCCGTCTCCTTCTCTCCTGGCTTCTGTGGGTCAGGACTGTGTGAGCACCTGAGCTCAGGCTCTCTCAGGAGGTCACTGTCACCAGGGTGCCACCGGCTGGGGCTGGAGGGCGTGGTTGTGGTGCACTCACAGGGTGCTGGCTGTTGGCAGGAGGCCTCGGTTCTTCCCCACATGTGCCTCCCCCACGTGGTGACACTCCCCAGAGTGAGTGACGCAAGAGAGAACAAGGCTGAAGCCACCGTGGTTTTTTTATGAACCAGGCCTTGACGTCTCACACGGTGATTTCTGTGACATTTTACTGGAGACTCAGGTCAGCCCTAGTCAGGATGAGAGAAAACCACACAAGGATGTGAGTATCAGGAGTCAGGGGTTACTGGGGCCCGCTCCGTGGCAGCCCCAGGCAGGACAGGCCCTGGTCTACAGTTTCAAGGAAGCAAACACTCTGACCCCAAAGCAGGGTCAGTTTCCATGGTGCTTTTCAAGGTAGCCTTCCAACGGTGACCCAGCGGGCGGGTGTGTTGTGGGACAGGACTGGTGCCAACCTTCCCTTGGGGAGGGGTCTGGGGTCAGGAGGACTGTCTCTCAAACCACGGACTCTGCCAACACATAAAGTCGAGCCCTCCTCAGCCATTGTCCAGCGGCCCACGTGGCTTCTGCAGTGGTCATCCTCAAAGCGGGCCAAAGTGTGCCCTCCGGCAAGTCCCCAAGACACTGCCAGGTGGGTGGTTCACACTTAGCAGGGACCGGCCGTGCCAGCAAGGTCAGTGCAGGGGCCTGGGGCCTGCTCAGAAGTTGGTGTGGTAGTTGGGGGCCCCAGCCAGTCTTGTACAGGGCGCCCGACAGTTCAGCCCTGCCTGCCCCGCGGGCTGTGCGGGCCTGGTGTAATTGGAATGCCAGGCAGCACCTGCAGACAATTTTATCACATGCTGTATAATGTGTAAATACCATTAAGTTAGACAGATTTTCTCATTAATTCTCAGTCCCAGTGACAGACCAGGAATTAACACAATTGATTTTCCAGTCCCTACTCATTATCAATCATCTCCCAGAACTTAGTCACATTTCATCTGTTCCACCTGGGCCCCAGCATCTATTTGGAGGCTTCAACATACATTAAACTAATAAGGAGCAATGGGCGCTGCTGCGTCAGCCCTGGAAACTGATGGGGACGGGTGGAGAAACAAATCTGGGGAAGAAAGTTGCTTCCAGGTGGGAAGAGCAGACAGAGCATCTGATAGCACAGTCCTGCCCCGGGGCTGCAGGCCCCTGGCCAGTGGGGACTCAGGCAGGGGTGTTGGTAACTGCGCCGGTTACGAATTGCCTAGTGACAAACCACCCCCAGACTTGGTGGCTTAGAACAAGTGTCTATTTGCTCACGATCCTGTGGGTGTTCGATTTGGGCTGAGCTGTCCTGGGCGCACTCCTGTGGCTGCTGTCGGCTGGTGGCTGGGCTGGCTGGAGGAGCTGAAGCCAGCCTCCCACACATGCCTGGTGGCTGCCAGATGGCCTAGGGGCCTCAGCTGGAGTGGCTCATCTCTGCTTCGAGTGACTTCTCACCCTTCGGAAGGCTGGACCTGACTCCACGCGGCAGTCTCAGGTAGTTCCAAGTGGGCCAGAGCAGAAACTGCAAGGCCCCCTGAGGCCTGGGCTGGGGAGTCACGCAGCATCGCTTTCACCATCTCCTTTTGGTCAGAGTAAGTCGAAAGACCAATCCAGATCCAAGGGGCGGGGGAGGAGACTCCACCTCTTGATGAGACGACTGGGCCCAGGGCACATGGCAAAGGGGTGTGCCGCAGGGGTGGGAGGCCTGCTGCAAACAGGACACCACAGTGACTTTTCTGGGATCAGGTTCTGGGCCCCCCCGCAATGGGCAGTTGCTTTTTGATCCTTCATACCAAGAGAAGCTGGCTTTTATTCTTCAAGACCTTTCTTTGGTACCCATCAAAACAGGAGAGAAATGTGCATTCCAGTGGCCTGAACAGCAACCGAAGCCAATGCTGAGCTAAGGGACAAGTGGCAGAGGGAACAGGAGATCTGCACCGAATTCTTAATCCTGCCTCGGTGTGACTTCCTGGCCACTATTGCTTCTGGACCCTCCTACCCACAAAGTGGAGTAGTGTGTGCTCAGAAATTGCCAGTTAATTTTAATATTAGCAAGAGCATGAACACTTGGCAAAAGCAAATCTTTCACAGGTAGAAAACAATTGTGGATTATCTGCTGTTTTCCACTATCTGCCATTCCATCCTAACAGCTAGTTTATTTAATTTCCACGATATTATGGAAGTAATCACAATCTCTGCTTCACACAGGCCTTTGGGTAAACTTTCCGTTGAGATATATAACACGTATTGCGAAGAGTGCACAAATTACACGTGTGTCGTTCAATGAATCTCCCCAAAGTGAATACACCTGTTTAATGAGTGCCCCCTCTGGGGCTCCCCCCAACAAAGGTGACTGCCATCTTGACTTCCGACACTATAAATGAGTTCTGCAGGACTGTTTATGTGCAGAGAACATGCTTTGAGGAGCCCACAGCTCGGGTCCCAGAGGAGGTCACTGCCTTCAGGGCTATTGGGTCCGGAGTCCCTGCTTGGAGGCAAGGCCATGGCCTTCCAACTTCTCAGTGCACCCCCTCCCCGTCCCAAGTCCTTGTGTGTCCTCCTCAAGGCAAAGCCCTTGGTTCCAGAGAGCACCTGTTTTGCCACGCCCAATCCGAGAATCGGGAGCAGGGGTGGCAGGAGGGTGGAGGAGCAGGCGAAGGCAGAAGAGTTGGCGGCGATGCAGTGAGGGGGGGTGCGGGGTGGGGGCTTTAGGAGACGCTGGACAGACCCTTGCTGAGTGCTTCCTGGGGCAGGAATGCCTGTGGGCCACACACCGGGCGGGCGCACTGGCTGGAGGCCCTCCCCCTCCCCCCTTTCCATGCCAGCATTCAGCAAGCCCGTGCAGCCTCCTAGAATTAACACTAGATAATAATAATTGTCTTTATGGAAACCATTTAAGATGAATTCTAATGTGTTTTATTATGTGACTTGTTCAGAAGTTCTGCTACAGGAAGGTGAAATAGGTTTTGAATATTAAGCAGTAAGAGGTTACGAAGGGTATCTTTGCCTGGTGGGCACCTCCCAGTTAATTAGCTGTCTAACACTCGGCAGGTGAGGGGGGTGGGGGCCCGGGGTCTTCCCCACCCCCACTCAATGACTCAGTTTTCTCTTCTTTCATCAGAGTCCCCTGGGTGGACTGGGGCACTGTCTGCTCCTGGGAAGCCCCTGCCAGGGGCCTGAGCTCACCCGCAGTCAGCACCCCCGTTCCCGCGGGCGCAGAGATGTGTGTGGGGCTGGCTTCAGCCCCTCCAGCCAGCCCGGACACCCCCGACAGCAGCCACACCAGTGAGCCCAGCTCAAGTTGGCCACCCACAGGATTGTGAGCAAGTACACACATGTGCTGAGCCACTAAGTCTGGGGGTGGTTTGTCACCCAGCAATTCATACAGTTACCGGCACCCTTGCCTGAGTCCCCGCCGGCCAATGGCAGCATCCTGGGGGCAGGCCCGTGCCCTCCAATGCCCTGTCCAAGGGCCCTCATCTCCACCCCACTCTGCCCCTCCCCCCACTGAGATATCGGGGGAGGGACCTGTGGGGACAGAGGCGGCCCCATCTCTGAGCTTCGCTGTTTTGAGGGTCAGGAGAGCATACAAATGCAGCCTGCACTCCGGCGAGGGCCAGAAAGGCTGGGGTAGGGCTGTAGGGGTGTGGACTTACATGGCCAGTCTCAAAGCAGAGTTGGGTCCCTCTCAGAACGGCTCCCCCTAAATTCCTAATTCGCTCAGGTCATCCCTCCCAAGGCGGCCTGTGGGCTGGACATTTCTTATCTTTCTCCTATCACAATGTCCCCGTCTTGTGCAGCATTCATTGCAGGCCCTATCCTCTGCTCTCCACAGTGACAGGCGCTTTTTTTTCCTCCGTGAAAACCTCCTCAGTTATGCACTTGTATTTTGGCAAGGACCTTTGGGAAATATAGTGCCTGCATTCAAAGGACTGACGAATGGTGGAATTCAGAGCACCAAGGCAGGCTGATGCAGAGCTATTGAGGTGCAGGAGAGCCTCTGAGCTCCCAGTAAATCATAGCTATGGCAACCTGGTGTAAGAGGATGTACTGTCCTTTCCATGACAAGCTTTTTCCTGCAAACCCGCCTGCTGCTCTTAGTGTAGGATTAAGCCTTTAAGAATTTCCTTAGCAGGCTGGGTGGAATGGCTCACACCTGTAATCCTAGCACTATGGGAGGCCGAGGTGGGAGGATCGCTCAAGGTCAAGAGTTCGAAACCATCCTGAGCAAGAGCGAGACCCCGTCTCTACTAAAAAAATAGAAAGAAATTAATTGGCCAACTAAAAACATATAGAAAAAAATTAGCTGGGCATAGTGGTGCATGCCTATAGTCCCAGCTACTCGAGAGGCTGAGGCAGACACATTGCTTGAGCCCAGGAGTTTGAGGTTGCCGTGAGCTAGGCTGACGCCATGGCACTCTAGCCCTGGCAACACAGTGAGACTCTGTCTCAAAAAAAAAGAATTTCCTTAGCAAATTGTTGAAAGAATAAATGAATGAATGAAACTCAAACAAGAATGGAAGATTTTGATCTCCTCAGTCCTTGACCTCATCCAATCTTCCAAACTAATCCAGCATTGGTGGTTCAGTGGTAGAATTCTCACCTGCCAATCTTCCAAACTCTGGGAGTCCAGGCAGAAGGCCAGAGGTCCCCAGTGTCCCTTCCCTGTAACATCAGCTTAGGTCTAGTTGAGGTGCAGATCTCAGAGAGAAGGAAGGCAACTCCTCCGAGGACCGGTCCCTAGCACCCACTGCCCTGGGCCAACAGGATAGTTTCGCCCAGTGCTGTCCCAGGAACACTCAGGGCAGGGGAAAAGGGGTCCCTCCCTGCACCAATTCTACCCCAAACCCCGAGTCCCACAGAAGTGCACGCTTTCAGAAAGAGCCTGAAATAGTCACACAATTCTCTCTCCGTTTCTTGTTCCCCCTCCTGCATTTAAGTGCCTATTAGGGACAAAGGGACAGGAACAGAGGACAATAACATCTGTTTTTCCAACAAGCCGGTGACGATGCAGATATGGGGGCGGAATGTGCGTCAGCACTGGGGCCCAGATGCAGCCCTGCAGCTGCAGAAGCAACTGACACTGTCATTTCTCAGGGAGATTATGTCCCCGTCAGCGCTCCTTGCTGGCTGGGGTTTATCCTCACCTGGGGAGCCATCGCTGCTGCTCTCCAGATCAGCCTCTTGCTGGTGTTTTTACATCTCTGGTGGGCTGGGCCCCAGGGGGAACCTGGAAGCCACAGGTCCTCCAACCTCACTCCTGCCTTCTCGAGGCTGGGACCAAGGACAGGACACCAGCCCATACCAGGGATGTAGCACAGGGGAAAGACACTAGGCTGGGAGTCAGAGGGCCTGGCTTCTCCCCCCAGTCCGGCCACCAGTGCTGGGACCTTGGGCTGCTGTAGTCTAGGGATACCGAGAGCTTAACATGCTGCAGGAGCCTCCGTTTCCTCATCTATAAAATGGGGGCTATCGTAACTCGGTCGTGGAATTGCTCTGAGTCTCAGGTGTGATGACATGCACGTGTGATCCTAATTCAGGTCAGATAGCAGAAGGCCTGAGCGAGAGAGGCTGGTGAGATGGGGCCGTGCATTTTCTGTCGGCTGACTCCAGATCGCAGACATGGCCAAGACTTCCTGCAGACGCACTGTGCACAGCAGACACAAAAATCCACCACATTCTCAAACAGTGGGGCCCCCCTGAGACCCTCCCTCCGAGGGGGCCCCTCAACCTGACCTCTTCCCCCACACCCAGGGCCCCCAGCGTGAGCAGGCCGTGCGTGGGGAGCTGCAGAGAGGGTGAGGGGAGGGCAGGGGAGGAGAGGCAGGAAAGAGAATGGGAGAGGAAGACAATGAAGAGAGAAGCAGCTGTGATTCTTTCAACATTATAAAGGGAGATTTAAATTGAAAATGAGATTTTTGAGAAAACAACCCATCATGCTTTTTCCTCCCCTTCAAAAGAAAGGAGAAGTGTTGAAAGTGAAAAAGATTTTTAACCGAATAAGTGCCGCATCAGAGTCAGAAGAGCGGTGACGATGGTGCTGCCACTCCGCCGTGACACGCGCACGGAGAAGGGCTTGGTGAGCCCCACGCTGCTGTCTGGATCCAAGGTGTGGCAGCTCGCACCACGGCTGTGGCTGGGCGGCCTGGACAGGCTGCTGTCACTCCCACCCCTGAGAAGGACAAGGGGCCGAGCTGAGGGCTCAGGGCCCAGATTCCACAGCGCTCCGCCCTCGTGGCCGACCTGGTTATCTGCGCCCCTCACCATCCCCTCTCCGCTCCTTCTTGGAAAAGACGCGGCTCTTTTCAGCAGAGCCACCAGCCCTGGAGCCCAACCTCTGCTCTGAGCTGGCAGGGTAATGGCTCCGCCTCCCCTCTGGGCTGTCATTTGCTCACAATGCCCACGGGTCCCTTTCATCCTCTCTGGAATTGCATGGGGACCGGTTATCTGGTAATCGAGGCTGTTTCCCAACGTGTCTCTCCTTGCATTGGGTTCCATTCATGTCCAGAGCCTATGGAATGCCCAGTGTAACAACTGCCCCGTCGGGGGGCGGGGGTGTCCCTGCATGTACACAGGTGCGCACACGTACATGTGGACGCGTTTTTAAAACACAGACAACTGTGATAAGTCAGACTTCAGACGGTTTCTGGATGTTCTTCCCTTGTTGAACTTGGACTGCAACCCCAGGATATGTCACCACTGCCTTGGCCCTAGAGATTCCTGGAGCCTCTCTAAAGGACAGGCCTCTCACAACCAGGGGCAAGACAATCTGTCTCCCCATCCAGCCCTTCCTTGGCACCTGCTCAACGATCAGGCCGCCAGGCCTGCGGAGCGTCTGGATGAGAAGCTGGAATTGCAGAACCAATTCAATGTGGTTCAACTCTGTCAGAAAAAAATGTAACCAAATGTTGAATTGTTTTCGGTGACAGCAGCCCCCCAGGTTGCAAGTCACATAACCTGAGCATGCCCAGATGAACCAGGTGTGCCCTATTCAGGACCCCAGAGTGGGCCGGAATGAAAAGGTCAACCGCGGGTGGAACCTAAGTGCTCGGATCAAGGAACAGGGACTCAATTAGGAAGCCATGGGTGCTCTGTTTTGTTTCAGTAGGTATCGCCTCACTGCATCTTCCTGTCTGCCTTGTTGTTACTCTCTGCCTATAAGACCTGCCCCAGACCCCAGCTTAGGGAGACAGATTTGAATGTGACCTCTTATCTCCTTGCCAGTCAACTTGCAACAAAGCTTTTCTTTTTCTTTTTCTTTTTTTTTTGGGGGGGAACAGAGTCTCACTCTGTTGCCCTGGCTAGAGTGCCATGGTGTCAGCCTAGCTCACAGCAACCTCAAACTCCTGGGCTCAAGTGATCCTCCTGCCTCAGCCTCCCGAGTAGCTGGGACTACAGGCATGCGCTACCATGCCCGGCTAAATTTTTTTCTATATATTTTTTGTTGGCCAATTAATTTCTTTCTACTTTTTAGTAGAAACAGGGTCTCACTCTTGCTCAGGCTGGTTTCCAACTCCTGTCTTTGAATGATCCTCCTGCCTTGGCCTCCCAGAGTGCTAGGAGTACAGGCATGAACCACTGCGCCCGGCCTAAAGCTTTTCTTTTCTCAAAAGCCAGTGCCATAGTATTGGCTTCTGTGGCCATTGCTCAGCAACAGAGCTACCCTGGCAATCTCTGGTCCCAAGGCCAGGACCCCACCTTTTCTTTCCATAGTCACCCCACTGGGATTCCTGTCTCAGCACAACCAAGCTTGGCTCTCCTAACAGAAGGCTGTAAATGGGTCATCCCTTGGTTTCCCCATGGAACCTGGTGCTGGTGCCAGAGCAGAGCCCCTTAGGGAACTGCCAAAGGGCCCCCCCAACCCCTGACACAGTGCCTTAGTCTATTCAGGCTGCCAAAACAAAATACCATAAACTAGGTGGCTTATAAACAGCAGAAATTTATTTCTCCCAGTTCTGGGGGCTGGGAAGTCCAAATCAAGGCCGATTTTGTATCTGGTGAAGGCTGACTTTCTGACTTATAAATGACACCTTCCAGCTGTGTCCCCACTTGGTGAAGGGGCAAGGCAACCTCTGGGGTCTCTTTTATAAGGACACTAATCCCATTCATGAGGACTCTCCTTTCGTGACCTAATCGTCCCCCAAAGTCTCCACCTCCTAATACCATCACACTGGGGATTAGGTTTCAACACATGAATTTTGGGGACACGAACATTCAGACCATAGCATACAGTTTCACAACGAATAGTTGTTTCTTTTCTCTTCTAGCTCCCTTACTATCTTCTAAGCTGCATGAGGGCAGAGACCTGGTGCTCTTCATTTTCTGTTTTTAGTTTTAACACAGTTCCTGGTACTTATTAGGTGCTCAACAAATGTTTGTTAAATGAATGCATGAATGTACCAGGCATTGTGTCAGGTATTGTGAAGAACATAGTCCCGTCAGCCGTGAGTCCTCTGCCCTTTGGCAGGAAAGTTTGAGATTATACAGAAAGAGCCACATTCTAAAATATTCATCAACAGGAAGAAAAAGTGGACACACTTTTTAAAGTGTCAACTACATACCAGGCACTGTGCTAAGTATTCTCTGAGCACTCTTGAAACCTCAAAATACCCTATAAGGCAAAAATACCGTCATCGTCCTTTGCGGAGGAGGAACTGGAGGCTCACGGAGGTTACGTAACTTGTCTGAGTGCATCCAGGGGGTGAGCGATAGAGCCTGGACTTTCACCCAGTGCTGTCAGACTCCAAAGCCCAAGCTCTCTGCACTTCACCAGTCAAGCTCCATGAGTGATAGAAGGAGTGCCTGTTGCCTGTCTTTCCTCTGAGGTTCAGTTTCCTGAGGATAGGGACCAAGTGTCATTCACTGTTACACCTCCCAAGCGCCTGCAACATATGCTTGCTAACCAGTTGTGACTGGTCTTGCAGCCACCTGCAGATGGCGCCAGAGGGAAGCAGAGGCCAGAAGACAGGTGTGGAAGAGGTGTCTGATCAACGTCTGGAACGTTGGGGCATTAGAAATCAATGTCTTCTACCATCATTCCCCCAGAGCCTTTTGTGCCCCTATTGTGACACTTGGGATGGCATCAGGATAATTTATGTCTGTGTGCTCTCTCCACTAGCTCACTGTGAGTCCTCAAAGGGCAGGGGTGTGCAGGTTTATCTTGAGTCCTCCTGGGACAGAGCAGGCTCTCAGTCCAGGTCCTTGGCCAGGGGAAGTGTCAACTGGAAGATCCTTCCAGTTGGTAACAGTGGTGACCTATGACCCCCTCAGCACCTCCCCCAAATCTGGGCTCCACCTCACCTGGCATTCCCTTGGCCTCCTGCAGACCAGAGCGGAGGACTCTTCTGATTCGCAGGTGTCCTGGGCACAGCACACCTGCGTCACAGGACGCCTTCCCTGGGCTGCATCTCCCAAGGCCATTCATCTTAATTAAGTATCGGCAGCTTTAGATGATTAAACACTCCGCCATCCCCTCCTGTTCGTTTCTCCGAAAAGAGGTGTCAGGATTTTCGTTCATCAGAAGGCTTTGACCTTGGCAGTGGTCAAATGCCCTTGGCATACCTGCCTCAACAATCCAGTTGCCTGGCTGTGCAGCCAGGAGGCTGACTCACTCTCTCAGGCAGCAATCACATGGCTTTCTCCACCCGGGGAATCGGGGACAGCTGCCCACCAGCACCTTGGTTTCCCAGGGAACAATCCCCTCTCACAGCCACCTCTTCCTAGAAATATTTATCACCGCTTATCATCACCTCTTCCTAGAAGCCACTCCACCCAGCAGCCCCAACTCTACCCTCTGGGCTCTGTGGTTGTTGTCTATTCTGTGGTTGACAAGTGTCAACCTCCTCTCCTTTAACACAAGCATGCTGAACTCGAACAGTGAGTCTTCTGTGTCCCGAGCACTCTTACAACCATCGGCATCCCGAGGGGAGAGGGGCTCCCTCCACTGTCTCCCCAGGTGGCCAGCCACATTCTCAGGGGGCAGTTCACTGGCAGTTTCTAGGGGCTCCTGATGTGGGTGCAATGATCCAGTGGCTGGCTGAGCACTGTAGGAGAAGAGAAAAGTGAAGATGGGCAGATAGGGGACAGAGGCGTAAGAAATTTATGCTTGGGTTAAACACCTGAGAATGGGCGTCCTTCCCAACATCGTGCGTGAGTAGTAGCCACTCCCCATTACCTAGGGGTGGGCAGACTTCAACTCAAAACTTTGGCCCAACTAGCCAGAGCAGGTTAGAGAAGCAGCCTTAACTATTATCCCCACAGAGTTGCCTCCTGGGGATTTTGGGGGACACGGGGCCGAGAGCCCGAGGGGACCTCACCTTGAAGACCCGAGTGCGGCAGACCAGGGCCAAGATGGAGAGCAGCACCGGGCGGGCCCTGGGCGCCTCCTCTCCCTCCACCTGCTCATGTCTTCCACCAGCTCTCAGGCTCTCTCTCTGCTTCCTGCCTTAGAGTGCCACCAGCCAGGGGATGGCCACTCCACTCTGATGGGAGCCACCTCCTGACACTGGCACATGGGCCACCTCCACGGGCCTGCAGCTGGCCCAATCACTCACACACCGGGCAGCAACTCCAGGAGCCCCTGCCTAAGAGCCTGAGGGTAACCGTGAGGCTGTGCTGGTCTTTGATCCTTCTGAAGCCCCCTCTCGGACACCCACCACTGTGAGCTTGTTTCCTCTTCCTCACCCTGAGGGCAGACCAAAGGATTGAGTCCCTGTGTGCAAGGCACTACAGACATACACAGACATGAGGGGCAGAAGTTGCCCTGAAATAGACAAAGCTTTGAATCACGGTTCTATCACTTACTAGCTGGGTGACCCTGGAAAAGTTTAATAATCTCCCTGCACCTCAGTTTCTTCTCTTATTGCAGTCTCACGTCTGTGTCAAAAAAAAAAAAAAAGAAAGAAAGAAAAAAAAGTTTCTTCTCTTATGAAAAGCAGATCTTAATACCCCATTTGTGGGGTTGTTAAGAACAATAAAAGAATGTATGTAAGTACCAGCACAGTGCCTGGTCCATAGTGAACATTCAACAAATGACAGTTTTATGACCGCCATTCACTCAGCCAGTCATCCAACACCTATTTATTTAGAGGCTTCCACCGGTCAGGAATATGCACTGGATCGTAAAAGCTCTTAAGAGTTATTGCCACTGTTCCTTTCCACTCCCAACTGATGTGATGCAGTGGTCCAAACTCTCACACCTGTCGGTGAGCCCCTCCCCTGTAACTCAGCCGTTCAACAGCCAGTGACTGAGCGCCTGCACTGTTGCACCGCGCACTGTGCCAGTGCTGAGACAGGACGGTAAATAAAGCATGGTCCGTACACTCTAGTCCCACCACCTGCTGGGAAATTGATCATAAATATGTTGACAAATTAATAGATGCACAGCACGCACTGTGCCATTGTCTTCCCTGTGAAACCCACTTGTGACCCTAATGGGAGGTAATTAATTCTAAGCCAAACTGGGGCAGAGAGCAGCAAGGACATGGCTGGAGTGCAGGAGTGTGGACTTTGGAGTACCCCTTGCCTCTTGGCCATTAACATCACAATAGGACTCCAGACCAACTTCCTGTAACCCTGCAGCCTGACAGAGACCCTCACTGGTCCTCCCAGAGCCCTTGTACCTTCTCAGGGGGCGTCTGTGCCTTGCAATTACAGCCTTTCCCCCACCCCTGGACTCAGCCCTTGCCACCTCCTAAGGCAGGGACCCAACTTGGTTTATACCACCATTTGGCTTCATGGCTTAGTCACTTGCCGTGGGAGGGCTGTCCCAATTTGAAGAAGGGCAAATCACAAATGTCAACTGGCTGAGACCCAAGTGCCAGGTTCTTGCCAGAGGCACTAGTTTTACACCAGCCTGCACAGTCTGGAGCCCGTAATGAAAGAGGCTGACAGTCCATTAGCAGCAGAGTGGTCCTCGGGGCTCCGAGGTAAGGAGCTGTCATCCTCTTCACTTCAAGGGCTTTCGGGGGTGAAATCAACTGTGCGTATCTATATTTATATACATAATCTTTTTAAAAAAGGAATATCAGTCACACCTGTTCCTGTTATGGAGTGTAGATAGACAATCTGACATCAAGGAGAAGAGATGTCAACATGTTTCTTGTACTCTGTTCTCCCAAGCCCTGGGTGCAGGTCTGAGACAATCTCACAATAACAGAACAATTATTAATATACTGCAGGATTGGGAGACCCTTAGTCTTCTCATCCAAGCCCTCTCTGATGCGACTCTTTACTTCAGTGTTCCTGGCAAGAAACCATCCTTTCGCTTGAATGCCTCTAGTCACTGGGAATTCACCCCCTACCAGGACATTTTGAACATCCCACTTGTTGACTCCTCTAATGGCTAGAAGGTTCCACCCATTGGTCCTAGTTTTACCCTTTGAAGCCACATGCAAAAAAAAAAAAGGAAAAAAACAAAAGCCCGATCCCTCTTCCTGAGACAGCCCTCTCCTGAGTCCCCTTTCTATGCTGACAGTCTAATGTCCCCTCACCAACCTGCCAACTGCGTTCTGGACAAGATCTAGTGTGTTAATAACATCTTTGAAATGTGGTTCCCACACTAAGAAATGTAAAGTCTCTGCCTGCCACAGGTGTTACCAATGTGAAGACACAGACATGTGCACACACGTGCACACAGAAATAAAGCTCCTCTAACTGTACTTTCATCCATCCCGCATTTCACAGCATATTGTCAAATACCTTGCTGAAATCCAAGTGTATGATATCCATGCATGTTCTTGATCTATCACTACATTGACTATCTAGAAGAAAAGAAAGAAGGAAAGAAGGTGTCCAGGACTGGCCCCAGCCCACCGTATGTGGGATGACCAACACAGGAATGGGCAAGACTTCTGCCTTCTTTGTTCTGGACTCTGATCACCTATTAATTCAACCTTGAATCCCATTAACTCTCGTGGAAGCTGGAGCTCATTACTGACTGGGACTGAGCTTCAGGCCAGGTCACAGGCTCAGGTGTTAGTTTTAACATAGGAGAAACAGAAAAGTTAGTAAGACAACATAAGACGTATTCACGTTTCCCCACCTGGCTCCAGAAGCCAGCATTGAGCTTCCAGAGGTCCCTTGGGTGAGATTTTGGGCAAAGGTCCTACAAAGGGTAGGGAAGAAGGGAAATGGTTTGCGTAGGGGAGGTGGACAGGGTAGATCAGGGGGAGAATGGTAGTAGCCTGAGACTGGGTAGAAATGGGAATGGGGTGGCAGGGACCAGTGCTCCAAAGGCCCGCAGTACTTGTCAGCAGGAAGCAGTGCTTGTCAGCAGGAAGCAGTATTCTGAACCTTTCTAGAGGAACAGTGTCCAAGACAACAGTAGATTCCACGGCCAAATGCCAGCATCAAGTAGCAGAGAGGTGACCTCATAGATAGTAGGCAAAAGGAGCAAGGGTCCAGCCAAAATCCCTGGCTTCTGGCCCCACAGAGGCCCAGGAGTTCTGGGTGATCAGACGGATGGAAAGGGGCTCAAGAGGTGACTGGGGCTGAATTTCTAACCACTGGCTCGGGGAGCAGAATAAACTGACTCAAAGAAATGAAGGCATGTGACTACAGAGTCACTGATAAAATTTATACCTGCCACATCTCCCTGGCTATGAGGCCACGGATCTCCCCCTTCCTGATGTTTATGCTGTTGATTTTTGGGACCCCAGTATATTGCTTTGTATTTATTCATGCTAAAATTTTCTTTTGACCCATCAAAGCAGGCTTTTGATTTATGAGGATCCTAATTGTCACTCATTTTGTAAGCTTTTCCTCCAAGGTTCATGAAACCCGCAATTTTTGGCTGCCTCATTGGAGTCATTAATAACAGGTGATGAATCCAGCCAGGCAAAGGGCAGAGGGCAGGGCTTGCACGTGCTGCTGAAGGCTTCCTTCCCAGCCGACACTGACATGCTGATCAGTCAGCTCTCTCCTGCCACTTATTCAGTCTCTCAGGAATTCATCTAACTACACTGTTATCCATCCCACATATCTCTGCCTTCTGCATAGGATATATTGGCAAATGCCTAGCTGAAACCCAAATGTGCTCAATCTACTACATGTTCTCTGTCTGTATCAGCAGTGACCCTATCAAGAAAAGGAAAAATAAAATGAGGTTAATCTAGCCCGGCTGCTGACTGGCTCTTGGCAAACCTGTACTAGCTCCAAGTGGTCCCTACTGCCTTTTGTAAGGACCCATCAAATCTGGTCAAACCCTATCCAAATTCATCACCAAAGACCAAGTGCCCTTCCCTGATCCTGAATGTCCACTGTCCCCACTCTGGTCCCCCTGAGATTGACGAGTCCAAGTTCACACTCAGACAATAAGAGAAATAGGAGGGAAGCAAAGAAAAACAGACCATGAATGAACATTTTCTTTTTTTTTTTTAATTAAGTCTAAAGAAAACCTTCATAGAAACATAATAGGGACACAATACAAATTATAATGACCTGTATATAAAACCTGGCACCAAATTTGGCCTTTTGGGACATTTATATATAAAAATATGCATTAAAATCTGCACCGGGGCACAGTGCAGCGGCTGACAATCCCCGAGGGAGCAGCCACAAAGGCGGGTCTGGTCCACGGACGCAGGGAGCCCTTGGTCCTCCAGCTTCAGGGGTGAGCCCTAAGTGACAATGGCCCGCTCCAAGGAGAGGTCAGAAGAGCTTTTCTAAAGGCAAAACCCTGTGAGCACCAAAATGGCACAAGCCTGGCGTGAAACAAAAATGGTGCTGGGAAGAAGGGTGGGAGAGAAAGGTCATCTTTCATTCCCTTCTTCCTGGGCTCTGACCACTGAGGATTCTGGCTCTCTGGTAGACAAACCACCTTGAATTTTAGAGGAACTTTTGCAATTTCCAAATAAGCTGCCCAATTCTAACTCAAGGAGTCAAATCATAATTAGCCTGATCTGAAGGATTAAGAACCAGTTATTGTGTCATTTTCTGTAGGTCAAGACCTTGAAATACCTACCAGAATTGGCTATAACAATGATGACAGTTTCAATCTCTTTCAGTCTTAGACCAAATGCAGCTGAGCAATTCTAGCTCAGAAATTACACTCAGAGGCAATGCAATGAAAAGCAGCTATGATTAAGGCTGGAATCCCTCCCTCTGAGTGTGACTTCACTGAAGCCCTCAACTATCCGTCCACAAGGCAATGGAAACCTGGAGAGAGGCAGAGACCTGGGGAGAGGCAGGGTCAGTAATGCATGTCTGCCTCCAAGGATAAAGACGCAGTTCCTTCACTGGCAGGACCTGTCACTCGCTGAACAGGGCTCAGGACTGTTGTCCACTGGCTTGTACATTCATCGGGTCCCTGCTCAGCCCATCCTGTGGCTCTGCAGGGAGGGGCGACTGTTCCAAACTCAGTTGCTAAGCTGTTGCCCCAATAGTCTGGTTCCACAAATGGGAAACACACAAATGGGGACACAATAGAGATGGAGGGTGGGCGTGGGGGAGCATGAGGAGAAGCAATGGTGGGGAGGGAGCCCTGTGGCTTGGAGTATCCCGCAAGGACGACAGTGCCTCTACAATTTCAGGCTCCTGGTAGATACTGAAAGGGCTGGGAGTCCTTCCTGTCATTCTAGTGGATTCCACAAAGGGAAAACAGCCACCCTATTAATTTTTATCCAAAAGCAGAGTGATTTTCTCAGCTGCCTCCAGGGTGGTTTTTTTTCCTCCCGGTCCCTGGTTTGACTGTCTTGCTGCAGGATGATTGGACACTTTCCCTCAACTGCTGCACGAAGTTAAGGGAGAGATGAAAGACAAAAAAGTCTGAATCACAATTTAGGCAAAAGCCAGGAGCCACAAGGCTGTTAATGAGGGACTTTCTCTCTCAGGCAGCATGTCTCGGGACGCTGGCGCTGAGAATAAGAGACAGGTGCCGCCCGTGTTAATGGGCTTGGCATCAATCATCACCATGTCCTACGACACTCTGCCTAGTTACTACGGCTCTCTCAGGATAGCAGCCAGACCTGGCAGCTCCTTCACAAAGTCTTAAGACATTTTGTGCCGAACAAGGAGGAACACAGTCCATTCCACTGTAAAGTGACTTGACAACACCCTCTAGTGGAAATTATAAATAAAACAGGACCATGTGTCCAAGTCGCCTTGATACCAAAGTGGTTTCAAAGTTCCCCATAAAAATGGAAAGACAAAAACAACAGATTATCTTTAAGAACATAATAATAACTAAAAAAAAAGGTAGGAGTTCACACCCATGCTTAGTACTCTCACTGCCAAGTCACACTGCCTTCTCAGAGGCTCTGACTTCATCGTATTCCAAGAAAGGGAGACATGTTGTGGGGGAGCTACTGGTCCCCTTAAAGTTTGGGCAGACTGCCCACTGGTGCCAGAATGATGCCAAAGACGTAGAAAAGTCCCAGCAGGAGGTTGAGCTTGGCAGTCCTCTGGGGCAGTTTGTTGAAAGCCTGGCTTCGGAACTGTCTCTCGAGGGAAAAAGCCATGGGGATGGTGAGCAGGGGCAGGGCCAGGCTGATGCTGCAGTGCACGGCCAGGATGCTGAAGACCAGGTAGGGCAGGAAGAGCAGTGTGTTGTAGAGAATGTAGGAGAAGGTGGGGCCAATGAGGATGGCGAGTGTGACGATGCCGGCCTCCCGGTCGGACTCCATGTCCCTGGTGTTGTTGGAATGGAGAATGGCCTCGGTGCTAAGGGCAAGGGGGATGGCATAGACCAGTGGAAAGATGGCCAGGGACCCCACCTGGACGGCATAGGCGAACATCACAGCCAGCGGGCCAAAAGTGATGAGGATGATGAGGTCTCCCAGAGCCACATACTTGAATCCAATTCCTGCGGCCAGAAAACCCAGAGAGTTGGTGTGAGATCAAGGCTGGAAATTTAGGGACTGTTCACCAGTCAAGAGGCAGGACACCTCCGCTGGGAACGGTGAATCCTTAGACTGTGAGGGTAGGCACTCATTCCATTCCTTTCCCTGCTAGAGCAAAATATCATTTCTTCTGCAATGACACAGATGCAAAAAGGATGCCCAGTTAGGTTTTGAAGTCTCTCTTCTCAGGTTCATACCCAAGTTTCCCTACCTACTTTCCCCCAACAGAGAGCACTGGGCTCCCACTACATACGAAGTTCAATGGAAGAGACTGCGAAGGATCTAAAGGTCTTACAATCGAGTTTCACCCTTCACCAAATCCTGCGAGACTCTGTGAGACAAGTCCCTCACAGAATAGTCACCCCGGCCCACTACTTTTCCACCTCCTTCCCCCACAATCTCTGGAGACATTTTCTGGTTTTGAAAACCCCAGTGAATCACACTGCGAAATTCCACATAAAGAAACTTTCACCCTGCAATGAGCAAAATGGCCAGGACAGCCGAGGCATATCACTGTTTCCCTTCCCTGGCTCCCATGTTAAAACAAAAGCATCCCTAATTCCCACTCTGTCCTGCTAATCTACTTCAAAGCCTGTCTAACCCATTTTTTTCAAACCTGCCCATTCTCTCCATCCCATCTCACTCCAATTTCAAATCCAAATCACAGTCATCTTATGCCTAGAAAATTGTAACACTCTCCAAATTGGTCCCTTGGCTTCCAATCTTATAACAACCTCCCTTCCCCATCCCTAATCTCCACCGCAGTTGGAGCAAGCCTTTAGAAATACCTCTCTAACCACCCTCCTTCCCCCAGCACGCACCTTAAGCTTTATCAACGACCGCCCTGAGCATGAAAGTCCTGCATCTTTAACCTGGCTCACCTCTAGCCCTGACTGTCTCTCCTGCCTCCCCTCCCCTCCCCCAGACTTCTTTCAGTGCCTCAGCGCTTTGAGACAACCCCTCTCTTTGCCTGGCTAAGGCCTTTTCACCCTTTAGGACTTTAAAGACTATTTCTCGAGACAGCTTCCCCTCACCCCCTAAACCACATTTGGTACCCCTGCCCCATGGCAACCTGACTACCACTTTTGTAAACTTCTTTAACATGCTTCTAATGACATAATCTCTGCTTCTCCCACCAAACTGTAAGTCCCATGAGGGCACAGCCTTGTGTCTGGCTGGGTCACAGCTCACTCCCCAATGCTTGGTGCAAGGGCTGAACTGAACACAGAGCTACAGTAACAAGCACCTGGAATTTAGGACCAAAGTCACCCACTCATACTGAAACAGGTAAAGCAGGTGAGAAGTGCCCACTGAAGGAGGTGACAGAACCAGACCTTGTCTCAAAAAATAAAATAAAACAATGGGAGCCAAGGAACAAGATTCACACATATATTGCTACAGAAGCTTAGGAAACTCTAGATCTAACCAAGCTACAAGGTATGGCCTCAGGATCAGAAAATAAAGAAAGCTCTTGGGTGATCAGGTGCATTTTAAGCAGTTTAAAATGAATAAGTGACAATGATCTGCAGAGGATTTAAAACCATGAGAGCCCAGCAAAGTGGCTTACACCTCTAATCATAGCACTTTTGGAGGTTGAGGTAGGAGGATCACTTAGGCCAGGGGTTCAAGACCAGCTGGGGCAACATAGTGCAACCCAGTCTCTACAAAGAAATAGAAAAATTAACCAGGCATGGTGGTGTGCACCTGTAGTCCCAGCTACTCGGGAGGCTGAGGCAAGAGGATCACTCCAACCCAGGAGTTCGAGGCTGCAGTGAGCTACCATCAGGCCATTGTACTCTAACCTGGGCGAAGGAAGCCAGATCCTGTCTCAAAAAAATAAAATAGAATAAAACAGGAGCCAAAGAACAAGATTCAGCCCAACGTTACCTTCCCGTTAGCAGCTGGGGCTCGTTGGCTTTAGAGCAAAGCATGCCCAAGGAAGGCATCACAGGCAGGCCCAGGACACTCCCCAACACCCAGCAAGCCAATTCCGTATCCCCCTAGCCATTTTGTCTGAGGACATGCCCCTGGTAGGAAGTTTCCACAAGCAGAAAACACCAGCTCCAGTTCTGAATTAGTAAACTGATGTCTCTTGCAACATCTCACACATTCAGGGGACTACCCCTGCCCGAAGAAGAGGCTGGGCAGGAGCACTCCCAGCACAGATCTCGCAAGTGTCTCCACAGATGCCCACTCTCCTGCTTATTTTCTCAGCTCTGCAACTGCCTTCAGGGCTCTGGCTGTGGAAGAAAATGCAACAGCCCTACAGCCTTGAACTTTGGCTGGATTCTCCACATACACCTCCTCAGATCACTGGGCAAAAAGTGACCTGAGCAAAGTTGAACAGAGACCTGTGTCCTCACCTTAAATAGGTCCTACACAAAAACCAAGCATAAACCCACTCGTGGGATGAAAGAGGTCTGGTAACCTTCCTGAGGTTATCTGATGAAAGAAAACAACAGAGCCCTTGAGGAGAAAGCCCTGTTTCCTCAGTGTCCGAAATACAGCCCAAGGCTCGTGTGCTCCACCAGATTCAGAGATGGCGCCCACCTGGGAGTTTCCTTTTAGGCATCCCACCTCTCCCAACACTATTTTCTGAATGAGCCTGCACAGCACAGTGACATACTGGGCCAGTTCTCCACATAGCAGCCAGAATTAATTTGTTAAAACATAAATCAAAAAGTTGGCAAGAATGCAGAGCAACTGGAACCCTCACATATTGGGGGTGGGCATGTAAAATAGTGCAACCACTTCAGAAAACAGTTGGCAGTTTCTCATAAAATTAAATATCGCCTACCCTATGATCCAGCAATTCCATTCCTAGACATTTACCCAAGAGAAATGAAAACACAAAAAGACTTGAACATCAATGTTCAGTCATAATAGGCAAAATATGGAAACAATCCAAATGACCCTGAACAGGAGAATGGATAAACAAATTATGGTATATTCATACAATGGAATGCTGCCCAGCAATACAAAGGAACTACTGCTACACATAACATGAAAAATTTCAAAAACATCATGTTGAACAGAAGAAGCTAGACATATGAACTCTTAATGAGTTCATACTGAAATAAACAAAGATACATGCAAACATAACTAGTTCATACTGGATAGTTCCAGATCAGGCAAAACTAATCTATGTGAAGGAAATCAGAACAGAAGTTGTTCTGGGTATGTCAGGGAGAATGGGACAGACAGGCAAGAAGTACAAAGAAGCTTTCGGGCTGATGGTAATGTTTGTTCTCCATCATGATGGGCGTGGGTTACGCAGTTGTAGGCATTTGTCAAAATTCATCAAACTGCAACACTAAAGATCTGTGCATTCCACTGTATGTCAAAGTCAACATTAAAAAACCTAAATCAGATTATGTCATTACTCTGCTCAGTATCTTCTTCAATGTCTTCTTATTTTTTATTTAATGAATATTTACTAAGTACTACTACATGCCAGGGCCAGGTGTGGTGGCTCACGCCTGTAATGCCAGCACTTTGGGAGGCCAAGGAGGGACTCCTTACTGTTCCTTAAGCTCTTCAGGCACACTACTGCCTGAAAGCCTTTGGCACTGCTGTTCTTTTCCTAAAACACTCTTCACCCAGATATCTGCTTGGTCAACCTCCTCATCGCTCACTTCCTTCAATCTAGCTCAAGTGTTACTGTTTTGATGAAGCCTATCCTAATCAAACTACTTAAAATAATAATCTGTGTCCTCCTTTGTTCTACTTTTTTTTCCCCCTTAGCATTTATCATCTTTCATGTACTATAACCTAGGTGACCAACTTAACCTGGCTTACCAGGAACTTTCCTGGTTTTAACACCAAAAATTCCACATCCCGGAAACTGCTTTGGTCTTGAGCAAATCAAGACATTGGTCATCCTACCTATATATAATTTCATATGTTTACTTTCTGTCTCTTATCATGATAATATATAATAAGTTTCACAAAGGCAAGGATCTGTCGCTGCTGTGTTCATACAGAAGAGTGTTTGGCACATAATAGGTGCTCAGTAAATAGGACTTAACCACTTGCCCTTAATCAGCCTCATGCAAGAAGTCACCCAGCAAATTACCTGGATGTAATCAGCTGCATAGTTTTGAGCTCTTCAAATTTAATTCCTCTAATACTTGAAACTGTGGCATTACAAAGTATGATTAACAAAAGGAAATTAGATACAAAAAATGTCTACATACATATTTGAATCATGCCCAATATCTGTGTATCAAGCCAGGATCTTCTCAATTCAATGTTTAAAAAAAATCCAGACCAGCCGTGGTGGTTCAATCCTAGCACTCTGGGAGGCCCAGGCAGGCAGATCGCTGAAGGTCAGGAGTTCAAAACCAGCCTGATCAGGCCTGGCGCGGTGGCTCACGCCTGTAATCCTAGCTCTCTGGGAGGCCGAGGTGGGCGGATCGTTTGAGCTCAGGAGTTCGAGACCAGCCTGAGCAAGAGCGAGACCCCATCTCTACTATAAATAGAAAGAAATTAATTGGCCAACTAATATATATAGACAAAATGAGCCGGGCATGGTGGCACATGCCTGTAGTCCCAGCTACTTGGGAGGCTGAAGCAGCAGGATTGCTTGAGCCCAGGAGTTTGAGGTTGCTGTGAGCCAGGCTGACGCCATGGCACTCACTCTAGCCTGGGCAACAAAGCAAGACTCTGTCTCAAAAAAAAAAAAAAAAACCAGCCTGATCAAGAGTGTCTCTACTAAAAATAGAAAGAAATTAATTGGCCAACTAAATACATATAGAAAAAATTAGCCGGGCATGGTGGCGCATGCTTGTAGTCCCAGCTACTTGGGAGGCTGAGGCCGAAGGATTGCCTGAGCCCAAGAGTTTGAGGTTGCTGTGAGCTAGGCTGACGCCATGGCACTCTAGCCTGGGCAACAGAGTGAGACTCTGTCTCAAAATAAACAAATAAATAATCCACATGACCCACACAAAGATTTCAGGTAAAGTGACCTAATTTAGAAGATAACTTTTGACACACCTATAACTCCTATCAAAACCAGCAGTTTCCAGTGCATGGGACTAAGACCTGCAGCACAGGAAACAGGCCAATTCTTACCTCCTGTGTAGAGAAAGGAGCCAGACAGGCCTCCAAAGTAGATGAGAGCCAAGTGCTCTAGCTTCAGAGGGGACAGGGAGTAGAGGCAAGCAGCACAGACACAGCCTAAGGTGTAGAGGAAGACTCCAAATCGGACAACATCCTGTGGTTCCAGGATTCGGTCTACCAGGGTTCTGTCGTCACTCTTTTTGTGGTCAATGCCCTTGGAAAAGTCATAGTAAGTGTTGACCAAATTGCCGGCCCCATGCACAGCCAGGACAGCCACGGCACAACCCACCAACAGCCTGGGATCCAGGACGCCCTGAAATTTGTATGCAAGGGCGCTGCCCAGGGCCACGGGGGTGAGTGAGGCACTGAAGCTCCAGGGCCTCAAGGCCAGAACGTAGGAGGCGCACTTCTGCCTCCAGGAGCGCTGGGGTAGCCTGTTCTGCTCGGGACAGTCGTTCCCCGGCGGGTCCCCCTCCCCGACCTTGACAGTCTCTCCCGCCAGGATGTTAATCTTCTCCCCCAGAGCCTGCGAGGCCGCCATGGATTCTGCACGTGGCTGAAGTTAACTCTTATGTGAGCCACGCACCGTGACCGCCTGGAGGAAGGGAGGGACAGGACTGGGCGGGGCGGCGGGCCTGACCTTCCTTCGGCTCCGCCTGGGGGCAGGCCTGGGGAGGCAGCGGGATCTGGGTGCAGCAGCAAGCGGGCCTTGCACCCCACCAGGCCTGGCGGCGCCGCCCCGACCACCCGTCACCTGGGCAAAGCCTGTCTCCGGCCCCAGGCCCGCGCTAGAGCCCAGGGCCGAGCGGCAGCCGTCTGCCCCCGGCCGCCGGAGCCGCCATCTTGTGCGCCGGCCTCTGGAGGCCGGCCCGGAAACAGCCGCCCGCAGCGCCGGCCGGGCCGGCCCGAGGAGTGCCGGAGGGCGGGGCGGGGCTGGCGCGGGGCGGGGCCAGGCGAGTGAAAGTGCCCAATAAGTCGTAAAGCGACACGCCTTCAGGGTCGTTCTAGTGATGCGAAGTGAAGGTGTCTCTTGCGAGACTGGAAGTAGCGGTGGGGCGGGGCCTGGGCGAGGGGCGGGGCCTGGGCGAGGGGCGGGGCCACGGGCGGGCGGGCCCGGGAGCCGGGGCGGGGCGGCGAGCCCTCGCCCAGCCCTTCTCCGGCTGGGGACCCCGCCCCGCAGCTGCTGCTTCACTTTTTGGCACAAGCTTCCCGTGCCGGCAAAATCCAAGTGTCATACAATGCCAAATCAGGCAATACATCAGCAGATGTATTAAAGTCCTGGCTCTATCACTTACCAACCGTGTGACCCAATCTCTCTGTACCTCGATTTACGCGTGTATAAAGTGGGAACAATACAACCTGCCTCAAAGAAATGCTCAGGAATAATAGCAACAGCATTTCACGGCTGTTTACTTACATGTGCCATATACTCTTTTAGGTATTTTACATGTACTATTAGCGTTTAACCCCCAGAACGCTGCCTACCAACACAGGTACTATAATCTTTCCCGTTTTACAGATAAGGAAATATGTACAGAAGTGTTGGAACCAAGTTTCAGATTCAGTTAGTTTGACTCCAAGGTGCTTTTAACAATGTCCACCAAAATCCCTGATACACTGTAAGTACTCAATAAATATTAGTTATTATTTTAACATAATGAATAAAAAGCTCTTTGTAAACAGAAAAGAAACCTGCAAATGCACTAATTACTGTTTCTATAAAACCATCTTTTATTATTTATTAGAAACTCAGGGCTTTGTCACCCTTAAGGTGGCAAAAATCTCAATTCAACAATATTCATCAAAACTTTCTGACCCTATAATGCTCATTCTGGAAATTTATCTTGGTATAGCTGCCAGGGAATGAAATGATATGCATATAAAGGCATTCACTGCAGCATTTGAAATAGCAAAAATTTGGAAACAACACAAGTGTCCATCTACAGAGGGAAAATAAATTATGGTACAACCATGTGATGATAGAATACTAGGCACTATAACAACAACAACGAAAGAACAAGGAAGCTTTCTGTATACTAAGATGAGAAGATCTCTGAAATGCACTAAAATTTTAAAAATGCAGAACAGTGTATATAGTGTAACAGGGGAAAATACGAATATATTTTTATGTATTTGCTTGTATTTCCATACAGAAAAACCAGGGATACATAAAAAACTAAGAAAATAAGCAGTAAAGGGGGGCAAGAATAAAGGAAGACTTTTCAGGATAAATATAATTCATTTGAGATTTGAAAAGTGAATATATTACATATTAGAACATTTTTAATGATAAAATGTAGATGTTAAACACAGGTGGAAAATGTGACATTTATAAGAACAGTTATTTCACAGAGATGCAATGAAGAGAATTTAAACCTAAAGTAGTAATCATGACTATTTAAAAAAAAAACTGCTTAAGCGTTTTGTTAGCTACAAAATATTCTCACCAAACCTCTTTAATTTGGCAGTTTAGGCCTTCTGGACATTTTCATTTCTTCAACAAACATTTCTTTTTATTGCACTAGAAATTGATGGTAATGTATAAAGAAAAAAAGTGTGTCTTTCCCAAATACCAATATATATATATATATATATTTTTTTTTTTTTTCTAAGACAAGAGTCTCACTCGGTGGCCATGAGTAGAGTGCAGTGACGTCATCATAGCTCACAGCAACCTCAAACTCCTGGGCTCAAGCAATCTTATTGCCTCAGCCTCCCCAGTAGCTGGGACTACAGACTGCCCCACGAAACTCCGCTAATTTTTCTATTTTTAGTGGAGTTGGGATCTCTTGCTCAGGCTGGTCTCAAACTCCTGAGCTCAAGCGATCCTACCACCTTGGCCTCCCAGAGTGCTAGGATTACAGGCGTGAGCCACCGTGGGGCCACATTTTTATTAGTGGCTACATACATTTTCCTTAATGTGACTGCATCATAGTTTTGAGACTCCTATTGTGAGATACTTAGGAATTTTTAACGTTTATAAACAGCACTGTGATAAAAAATAAAGATGTAGTCAAATTCCACTTTTGCTATTGATTTTTTGAGAAAGGATTTCTTTTTTCTTTTTTTTTTTTTGAGACAGAGTCTCACTTTGTTGCCCAGGCTAGAGTGAGTGCCGTGGCGTCAGCCTAGCTGACAGCAACCTCAAACTCCTGGACTCAAGCGATCCTGCTGCCTCAGCCTCCCGAGTAGCTGGGACTACAGGCATGCGCCACCATGCCCGGCTAATTTTTTCTATATATATTAGTTGGCCCATTAATTTCTTTCCGTTTATAGTAGAGATGGGGTCTCGCTCTTGCTCAGGCTGGTCTCGAACTCCTGAACTCAAACGATCCGCCCACCTCGGCCTCCCAGAGTGCTAGGATTACAGGCGTGAGCCACCGCGCCCGGCCATAGAAAGGATTTTTGAAAAATGATTTTGCTTTGAAATTTTTTATTTTCGAGTACCTCTTTCAGTGAAAACTTGGCTATGGTGTCTCGGGAATTAGCTTGTGAGCTAGATAATTTTGGGAAAGTGAGAAAATCTAACTGAAACCATTTTCAAATGCCTATTAAATTTAACAAAAGAGAAATCGTGGATCCATATGTAGCGCTAGTCTGAAAATCGTACGTCTTTCGTAGCAGTAATTATAGGACCCCAGCATCGTTCACACCCTCCTCTCGGAATTACACCGTGCGGGGTCGCGAAGCCCTGCCCACCGCTCTTGATCCCGCCCTGAGGTATCCAGACAGCGGACTCCGCACTGCCACAGCCCGGATGCAGACAGGAATCATAGTAGCGATGCACCGGATGTATGTGTGGAAGTGACTGAGGTCAACTCACGACCGATTGGTTCTCCCGAATGGACCTAAGCCCCCTTCGCCTGCCACTGGCCGCGTGGTTTGTCTATTTGAACAGTCCCCGCCCCCTAGAGAAGCCGGGTCCTGAAGCTTCACTTCTCCTTCATTACTATTGGTTTGTGTCCAGGTCCATCTTCTTCTTACGCCTGTCGATTGGTTGTTTTGGCTGGAAGCCCGCCTTCCCTCCCGCCCGGCTTAGAGGACAGCGGGGAAGGCGGGTGGTGGGGCCGGGGGCCAGAAGCGGCGGTACCGGCGCTGGCGGCGGTAGCTGAGGCCTTGGCCGAAGCCGCGCGGTGAGTCTGAGGCCTGGCACGATCCCTCCAAGGCGGCAGAATGTCCAGACCCACGGCCAGCCTGTCAGTGGGGGGGCCCAGGGAAGCCGCCCGTCTGGGACGTAAGGTCCCCGCCGTACCGGCCCCACGACCTGGGTACCGCCTGAGCCCTGACCCTCACCCCGCGAGGCAACGCCCACCTCCCAGGGATCCCCAGGAGACCCCTGGACCCTTCAGCCCGCTGTACGTCCCAGGCGCCAGAAGGTTGGCCCATCAGCTCCAGTACTGCCCTGGCGCCTTCGGGTCTCCTTGCGCCGCACAGTCACCTCTTCTGAGCCACATACAAATTGTGGATCCCTGCCTCAGGGAGCACCTACGTCAGTGTCAGCCCCTTGTACTCCACCCTGGAGACCTCTCAGGGACCCAGTCCCCGGAACTGAGCTCGGTTCTATCTTTGGGGTTCATCCTCTTTGCCTCACCACCACCCAATCCCTTGTTTCAGCCGTCCAACTTTAACTTCCATAAGCCTTTACCAAGACCCTTAGGATATTTGGCTTCTAGCTGTTTCATTGAATTCAGCCTGGAGCGGATTGCCTGTGGGTCTTAGACCATAGAAAGATACACTGCTTCTTACCTGAGAGTAGAAATTCCTTGTCACCCTCCTTCCCCTTCTATATGCACACAAACTATAGTAGTTTTCTTACTAGGGATCCTTAGGTTTCTTCTGCCCTTAAAGGATGACATTTCCTTCTGCAGTCTTTTTCTTGACACTGGAGTATTTGAAAGCTTCTCAAAACCAGTTATTCCCTGATTTTTCCTCTACGTCTTACAAATTCATTCAAGAATAAGAATTTTGTGTAATCGGTTTTCTAGTATAATCTGAACATACTTAGGATAAGTATGTGTTAACTCACGTGGCAGGGTGGGCTGAGCTCTATTATGGCCACCTTATTGTGGTTGCCTGATTATTTGTATTTCCCCCTGGATTGTAAGCTTGTGGAGAGAAGGAACAGTACATAACTGGGTAATGAGTGAATGATTTCAGGAACTAATTGGTCTCTTTTAGCTTTCATTTGAAATACTGGTACTATTCTAAAGAACTGCATTGTCCAATATAATAACCATCAGCCACATTGAAATGTGACTAGTCCAAATTGAAACTACTAAGTGTAAAATGCATTTTGGAGACTCAGTACAAAAAAGAATGGAAAATATATCAATATTCTTTATGTTGATAACATGCTGAAATGATTTCGTGGATATTGGGTAAAATAAAATACATCAATTTCACCTTTATTACCGTTTTTAATATGCCTACTAGCAAATTTTAAAATACGTTTGTGGGTTATACTTCTGTTGGATAGTGGTGCTATAGAATAATAATCAGTCTCCTTCTTTAGATTGAACTCCTTGAGGAAAGGGGCAATATTCATCATTTTTAGTTCCTTCCCTACTTCCCCACCTTTGTTACCTGGCATTGTGCCATGTACATAGTTGTAATGATAAAAATAGCTAACAATTATTAAAAGCTCACTTTGCACTCAGCACTGTTTTAAGCACTTTGTCATATGTACTAACTTGTTTAATCCTCACATCAACTGATGAGTTGGCTACTATTACCTTCCTATTGTAGTTATGGAAACAAATTGTGTCTTCTTCAAGGTATGTATCTTTGGAATGGGATTCAAACCTGGGAAGCCTAGCTCCATGGCCCACAGTTTGACCCTCCCATTACACTGCCTCTTTTAAACATTGTTACTGAATTAATCTAGACTTTCTAAATATATTTTAGTGAGATCTCCCAATGTTTTTAGAATCCCCTACCTGACATGGCTGGGTAGAGATCCGTGTTGAGGAACTGGGGCCATAAATAAATTTATCACCATAGCTTGTTATGCAGACTATTAAATCTTCTCTCTGAAGAACCTCAGGGCAAGATGCTTGGAACTGGACCTGCCGCCGCCACCACAGCTACCACCACGTCTAGCAATGTGAGTGTTCTGCAGCAGTTTGCCAGTGGCCTGAAGAGCCGAAATGAGGAGACCAGGGCTAAAGCTGCCAAGGAGCTCCAGCACTATGTCACCATGGAGCTTCGAGAGGTTGGGCTTCCATGATTTTGGGCCAGTCATTATGGGATGTTTGGGCTAAAGGTGCCATCACTGATTTAGATTCCTTTTGACAGCTAAGTGAGGATTTGGAAAATAAAGAGATTCTGTTTTGGAAAGGCACCCAGCTTCTCATATGCATAAAACGTGCAGGTTCCTTTGCAGCAATTACACATTTCTGTGGCATTTCTCATGTTTGTGGTTACATTTTAGGAGCCAACATAGATTCAGCTGTTTCTTTTATTTTTTTATTTTTTTCCCTACCACATGCAAGACCCTCAGTTCTTTCTGTCTGATAACAGTGATGGGGATGGGTTTGGAGAGTTGAGAGCTTGGTTGGGGCTTTCTAAATAGAGCCCAGACTTGAGTTCAGAAACAATATATTGTTCATCCTTGTACCCCTGTAACCAGGAAGAACCTAGCACAGGACGTTGTCTGCTCTAGAGTAGATAATAAATATTTGTGAAATAAACAGATGAATTGCAAGTTCAGTTGCTTTACAGTTTAAGGCCAGGTGCATTGGCTCACACCTGTAATCCTAGGACTTTGGGAGACTGAGAAGGGAGGATTGCTTGAGGCCAGGAGTTCGAGACTAGCTTGTGCAAGAGTGAGATTCCTTCTCTACAAAAAAGTAGAAAAATTAGCCAGGCACACACTTGTAGTCCCAGCTACTTGGGAGGCTGAGGCAAGAGGATCACTTGAGATCAGGAATTTGAGGTTGAAGTGAGTTATGTTGATGCTGCCACTGAACTCTAGCCAGGGTGTTAGAGCAAGACACTGTCTCAAAAAAACAAAAATAAAAACTGTGGAAATGGACAGTAACGTGTCTTCTTTGGTTTGAACTATACCTGCTACCTTTCAGGAACTTATCTTTAGATGCCAGCCTGCTGCCATCACCACAGTCAGGGATTCATTAGAAATTGTTCTGATTACATCTTCCTTTGCAGATGAGCCAAGAGGAATCTACTCGATTCTATGATCAGCTCAACCATCACATTTTTGAATTGGTTTCCAGCTCAGATGCTAATGAGAGGAAAGGTGGCATCTTGGCCATAGGTAAGGACAGAGTCTCTGGTAACAATAACTGCTAGGAATAAAGGACTACCCACTTTCATGTCCATTGCACCCCAGATTTCCTACTTACTTAGTTCACATTCATTTAATGAATTTTAAGGAGGCTGTGACTTTCAGTGCACTTACGCAGGTGTTAATTCTCACAACAATCCTGGAACATAGGCAAAACATATTTTTAGATGTGGAAGCTGAGTCTCAGAACCATTTAGTGACTTTTCTAGTGCCAGACAGCTTGCCAGACCTGAGACTAGAAGACAGCTTTCTTTCCACTACCTCATGTTGCCTTTTGCAGACTGGTTTCACACTAGAGCAGGGTTTGGCATAGTGGGGCTCACGAATGGAAAAGTGGAATCAGGGTGTAGTTAATAATTCCCAAAGACTAGTCATCAATCCTGTGAATTATTCAGTCCTAATTTGTTTTCTCTTTTTTGGGAGGGCAAAACAAATTTTATATATTAATATGAGATCATTTTGCTTTAGATAAGCAGTTCGGTCACAGATATTAAATCTCTGAGTTAAAATGAAAATTGTCTGTGTCCTCGTCATCTAGAAATATACTCAAAGTAGAATGAAGGACTCACTCATCAGCTTTCGTTTCAGAGCCATATACTTTCCTGGCCAGCATGCATGTCATCATTTTTTGCCTTCCTTTCTTTTCCAGCCAGCCTCATAGGAGTGGAAGGTGGGAATGCCACCCGAATTGGCAGATTTGCCAACTATCTTCGGAACCTCCTCCCCTCCAATGATCCAGTTGTCATGGAAATGGCATCCAAGGCCATTGGGCGCCTTGCCATGGCCGGGGACACTTTCACTGCCGAATACGTGGAGTTTGAGGTGAAGCGAGCCCTGGAATGGCTGGGTGCTGACCGCAACGAGGGCCGGAGACATGCAGCTGTGAGTGCCTACAGGGAGGAGCACAGCCACACCTGGGGAGCAATGGCATCATGTCAAAGTCCCTTGCTGCCTTCCAAGGGTTATCCCTGAAAAAGTCTGGTTCGATGGGCTAAGATTCCAGGCTGTTGGACAGAGTCCGTCCATTCCACTCTGATGGAGAGAGTCTGTCCTTAAGGGAGAGAACCCAGGCACGGGTGTATGGGGATCTAAAGCATCGGCTGAGTGCCTTCCAGGGAGCTCCCCCTTTAGGAGGCAGTACCACAAGGAGGGAGCATGGTGCCAGGAGAGGGACACACACTTGACCCTTTGCTACTTCCTAGCTGTGTAACCTGGGGCAACCTCTGACCTTCTGTTTCTTCATCTTTCAAATGAAAGTAATAACAAGATTAAACAGGATTTTTCATTTGATAATTACTTACTGCATATATACTGTATTCTAGGCACAGTTCTAGGCTATTAGTATGGTAGTGTAGAAAGCATAAAATATGTCTGTCCTTCCAGAGCTTATGTTCAAACATTACAAATATTCCATGTTTAGAAACAATCTAGATAGTGAACATTAAGATGTTTGATCAATTTTGCTTTCCTTCCTCTGTCCCCAGAATTTCCTAGCTAGAAGAGTGAGCAAGTGTTCTCTTTTCCTAGTGCGTATAGGCTCCAGGATGAGATGGGACTGTACTGAGAAAACAAAACTCTGACACAGGTGAGAGTTTTCGGTTTGCCTTTTTCTCCCAGGTCCTCGTTCTCCGTGAGCTGGCCATCAGCGTCCCCACGTTCTTCTTCCAGCAAGTGCAACCCTTCTTTGACAACATTTTCGTGGCTGTGTGGGACCCCAAACAGGCCATCCGAGAGGGAGCTGTAGCTGCCCTTCGCGCCTGTCTGATTCTCACCACCCAGCGTGAGCCGAAGGAGATGCAGAAGCCCCAGTGGTACAGGGTGAGGGGATGGCTCCTTTCCAGCCACCAGCAAGGCATATACACATAGCGAACCACCTGGCCTAAAGGGTAGCAACAGGCCCCTTGCCATGAAACAAGTTTCACATTTGTTTTGGTCTCAGACAGTTTTTTAGGCTGAGTATGAATCAATAGTTAGTTTATTGCTTTTCCTTAAAGCATAGATCCATTGATAGCCACACCATCATTTTACGCATCACTAAGGTTGAAAATATGCCAATTGAACTGTGACTCAGAGCTTTCTTATCAACAATTATAAGACATCTCTTTTCAGAGATGTTAAAAAAGGAAAAATAGGTGTCTCAGAATCAGTGAAATATGGTTGATACTAATTTAGGAAGTGCTAGTTCTTTCTGCTCTAGTATCATGAGTCCTGTGCTGATTGCTACTGCCAGGGGAGCTTACTGATAAGTCTTATAAAAAGAGCCCTGAATATGGGATTGGGAGACCTGGGTTCAAGTCTTGTCTTTTCTGTGTGACCTTGGACAGTCACTTAATTTTTTTCAGCCTGCTTTTTTAGCTATTAAATAGGTATGATAATGGTATCTGCCTTAAGGGCTTGTTATAAGAATTGAAGCTAAATTAAGTAAGAGCTTGATAAGGTAGTATTATTGATCATACTGGCACAAGGCACTGAGCAGGCACGGTAACCCCTAGAACCCCATCATAGGTGGGATGGGCTTGTGCTCTTTCTGACTTTGGACACTGGTAATTAAGGCATTCTGTCTCTACATGTAGCACACATTTGAAGAAGCAGAGAAAGGGTTTGATGAGACCTTGGCTAAAGAGAAGGGCATGAATCGGGACGATCGGATCCATGGAGCCTTGCTGATCCTCAATGAGCTGGTCCGAATCAGCAGCATGGAGGGAGAGGTGAGAAGCTGTGGCAGAGGGGAGTCCAGACTTCTCATAGGTAGTCTGTGAGCAAGGCAAGGTGGGATCTACGTCCTTGTGGAGCTGACGTTTTGTGGGGGAAACAGACAATACACAAGTAAACAAGATAATTTCATATAGTAGCAAGTCCTATGAAGAATGTACAATAAGCAGTAGGATACAGGGTACCAGGGGTGGGCGTGAATGGAGGGTCAGGGAAGGCCCTCCCTGAGGTGGTGCCATGAGGGAGACCCAGGTGACATGAGCAGTGGCCCTGCAGCAGGCCAGGGGACTATGTTCCAGGTCGAGGCTTTGAGGTGGGAGAGGGTTTGACAAACGGATGAAACAGAGAGAAAGGAAGTGTCACTGGTATACCATGAGCAAGGGGGAGGGAAGGAAGGGCCAAATTAATAGGCCCATGGTTCACGGTAAACATTGGCTTTTATGCTAATTGCAGGGGCAGACATTGGAGATGCGCACACAGGGAAATGATGCGATGCCATGTGTTTCTAATAGTCACTGGCTGCTTGTAGGGAAAAGCATGTGGAGAGGCAGGAATGAAAGCAGAGAGACCAGTTAGGAGGTGTGTTCGTTTGAAAACTGGGTTTAAAAGTGTGAGGGTAAGATTTTATTAGGAATATAGCATCAAGAGAAAATGGGGAGGGAGCTGAGATAGGCTGAGAGAATCATCAGACCATAATGCACATCTGACCCTGAGGAATAAGAGGGGAAAAAAATTGGATAGAAACCTTCTAGTCTACCTTGCAAGGTCATTGTGTCATCCTCAAGCCAGTTGGTTGTCAGAGGAAACCTGTATCTCCTAGGAGCAGGCCTGCCTTAGCAGCCCTACTATATTCTGTCATTGGCTAGAAGTAGCCCAAGGAAAGTGTGGCCTTGACACAAACTTGGTGGTGGATTTCAGACCAGCAGCGGGGTCCCTTGATCATTTATTTACATCCATTGTAGCTGGAGGGTGTATTCTTTTTTTTTTTTTTTTTTTTTTGAGACAGAGTCTCACTCTGTTGCTTGGGCTAGAGTGCCATGGCGTCAGCCTAGCTCACAGCAACCTCAAACTTCTGGGCTCAAGCAATCCTTCTGCCTCAGGCTCCCTGAGTAGCTGGGACTACAGGCATGTGCTACCATGCCTGGCTAATTTTTTCTATTTCTATTTTTGTTAGAGACAGGGTCTTGCTCTTGCTCAGGCTGGTTTCGAACTCCTGAGCTCAAATAATCCTCCTGCCTCAGCCTCCGAGAGTGCTAGGATTACAGGCGTGAGCCACTGCGCTGGGCCTGGAGGGTGTATTCTTGCAACTGCCCCAGGAAGCTATTACAGTAGTCTGGGTGAGCTACAGTGGTGGCTTCCACTGGGAGTGGCAGCACGGATACTGAAGAGCAGCCGAATTCAGGATGTGTTTGGGAGGTAGAGTGCCATCTGTGAGACTTCCTGTGGGAGCTAGTCGGTGCGGAATTTCACCCCAGGGCTTCCTGCTGTAATAGACCATGTGCTTGTTGGGTGTTGGCTGTGCCCTGCACATAGGGGCAGCACAGGCAGCCGGGTGCAGAAGTGGGAGGAGTCTGGCATCAAATCGCCACTCTTCTTCAGAGTTGTCATACAGTCTACAGTCATACATACTGTGTGACTCCGACATACATACTGTGACTCCGACAAATTACTTTATCCCTTCAGCCTCATTTACCTCACTTTCAACAGGGGCTCTGACCCACCTCGATGGGTTCTTTTGAGGTTTCTAAATAAAGCTGGACCTCCACATCCATGGCTTCCACATCTGTGGTTTCAAGCAACCACAGAACAAAAATATTCAGAAAGAAATTAATAAAAATAACAACACAACAATTAGAAATAATGTAAATTTTAAAACAATACAATGTAACAACTAATTATTAATACATAGTATTTACATTGTACTAGGTATTATAAGTAATAGAGACATTTAAAGTATGTAGGAGGATGTACATAGATAATGTACAAATACTATGTCATTTTATATAAGGAACTTGAGCATCTGTAGATTTTGGTTTCTACAGTAAGTCCTGGAACCAACCCCTATGGGTACTAAGGGAGAACTGTGTATGAAGTGCCCAACATAGCACCTGGTACCATA
This sequence comes from Mirza zaza, assembly GCA_008750895.1. Classification (NCBI taxonomy): domain Eukaryota; kingdom Metazoa; phylum Chordata; class Mammalia; order Primates; family Cheirogaleidae; genus Mirza; species Mirza zaza. Next base: position 68,711 of record VSMD01102750.1, on the reverse strand, counting down.
GTAGACATCCTGTGAAAGGTAACCCTGAGATTTTCCCCTCCCAAGGTTAATGTGGTGCTTTCTACTGTAGCCCAGGCAGCTGTAGTTCTTTGTTTCCTCTTAGTAAGACAGGACAATATCACCTAACACATAAGGTAGTTATCAGATTTAAATGAAATAGTTCTTGTGAAGATGTTTTGTCAATTATAAGAAACTATCTGAATATAAGATATTAAGGTTTCATAATTTGGTCAGTCATTCAAATCATATTAATCAGGCACCTAGTATATGCCAGCTATGCCATGTCCTAAAAGCTAGGATAATGCAGCAGTGTACAAAACAGATTCCATTCTAATAGAGGAAGACAGACAATACGCAAATAAGTAAAAATATATTGTATATCATATGGTTGTAAGTGCTGTGAAGAAAAGTAGGCAAAGGAAGGGGAATAGAGAATGTTGGCATGGGTTAAGGAATACATTTTAAAATATGGTGACATTTGGTCAGGTGTGGTGGCTCATGCCTGTAATCACAGCACTTTGGGAGGCAAGGGCAGGAGGATCACTTGATCCCAAGAGTTCAAGACCAGCCTCAGCAACATAGAGAGACCCTGTCTCTACCAAAAAGAAAAAATTAGTTGGGGGTGGTGGCTTGTGGCTGTAATCTCAGCTACTTGGGTGGCTTAGGTGGGAGGATCACTTGAACTCAGGAGGTCCAGCCTGGGTAACAAAGCAAGGCCCTGTTTCTATAAAAAATAAAATAAAAATAAAAAATGTGGTGACATTTGAGCACAGTTATGAAGGAGGTAAGACTAAAGCTTTGCAAATATTCGAGGAAGAGCATTCCAGGTAGCTGGCACTCAGGCAGGAGTGTGCTCGTGTATTTGGGGAGCAGCAGAAAACCACTGTTACTGAACAAGGCAAGCAGGAGAGGTGGGGTCAGAGGAATACCTGGGGCAGGGAAGGGGCATATCATACAGGGCCTTGGAGGCCCCGGTATGGCCTTTGTTTGGGAAGTGGGAAGCTAGAAGTGGGTTTTGAGCAGTAGAGTGACATTTGACTTGTTTCAAAAGGATTACTGTGGCCACTCTGTTGAGAATGGATTGTCAGAGGGCCAAGGGCCAAAGCCAGGAACCTAGTTAGGAGGAACTGCAACAGTCTTAGCAGGGGATCTTTGCAGCTCAGACCACAGTGGGAGCTACAGTGGTACAAGAAGCAGCTGGATTCTGAATTTAGGATTTGCTCATAGCTTGGAGGTGGGTGGGGAGCAAGAAGAGTCAAGGTGTTTGGTCTGAGCAACTGGAAGGATAGCATTGCCATTTACCACAGTGGGAAGACTGAGATGGGAGGAGAAGGTTTGGGGCAGAAGGCTGGGAGTTTGGTTTTCAACCTGTTAAGTTCGAGATGACTGTTCAGGACAGCCTAGTGGAGCTGCTGAGTGGTGCTGGGGAGAGATCTGGGCAAGAGGTACAGACTTGGGCATTGTCAGCTATAGACATTGTTTCATTGTGGGACTTTGGGAGAACCACAAGGGAACTAGTGGAGTTGGGGAAGAGACAAAGTCTGTGAACATGAGGTCGGGGGATAAAGACAAACCAAAAGAAACCAAGAAGGAGCAGCTAGGAAGCGAGGGAGGGGAGCCAGGAGAGTTTGGAGTCAAGAAGCCAAGTGAAGAAAGGGCTTCAAGGAGGAGGAAATATCAGTTGGGTCAAATGCTATGGGTAAGTCAAATAAACTAAGGACTGAGAATTGACCATTGGATTTAGCAGCCTAAGAGTCATTGTTGACTTGACAAGAACAGTGGACAAGATTTTCCAAAAAATGAAAATATCTGTGTCAAGGAAAGTTTGGAAGTTTGGAAACTTTTATATCCTTCTCAATTTGAACTGTTGGAAGATGAGTTATTAAGCAGCCCTTGGAAAAAGGAATGGGCACGTATTCTCAGCCAATGTATTCATACCCTCTACAGAGTCCTAGGATTCTGAGAAAATTACATGCCTAAGTTTCTACCTAGGTTTCTGGGGAGAAGCAAGAGACCAGAATATCCTTAATAGGATGCTGGCGTGGGGCCATCCCTCACTTTTGCAAGCCTTATTGCTGTGATCTTAGGTCTACAGTCACCACCATTTGCAAGACGGCCCTCCCAAACCAAGTGAGGTGGAAGCTCTTGGCAGCCAGCCCCCTGCCGCTGCCTCATTGCTCCATAGGTGGTGCTCTTCTGCCTAAATTAGAGCAAAATCCCCCCTGTGCAAGGATCTGGAGGAATCATAATCACAAAGATGAAGAGTGGCCCTCTACTTTTAAATAGTTGCATTTCAGGGTTGGGCAAATGTATTGCCCTGTAGACTTCACAGTGCCCAGGCTGAATGCCACTCATAAGTAAAGGTAATTTTTTTTTTCCTTCTCATGTATGTAGCGTTTGAGAGAAGAAATGGAAGAAATCACACAGCAGCAGCTGGTGCATGACAAGTACTGCAAAGATCTCATGGGCTTCGGAACAAAACCTCGTCACATCACCCCCTTCACCAGTTTCCAGGCTGTCCAGCCCCAGCAGTCAAATGCCTTGGTGGGGCTGCTGGGGTACAGCTCTCACCAAGGTCTCATGGGATTTGGGGCTTCCCCCAGCCCAGCAAAGTGCACCCTGGTGGAGAGCCGGTGTTGCAGAGACTTGATGGAGGAGAAATTTGATCAGGTAAATGGTGAGAGGTCCTTGCCCTCTTCTCCTAAGCTCCATACCTCACTTTCCTCCGCCAACCCTTTATCCTTCCTCTCTCAGGTATGCCAGTGGGTGCTGAAGTGCAGAAATAGCAAGAATTCGCTGATCCAAATGACAATCCTTAATTTGTTGCCCCGCTTGGCTGCATTCCGACCTTCCGCCTTCACAGGTGAGGATGTCCATGGAAGATATCATTACCCATCCAAGGGTAATTGAACAGGGAAGAAGTGATTCTGAAAAGTTATATCTGCTTCTCATTTGAAGCAGCGCCAACTAAGGGGCTAGTCTGTGATTTCTTTGCTTCATGTCCAGTTTTGGTGGTGTCTAGTTCATGTTTTCTGCTAATACCTGAGGCAGCAGACACAGGAACAATCAGAATGTGTAGACAGAGAGGCACTTCTAGGGCCAAGCAACTTCTCATGCATGGATGTCAACAAGTTCATGAATAGACTTAAAAGAGACCAAAAGAAGGGCAGTTTCAATGTAGATACTGTGCAGCAGCCTCTCTTTGGGGCAGGGAGGGTTTGGTGACTGTCCTGCTTCTCCTGAGATCGTCACTGAATCACTTGCAGGAAGGAAAGACTGGATGCTTCAGAGGCGGGTTCCATGATGATAGACTGTGGGTTCCCATATTCCTGCCCTGTCCTCAGTGGGTAGTGTAGATTCCTGGCTCCTGAACCTGGCCCAACTCAAGCTTCTCCATGAAGCCTTCCTGGATTGCTCCAGCTGTGAATATATTTTTCATTTCTCCTATAGCCTTCAGTGGTGGAAAGGCTTTGACATCAGACCTGGGGTGAATCCCACCTCCATCCTTAACTATGAGGTTTTGGACAGGTTATTTGACCTACCTGAGTCTCTACTTCCTGACTTATAAAAATCAGAATAACGATGCTTACCTCCCAAGATGAACAGCATTAATACCTAAGTACCCACTGTAGTTCCTGACACAGAGTTAGCCCCGATAAATGGAAACCATTATTATATTATTACTATTTCCTCGAGTTACTTCAAATTCATTTTGGAAATAAGATAGAGCCAAAAGTTATACTCCAGTTGTCTGTTCATACTTAATATCCTTGTCTTACCTCCCGGCTTGCTGAGTCTGGAGACCCAATCACCAACATCTCTTTGTGCTTTGCTGTGGTGCACATTGCCTGTGCTTAGTAGTGTTCAGAACTGGATGAGAGCCAGGAGTGTAGGAAAAGGACAGCCTTGACCCTCAGCAGACCCCACTCCCTAGCATACAGACTCATCTCACACTACCCAGCCCGGATGCAACCACAGGAGAAATCTAGCTGGTGAGGTGTTAAACATGCTGTGCATAAGAAGCAGAATGTATTGGGTAAGGCAGAGATAATTAGCCACATGAAATCACTGAACCAGAGAGAAATGACAGAATAAAAATCACCCATATTTTTTCAGTTTCCATTCTTCCTACCTAGCATCCAGCAGCTTTTCTCTTTTTTAATGACCAGACATGCCCCTATTCAGTAGAGCTTTAAATTATCTTGGGTCGAAAATCTATGGTTCAAAAGAAATTAACAACGAGGCAAAATTTGATCAAAGTCTGGCATGTTGTAGAAGCTGTTATCCTTATAAGTTCATAAAGGCTCAGAGGGCCCTTAGGTTTATTCTTTTGATATGAGTTTTTTTTTTTTTTTTTTTTTTTGCTTCTTTTTAAGGCTAGTTAATGTTGTTTTATTAAATATACTAAATATAATAAAATATGGCAGTGACATGTAGCCTGAGTAGTCCCCATAAGAAAGTGCCTCATTGCACAAGTACCACTTGTTTAAATCCTGCGGTTTGGAAGCGATTGCTTGAACTTCTCAATGGTGTATGCTTTAGAAGTATCAAAAATACTCACCCTAAAACTGGGTTGAATTCTCTACAAAGTCAGATTTCTAATCTCTTAGGGTGCTAAACCTGGAAAAGGAAATTATACTCTTGACTTAAGTTCATTTCCTGCTGAAATGTTGTACCCATATGTAAAGGGCTGGTTTTCCTGTTGATGCACTCTAATTTTAGGGTTGTATCACCTTGGTCTGCCTGTTTTCAAGCCCCAGCGTGCCTCATTGCCATTTGTGCCTCTCCCGCCACTAGAGCCATGGGAGAAGACATTTCTTATTAGAATAAATGCAGTGATATATAACTGCTGTCTTAGGAGTCTAGTTCACTGTCTAAATGTGGTTTTGGTAGCCTTCAACACCCCTAACTTTCCAAGGATGTGTGGCCTTGCCTTCTCTGCTGTTATATGTGTGTTATTGGTGCCTGTACGTGAGGCCAGCGTCGATGGAAGAAGGGAAATAAGAGAGACAATCAGGAAATTCCCGCCTTCAAAGGAGAAATAACACTTAGCTTAAATTGCCCGAGAATCACCTACCTGTGCACGCTGGCTTGTATAAACTTAATGAAAATACACATATGGCTTTCCAAATTACAGACTAAATCTTGGTTCTATTAAATACAACAAAAATCTCTAGGTAATAGCAAAGTGATTTCCAAGCCTAAGCTGAATGGAATGGCCTATTTATTATAAACAATATCCAATATTCCAGCATGCATTGCTTAACCATGAGTGTACATTCTGAGAAATGCATCGTCGTTAGGCAATTTCATTATTGTGTGAACATCACAGAGTGCACTTATAGAAACCCAGATGGTAGAGCCTACTACATGCCTAGGTTCTGTAGTGTAGCCTATTGCTCCTAGGCTACAAACCTATACAACATGCTACTGTATTGAACACTGTAGGCCAGTGGTCCCCAAACTTTTTACACCAGGGACCAGTTTCATGGAAGACAATTTTTCCACGGGCCAGGGGTGAAGGGAGGGGAGTGCTTTCAGGATGATTCTAGTGCATTACATTTATCATGTACTTTATAATTATTACTCTGTCACTTGCCACTCACTGATAGAGTTTTAATATGAATCTGCAAACAATTTTGGTTTCTTTGAGACAGTCTCACTTTGTTGCCCAGGCTAGTGTGAGTGCCATGGCATCAGCCTACCTCACAGCAACCTCAAACTCCTGGGCTCAAGCAATCCTCCTGCCTCAGCCTCCCGAGTAGCTGGGACTACAGGCATGCGCCACCATGTCTGGCTAATTTTTTCTATATGTATTTGTTGGCCAATTAATTTCTTTCTGTTTATAGTAGAGACAGGGTCTCGCTCTTGCTCAGGCTGGTTTCGAACTCCTGACCTCGAGCAATCCACCCGCCTCAACCTCCCAGAGTGCTAGGATTACAGGTGTGAGCCACCATGCCCAGCCTAGTCTACAATTGATTTATTATGGTCTCTGTACAGTCAAACCTCTCTGCTAATGATAATCTGTATTTGCAGCCATTCCCCAGCGCTAGCATTGCTGCCTCAGCTCCACTTCAGATCATTAGGCATTAGATTCTCATAAGGAGCATGCAACTTAGATCCCTCACATGCGCAGTTTATGGTAGGGTCCTCGCTCCTATGAGAATCTGATGTTGCTGTTGATCTGACAGGAGGCGGAGCTCAGGTGGTGATGTGAGCAGTGGGGAGTGGCTGTAAATACAGATGAAGCTTTGCCTGCTGTTCACCTCTTGCTGTGTGGCCCAGTTCCTAATAGGCCACGGAGTGCGGCCCAGTGGTTGGGGACCACAGCTGTAGGCAATTAAAACACAATGGTGGCCAGGCTCACGCCTGTAATCCTAGCACTCTGGGAGGCCGAGGTGGGCGGATTGCTCGAGGTCAGGAGTTCGAAACCAGCCTGAGCAAGAGTGAGACCCCGTCTCTACTATAAATAGAAAGAAATTAATTGGCCAACTAATATATATAGAAAAAATTAGCCGGGCATGGTGGTGCATGCCTGTAGTCCCAGCTACTCGGGAGGCTGAGGCAGGAGGATTGCTTGAGCCCAGGAGTTTGAGGTTGCTGTGAGCTAGGCTGACACCATGGCACTCACTCTATTGCCCACTGTTGCCCACTCACTGGTGCATGCCTGTAGTCCCAGCTACTTGGGAGGCTGAGGCAGGAGGATTGCTTGAGCCCAGGAATTTGAGGTTGCTGTGAGCTAGGCTGACACCATGGCACTCACTCTATTGCCCTCTGTTGCCCACTCACTGGGCAACAAAGTGAAACTCTGTCTCAAAAAATAAATTAATAAAAAAAAAAAAAACCCACAATGGTAGTATTTGTATGTCTAAATATATCTAAACACAGAAAAGGTACAGTGAAAATATAGTATTATAATCTTATGGTACCACCATCATATATGTGGTCCATCATTGACTGAAACCTCATTATGTGGTTCATGACTGTACTTTAAATTTTGTTACAATATATTAATAAAATAATTTGGATGGCCCTATCTTTGTTTTAAAGCAAGATTTAACATAGTTCTTAACCAAGAGCATGTAATCTTTCTCTCAAAATGTAACAGTAATGGAGACCATTATATGATACTATTGTTTTGGAGACACTTTTAAGTTTTTTGGTTTGTTATTTTTAATCAAAGGGAAAAAATCTTGTATTTCTAATATTTCCAAAAGATGTATCTGAGGAATGGTTATCTTATCAAGCATAAGACTTTAGTTCGTATATCCTCTGAATTCTTCTTAACATCCTTCCAATGGGCTTTCTTAATTTATTCTCAAATTTAAGTGCTTTATAGGAACTCTGACCATTGATGTATTAACCAACCCCGACCTTGAACCATGTACTTTGTCTTTTCTGTGCTCAGATACCCAGTACCTCCAAGATACCATGAACCATGTCCTAAGTTGTGTTAAGAAGGAGAAGGAACGTACTGCAGCCTTCCAAGCCCTAGGGCTACTTTCTGTGGCTGTGAGGTCCGAGTTTAAGGTCTACTTGCCTCGTGTGCTGGAAATCATCCGAGCCGCCCTACCCGCTAAGGACTTTGCCCATAAGTAAGCATCTCTGTTCAGATTTCACCTTCCTTCCACTCCCTTTGGTTGTAGAGGAAGGATGCTCCATCCCAGTCCCGTGGAGCTTAAGCCCACTATGTGCGTCATTAAACTCCAGGGTATAGCACATCGTGTAATGAACAGCCCTTCCTCATTTGAATTCTAACCTTTTCCAAATGAAGTGATGTATATGTAAGTATTTTGGGAGGTTAAAACCCTGAGAACATGGTAGATACCAGTGCTGTTTTCATTATTATTATTATTATTGATTGAGAGTTCCCTAGTTTTGCTTTTTTCTCTGGCTTTCGAAGATCTTATTTTGATATAAGACCTAAAGAGGAATCCTTGACTGGAACTAAATGGACGTAATGGTCATCTTTTTCCTTATTGCTAAAATTAAATAAGTTATTCCCCCTCTTTAGACCTCCCAATGAATAAAATATGAGAAGAACCTTTAGCATCCTGCCAGATGAAGAGGCCAGAATGTCTTCACCAATGCTAGGGGGTCATCATTAATTGGCTTTAGTCTTAGGATTGTATACTTATACTTCCCTGTTTTATTAGCAAGGATTTCTCCAGTGAATTAATAAGCCCCACTCATTCTAGAGCCCAGCAGCCTTATCACTGGGAGAATAATTTCCTTCCATATGATAGCTGTGTTTTGCCCTCTGGTCCCTGTTGAACACATCATTCCGTTTGCTTCCTAAATAAGTGTCTTGGTTAGCACCGCACCAACTCATGTGGTGCCTCTGTGTGAGTTCAGAAGACGGGCCCGTTCCTTAAGACACTTTACTGCCATCTGCTGGATTGTCGTTAGAAACACAAATCTACAGTGACTGTGATGCAATGAACGGGTCCCTAAGAATTGTGCAGTAGACAATCTCCATACCCACGGATGGTGGCATTGCCTGAGTAACCTGCCGTCCTTGCCCCAGGGTGATTTTGAGGTGGGACAGCACAGAATGTCATTATGTCTAAACCAGCCACTCCTTGTTTCTCTGCAGAAGGCAGAAGGCAATGCAGGTGGATGCCACAGTGTTCACTTGCATCAGCATGCTGGCTCGAGCAATGGGCCCAGGCATCCAGCAGGATATCAAGGAGCTGCTAGAGCCCATGCTGGCGGTGGGGCTGAGGTGAGTGCTGGAAACCCGAGCCTTCCCTGTCTTAGTTAGTGGGAGGCTTGGTTGGGACCACATTAACAGAGTGAGACAAGGTTGTTTGCACATTGAATTGGGTAGACCGGATAGCTCAGACTAACTCACAGGCTATTGTGGAATCCTAGTTTCATTACTAGCTAGCTATGTGCTCTTAACTAAGTTATTTAACTTCTCTGAGCCTCCATTTTCTCATCTGAAAAGTGGGTACAATAGCAATTCCTATTGTCTAAGGTGGTTGTGGGGATTAAGTGAAAGAGTTCATGAAATTGTCACTCTTTGCACAGTGCCTGGCATGTACAAAGCACTCAATAAATGTTTGCAGCTATTGTTTATGTTATTATTGAGCTAATTATTTAAGCTCCCTAAACTTTAGTTCTTCTCATCTATAAAACAAAGATGATGGCCATGCACAGTGACTCACACCTGTAATCCTAGCACTCTGGGAGGCTGAGGCAGAAGGATTGCTTGAGGTCATGAGTTCGAGACCAGCCTGAGCAAGAGCAAGACCCCATCTCTACCAAGAATAGAAAAAATTAGCCAGGCGTCATAGTGCACCTATAGTCCCAGGTACTCGGAGGCTGAGGCAGGAGGATCGCTTGAGCCCAGGAGTTTGAGGTTACAGTGAACTATGATGATGCTACTGCACTCTAGCCAGGGGGACAGAGCGAGACCCTGTCTCAAAATAAATGTGTGTGTGCGCATGTGTGTGCGTGTGTGTGTGTGTGTATGTGTGTGTGTGTGTATGAGGCTCTTGATCTGCTTCTCAGATTGTTTGTTGAGACTTGGTTTTCTGCAGTGGCTGAATTATAGTGAGCAAGTTCTTCTGTGGCAAGACCAGAAATTCATAGGTTGTTCTGAAATCTGAGACCAGGCCAAGGGTATCCAGCACATTTACTCTATTTTATAGCATTCTTTCCACTTTAAAGATAAAGCAGTGATGGGGCCTCCTCTCCCCTAGTGAGAAAGGTGGTTTCTTCCCAAGGACACACTGAATGTCATGCGCCCATCTCCATGTGTGACTGGTTTCCTTCCCCTCAGCCCTGCCCTCACTGCTGTGCTCTACGACTTGAGCCGCCAGATTCCACAGCTGAAGAAGGATATCCAAGATGGGCTACTGAAAATGCTGTCCCTGGTCCTCATGCACAAACCCCTCCGGCACCCAGGCATGCCCAAGGGCCTGGCCCATCAGCTGGCCTCCCCTGGCCTCACAACCCTCCCTGAGGCCAGCGATGTGGGCAGCATCACTCTTGCCCTCCGAACCCTTGGCAGCTTTGAATTTGAAGGTAAGAAGTGACAGTGGTTCTTGCCAAGATAGTGAATGATGCTGGGAACCTTGAGAATGGAATGAAGGTGCTAGAATTCCTGGATCTTGCTGGGGTCTTGGAAACAGTGTAGCAGATTCTATAGCAGTTCATCCTTCCTAGACTATTTCCATATATTGTTAACTCCTACTGTTTGTTTTTTCCATAGTGAACTTTGGAGCAGATAGTGTTCAGGAAAATATACATTAGTCCATGGAAATAATGTTTCAGAGATGGAAAAATCAGAGATTCATCCCCCTCACCTTCTTACCTTCCCAGTTCCCTATAGCAGAGATGGTTTTTTTTTTAATGCTTTAAAATGCATAAGCAGGGGCTTTTGGATATTTCCATTACTATGGCAGTGTTATTTCTAAGAGTGCTGTACTACATAGTTCAGTTTGGAATTCTAAGCTGCAGATAAACTCACATTATTACCCTAGGGTGATATATTTCAGGAGAAATAATGGATACTTTTGAAATTTAAGGTGGTATCAGTCAAGACTACAGGGAAACAAGCAAGTATAAAAAACCTAAACATGTGTAGAAACAGCCATCTGTGATTTTCCTATTAAAATTCCTTCACATATTTAATACATTAGCACCCACGATAATTTGTTCCTAATAAATAGAAAGCAGCTATGTTTAAGCCCAGCCTATATCAAACTCTGTTTAGTATTTAAATTTGGGAGCTAAAATAGACAAGATAAATTTGATTAACAATTGTTTTGTTCTCTGGGAATGTAAGGGGTTAGATTAGAATGAAACAGAATAATGTAATCTTTGAAGGGAATATAGAAAAGGTTAGAATGGGGAGGGATACCTTTTATCTGTCTCCCTGCTCCTTCACCACCCTGTTTTGCCTTTCTGCTGATGGGAAGCCCGTTTGTTACCCTTTAAGAGAAGAGTTCTGGATCAATGTCTTGTTAATCAATATCTGGTTGAAAATAGAATTAGTAGCCACAAATTGGAAAGTGTAGCTATCAAGTTGCAGACCTACATATCCAAAGCAGCAGTGTTTATTCTGTTTTCCCTCTACCTTTGTATCCAGGCCACTCTCTGACCCAGTTTGTCCGCCACTGTGCGGATCACTTCCTGAATAGCGAGCACAAGGAGATCCGCATGGAAGCTGCGCGCACCTGCTCCCGCCTGCTCACACCCTCCATCCACCTCATCAGTGGCCACGCTCACGTGGTTAGCCAGACTGCAGTGCAAGTGGTGGCAGATGTGCTCAGCAAACTGCTCGTGGTTGGGATAACAGACCCTGGTAAAGCTCACCAGACAGAAGCGGTCTAGGGGAGTTTAGGATCTTGAGACAGGTGGAAGTAGTCAGTTTCATTCCTCAGCCTCTCTAGAGATCTTCAGTCTCAACAAACTGGTGATCTATTTCTCTTCCAGGGCATTAGGCTTGGCTACTCCAGCCTGTTAGTATAAGATAATCTGTCTTTAATTCTTTTACCATTACTCCTATGAGTAGAAGAAAGAAAGAAGTTTAGATAAGAGAAAGGTATCTGGAGTCCTCCCTAGGCCGATGGCAGTGGAGGTGGAGCGGGGAAAGGACTGGAGGGATGGGATCGCGAAGAGGAGTTCTAAGGCCCGGTTGCTCTTGCAGACCCCGACATTCGCTACTGTGTCTTGGCATCCCTGGACGAGCGCTTTGATGCACACCTGGCCCAGGCAGAGAACTTGCAGGCACTGTTTGTGGCCCTGAACGACCAAGTGTTTGAGATCCGGGAGCTGGCCATCTGCACTGTAGGGCGACTCAGTAGCATGAACCCAGCCTTTGTCATGCCTTTCCTGCGCAAGATGCTCATCCAGGTAATGATAAGCAAACCTACAGGCAGTGGGGAAAGGACACTTAGTGTGAGAGTTGCCTGGGGAAAGAGACTTGAGGACAAGGAAGGGGGAGAAAGACTGAGATGACCTAATAAAATCCACATGTGGTTCGAAAGGTCCACGTGTTTCCCCAGCTTTGTATTTGCAGTTCTGTGCTCATCACCTCTTGAGCCTTTTGTCAGCAGGACTCCAGGGTGCTTCGTAGTCCCAAGCTAACCTCTCATGCAGCTCTTCTTCCTGGCACATCACCTGTGATTCCATTTCTCAGCCTCTTTGCTCACTTGCTCGCTTGATCTGCTGCAGATGGTGCCCGTCTTCACTCTTCTTTTCCTACTGATGCCAGGTCAAGCACAAAGGCCATTGTTCTTCACAAAAATAACAAGTGTGAGAATAGTTCCAACATTTTTTTTTCATAGTCATTGCTTCTGGTCCGTGGTCCCTGGCTTTTATTCTTAAATAATGAGAGGTGCCAAGCTAAGCTACTTGGAGTACAGCCTAAGGTAGATTAAGGTTGGCATTGCTACTAGATCTGGTAGGATTTTCAGTTCTTGCTGAAATGTGGCTCCTTGATTTTTATCTTCACCTACCCGAGTAAGTTCTCTGGCCTCCTCATGAATGATGCATGGTCTAGTCCTTCCTGCCTCTGGTTATTTGCACCCACCTCTTCTGGGTCTCATCAGTCATTTCCTGTCCCACTCCCAACCTCCGCTTCCTGATGCTCCCCTATGGTTTCTTTTGAAATAAACATTTTCCATAACATATAAAAAAACATAAACATAGAAAATCATTAATATGTGTAACTTACTCTAGAGAAATATTTATTGACAATTTGTCATAATTAAAGTAGCTGTAAATTATATCATCAATCAAATTTAGAAAATTGTGCTTATGTTGGCACTTCTATTTTTAGCCTAATGATTTATTTAGCTGTTGGCCCATGTTAGGAGTGCCTATCATTTTAAGTCTTTTTAAAATACCTAGGGTTTGGGAATGAAAAGAAATCATTGTTGAGCCTGCCAGCTCAAATTGTGCTAAATAAGTTTGGCGTAGAAACATCTCCTAATGAAAAAGCCAAGTGCGGTGGCATGTACCTTAATCCCAGCTACCTCGGGAGGCTCAGGTAGAAGGATCGCTGGAGCCCAGGAGTTTGAGACCAGCCTGGGCAACATAGTGAGACTCGCTCTCAAAAAAAGAAAAGTAACAGTATGTTTATTTAGTTAGTAGACTTTTTGAGCACCTACCATGTTCCACATACTGCTGAGTGCTGGAAAAGACCAATGAATAAGCTGGACATAGCTGCTATCTTTTTTTTTTTTTTTTTTTTTGAGACACCAGTCTCACTCTGTTGCCCGGACTAGAATGCCATGGTATCAGCTTAGCTCACAGCAACCTCAAACTCCTGGGCTCAAGCAATCCTTCTGCCTCAGCCTCCCGAATAGCTGGGACTACAGGCATGTGCCACCATGCCCAGCTAATTTTTTCTATATATGTATAGTTGGCCAATTAATTTCTTTCTATTTTTAGTAGAGATGGGGTCTCACTCTTGCTCAGGCTGGTTTCCAACTCCTGACTTTGAGTGATCCACCTGCTTCAGCCTCCCAGAGTGCTAGGCTTACAGGCGTGAGCCACCACGCCCTGCTGTCTCCTATCTTCTTAAAGCTGACATTAAGCTATTAGGCCATCTCTTTTTTCTGGTATTGGAGAATGTTAAGATCCGTTGAATGAATTTTCTATGTACTGAATTTAACCCTTGAAATTACAAAATTTTATTTTGTTTTATTTATTTATTTTTTGAGACAGAGTCTCCCTCTGTCACCTGGGTAGAGTGCAGTGGCATCATCATAGCTCACTGCAGGTTCAAACTCCTGGGTTCAAGCAATCCTCCTGTCTCAGCCTCCTGAGTAGCTAGGACGACAGGCATGTGCCACCATGTCTGGCTAATTTTTTCTATTTTTAGTAGAGATGAGGTCTCGCTCTTGTTCAGGCTGGTCTCAAACTCCTGACCTCAAGCAATCCTCCTGCCTTAGCCTCCCAGAGTGCTAGGATTATAAGCATGAACCACCATGCCCTGCCAAAATTATAAAATTTTAAATAATTTTTTTCATTTGTAAACTTTGATATATAGATTTTTCCAAATTGAATTGTACATTTTCATACCTTGGTAAAAGCTTTGGCCTTTTCTTGAGGTCTTAGTCATCAGGGTGGGCATTGGTAATTGTTATTAGGATGCAATGAGGCTCTCTGGCTCTGGAAGTAAACCTGGGGTTCTTTGGTTTGGCCCAGCACTGCCCCACTTAGTTGTGCTTTGTTCCCTGGGGCACATTTCTTCACAGTCACCCATCTCTCTTGCTGCTACAGGTCTGTTCTTAGTATCCCACTCCATCTCCTTTCACTGTTGTCTGCTATGACTAGGGGAAAACAGGCTGCCAAGGGGATCCAGAAAAGCAGGGTTATTAAAGCCGTAATAACAAAATATATTACATTGTAGACTCCTTCAGGTAGCTGAGTTAACCTGGGCAGTGTGATCTTCACTTTTCTCACTGCTTAGATATTTTCTTTTGTCAGCTTCGGCTATCCAGAAGCCTGTCTATATTGAGTTGTGTATGTCACCATGAGCATAATGTGCTGATTTGTGACTGTTTTAAGGATGTCAGTTAGAACCAACATGCTGTCTCTGTTCGATAATGCCCAAGGGACTCCTAGTGATGTGATAAACCATTTGGGTTTATCTAGATGTGTTCCAAACAGCTACAGAATATCAGCATTTCTCTCAGTGTCTTAGCTGATCTAACTGTTTTTTGATTCTTCCTTGTTGTTTACAGCCCTTCTTAGTGATTTGCTCTCTGGACAAAGATTTTTCTCCCAAGGAGCCCCCCTTCATTCCTCATTTCTGTAGACCCTCCTCATAGCTCTCCCTGTTGGTTTTCTCAGTGTTCTCTGACTGTGCTACACTGTTAAAAGCTCTGCTTTAGAGAAGCTATCATAGAAGGAGAGGGGGATGGTTTCGAACAGTTTTTGTTCCCATCACTGCTGTGTGTAAGGCTGTTCTGTTAGCCACAGAGATGTCCATTGCTTGTAGCGTATCTAGCTGCTGCCTAATCTGCCATGCAGGTCTAGTTCCTTCCCCTACTTCCCTGCTTCATTTTTGCTTTTGACACACAGTCTCTCTTTAGAATGTCCTCTGCTATAGTGAGCCTTTCTCCCTACAGATTTTGACAGAGCTGGAACACAGTGGCATTGGAAGAATCAAAGAGCAGAGTGCCCGCATGCTGGGGCACCTGGTCTCTAATGCCCCCCGACTCATCCGCCCCTACATGGAGCCTATTCTGAAGGTAACACAAAACAGACTCAGAAACGGGCACTTTCTGGGTTGTCGCATGTCAACTCATTTGGGAAGATGGGAGTGTTTCAGTGCTCACTGGTCACTGAACAAAGTAGATAATTCCTTTGGTCCCAGCAGGTACTTTCAGTTAAAGACTACTATGAATCTCATCAGTTGCAGGAAAGTGATCTCTTTATAGGAAATAAAATAAAATGCTTTGGCCACATCATCATATATGCTTGGAAAGGAGAAGTAGGTGGTGGGCAGCATAAAACAGCTGCCCCAAAATGAAGAAAAAATAAGCTTTAAAATCTGAAACAACCTTCAAATCTGCCTATATTAGAGTCATGTGGCATCTTTTATAATGTGAATCTGGACAGGTGATTACACAGATACGGTTTAGAGGATACATGAAAAATGTTTTCAAATCAAGGTACTTCCCAGCTCTCTCATATGTCAGCCTTATACTCAGTATGGAGAAAAGTTTGAGAATTTATATTCCAGAGAAATCTTGGATTCGTAAAGCCTAGAAGTAATTTACTTATGACTGGGGTGGTCTCTTATGTAAAAGAAATCTTTCTATAAATTCTAATCTTCATTCATTTTCTCATACCTTCTTTTCGTAGGCTTTAATTTTGAAACTGAAAGATCCAGACCCTGATCCAAACCCAGGCGTGATCAATAATGTCTTAGCTACAATAGGAGAACTGGCTCAGGTAAAGGGACAACTGCTTTTTCCACAGGGTGAAAAGAAACTATTTAACCTCTGAGGAAGTCAGAATACTTCTTAATACCATGATTTCTAACTGTGTCTACCAACCCTTTTTCATTTTGTAGGTGAGTGGCCTGGAAATGAGGAAATGGGTTGATGAACTTTTTATTATCATCATGGACATGCTCCAGGATTCCTCTCTGTTGGCGAAAAGGCAGGTGAGTACCACTACTTCCTGACCAAGCAGGACAGATCCCATGAGGCCAGAACCTTGTTTCTCTTTATTCACCTCAGTGTCCCCAGCCAGTGCCTAGCATAGAGCTTGGCATGTGGTAGGTACTGAAAAATATTTGTCGAATGATGAAAAAGAAGAAAGACTTGGAACCAGAATTACTTGTCATCCCGACCCAGAGTCATTTTCTTTTTTTTTTTTTTTTTTTTTTTTNTTTTTTTGAGACAGAGTCTCACTTTGTTGCCCAGGCTAGAGTGAGTGCCGTGGCGTCAGCCTAGCTCACAGCAACCTCAAACTCCTGGGCTCAAGCAATCCTGCTGCCTCAGCCTCCCAAGTAGCTGGGACTACAGGCATGTGCCACCATGCCCGGCTAATTTTTTCTATATATATTAGTTGGCCAATTAATTTCTTTCTATTTATAGTAGAGATGGGGTCTCGCTCTTGCTCAGGCTGGTCTCGGACTCCTGAGCTCAAACGATCCGCCCACCTCGGCCTCCCAGAGAGCTAGGATTACAGGCTTGAGCCACCGCGCCCGGCCCAGAGTCATTTTCAGTAAGTGTCAGGGCTGACCAGTGCTGTTTTTCTCTATACAAAGAAATGCAGATCAATTATTATCAGGGTCCCAGCTGCTTGAGGGAAAAAGGACACCTTGGCCACTGCCTATGAAGGCTAACAGAGCTTCAGCTCATCCTCACCCACCCCTGGTTCCACTTTGGTCATTTGAGGTTATTAGATGACCAGATTAAAATTAAGAACAATCTTAATTTCCTTTGAAAAAGGTAGGAATATTCTTTATCTTTTGATCCAGTGATTGTTGTAGTTTTGTTCTTGATCAACCTCGTCTTTATGCCCTCTCAGGATTTCTGTTCATGCTTAGTGTCTTTACTGAAAATTCTTGTATGATAGCCACTAGTACTTCATTGCACTCATTATGCAAAGATACAACTGCGCTTTGCTTTCTTTTCTCTCATATTGGCTCAGTGAACCACATGATCTTTTGCCTCTCCAGGTGGCTCTGTGGACCCTGGGACAGTTGGTGGCCAGCACTGGCTATGTGGTAGAGCCCTACAGGAAGTACCCCACTTTGCTTGAGGTGCTACTGAATTTCCTGAAGACTGAGCAGAACCAGGGTACACGGAGAGAGGTAGGGAACATGGCAAACTTGGTCTTTAAAGACTTTTCTGGGAGAATGAAGCGAGACAGAGAAGGTTGTGCCATTGACATGCCCTGACAGTATCTATGAGACTTCCCGTCCCTCTCCCTTTTGTTCATGTAGCTGGTCACTGGGGAATGAGTTGGGGATTGTGTGACATGGGAGCACGATCTGTGACACCTGTTGTGATGAATGTTTTCCCCTCCCTCCCCTTCTCGCCCAGGCCATCCGTGTATTAGGGCTTTTAGGGGCTTTGGATCCCTACAAGCACAAAGTGAACATCGGCATGATTGACCAGTCCCGGGACGCCTCTGCGGTCAGCCTGTCAGAATCCAAGTCAAGTCAGGATTCCTGTAAGTTGAGGGGAACCATGAGAGAGTTGCCAGGTTCTGAGTCACAGAGCCCTCACTGGCTGTGTTTAGGAAGAGTCCTTGGCAGGATAATTATGAAATCATAGGATATTGGCTCATTTAGCAACTTTTGAATGAAAGTAGTAGTTGAATTCCTACTGAATTCCCGCAGGGATTCTGCTGCCCAGCATGGCCAGAGTCCTCACGTCTGTCCAGATTCTCTGTCAAGAGTGGACAGTCTAAGTCTGCACGTTTTTTGGTGCCAGTGCAAGAGATATAAATTATCACGCCATCTCCACTGTTCATTCCTCTTTCTTTGTTAGTGCCTCTTTGATATTTTTTATTTCCATAGCACTCAAGGAAGAGGATAGGATTGATCTCCCTGGTTTAATTGATAGGGAAATGGGAGGTAAGGCTCAGGGGCATTAAAAAACTAGTAGTAATCAGAAATTCAGGGCTCGTTTTTCTGTCAAGTGTTCTGGCCCTGGAGCCCCATTGCCTCATTGCGCTTCATTGTCTTTTTTGTTTTTTTAAGTTTTGTTTATTTTTAATTGACACAGGAAGGAGGGATTGGGGAGAGGTTAGTCAACAGGTACAAAGTTACAATTGGATAGAAGGAACAAGTTTTGGTGTTCTGTTGCCCATTGCCTTTTGACAAGCAGCCTGAGAGAGTAGGGTAGGGGATGGGAATGCAACAGAGTATTCTAGACTTAGCCCCTACAGGCCTGTTTCTGAAAGTGAAAGTTCAGCAGTGGCTCTCCCAACTGTCCCAGCAAAATGTTATTTCCCCAAAATAAAATAATTTATTTCTAAACTCTGTAGATGAATCATATTGCTTCCAGTTTCTTCTTCCTTCTATGTATTAGGGAGGTGTGCCTGTGCTGTGATCCTGTCAGACTCATGGCCATCAAGAATAGGGCCTGAGCCATGTCCCTCTGTGTTCTTCCTTAATCACGGTGCTAGTCAGCCAGTCTCTTGACCTTTTGTAGTCTCACCCTCCTCTCTGCACTCTTAATACCCCCACATCCCCGTCAGAGTTCTTGAGATCCTTGTTGTTCAGGTCAGGGAGCATTTGCCTACCAATTTGTCTGAATTCCTTAGAAGGACCAGTCAGCTGCTGAACAGATGTTTGCCTAATTTAATTCCCTTTACTTTCTTTTGGGGGACTAATTATTTTTATTGATGGTTTCACCTACAAAGTTACAAACTATAATGGTAAGAATCTAAGTTAAATATAGCCATCTAAAGAAAACATAGAACAGCCAAAAACTGTTCAGTCCTTGATAGTGAGAGCTTATACATTGGTTCCTACCGGACCCTGTATTCCCAATGGTGTTAGAACATACCAGGGAGAAATACATGAATGCTAATGTATGTCACAGGATGTTTTATTTGTTAACAACGCTTTGCCTAAAGTTAGAGTTGTGTCACGTATCTCTCATGACTCCCTCCATCATTTGTCCTAGCTGACTACAGCACCAGTGAGATGCTGGTCAACATGGGAAACCTGCCCCTGGATGAGTTCTACCCAGCTGTGTCCATGGTGGCCCTGATGCGGATCTTCCGAGACCAGTCCCTCTCTCACCACCACACGATGGTTGTCCAGGCCATCACCTTCATCTTCAAGTCACTGGGACTCAAGTGCGTGCAGTTCCTGCCCCAGGTCATGCCCACATTCCTTAATGTCATTCGGGTCTGTGACGGGGCCATCCGGGAAGTAAGTATCTAAAACCCCAAACTTTGTTCCTCTCTGTTCTGTACCACATATGCACAGAAAGTCCACCTGTGCCTCAGCTTCCTTATGGTGCACTCCGCTTGCCATTGAACCTAATACCTTCCTCCCCCTTCATGGCTAACACTCAACTGTACAATCAGCTCAGTTTAATTTCCTGGCTTGTCCCTTAATATGGCTAAAAGATGAGTGGCCTACGTGGGGGAGGGACCACATTGTTATTCTGAGTGATCTAGAGTAAAATCCAGCTATAGAAGTTCCCTCAGTTTGGATTTCTGGTTGCTTCTTCATAACTAGATTTAAGTAATACATTTTTAGTGAAAATTCTATGTAGGTAAAGTTGCATACTTCTTACTGGATCTCATAACATCGTTTTGTCCCATTATTATTGATCCTAAGTTTGAGTGTGTGGTTAAGTTGGTATCTGTCAGACCTCTGCATTGTAAAGTTACCATTTTTACTTTGTTATTAATAAGTAATCTGTGGGGTGACACTTTGAGACTGTGACTATCCTATTCCTCAGCCACCTTTTACCCAGTGTTTTTAGCATCTATTGATAATCATTGCCTGAATCAGTTATCACACTGGTGGTTGCAAAATGATGACTCTAGTTTTGTCATTCCTTCTCCTTTTATTAGTTGGTATTTTTCTATAAAGAGGAATTTTCTCCTCACCTCCCTTTTCTCTCTTGCTCTTTTTTGTTTCTTTAAACCACAGAATATGCAAAGTGGTTCCATGATTACTGTACCCATACCACTACCAACAGCAAATCCACTAAATAAAATTCAAGGTGGTTTTATAGTTCCTCTTGTTCTTAAAATACAATCTACTAGGGGTGTACAGTATACAGAGTACTGTTTATAAAACATGTTGAATTAATTATTTTTCCCTCTGTGATCATATTATCAACTTGAGGTACATTCAGAGGATAGATAAATATTATTGAGATCTTTTTAGAAATTGTATTTTCTGGCTGGGCGCGGTATTTCATGCCTGTAATTCCAGCACTTTGGGAGGCCGAAGTGGGAGGATCACTTGAAGCCAGGAGTTTAAGGCCAGGCTGAGGAACAGGGTGAGACCACTGTCTCTACAAAAAAATTCAAAGAAAAATCAGCCAGACATGGTAGCATGTACCCATAGTCCCAGCTACTTGGGAGGCTGAGGCAGGAGGATCACTTGAGCCCAAGAGTTTGCAGTGAGTTATGATGATGATATCACGCTCTAGCCCAGGTAACACTGTCTGGAAAAAGGAAAGAAAGAAAGAAATTTATTTTCTAGCTGTGTGTCTGGCATATAGAAGTGCAATTTATTTGTATGTATTGTATTTATAACCATCAACCTCATTGAATTCTTATTAATTATAGTAATTTACCTGTAAATCCTCCCAGGTTTTCCCTCTAGATAATAATCATGTATATATGATCTGAAAAAAAGAAAATGGTAGTTTTGTTTTTTCTTTTTAATCTGTAAACCATGTATTACTTTTCCTTACTGTGTCACTGAAACCTCCACTACAGTGTTGATTAAACACAGTGATAGTGGAAATCTTTAACTTTGTTTCTGGTTTTAATGGGATTGCTATTAAGATTTTACCACTAAATATAGTACTTGCTGTAGGTTTTTGGTAGATAACTTTTTTTTTCTTTTGAGACAGTCTTGCTCTGTCGCCCTGGGCAGAGTGCAGTGGAGCTCACTGCAAACTCATACTCCTGGGCTCAAGCAATCCTCCTGCCTCAGCCTCCCAAGTAGCTAGCACTATAGGCATGTGCCACCATGCCCAGCTGATTTCTTCTATTTTAGTAGAGACAAAGTCTCTTGCTCAGGATGGTGTCAAACTCCTGACTTCAAGAAATCCTCCTGCCTCAGCCTCCCAGAGTGTTAGGATTATAGGCCTGAGCCACTGCACCTGGCCTGTTTAGCTTTTGTGTTTCTTCTTGAGATAGTTTTAGTTATAGTTTTCTAAGAAACTATTCATTTTATCTAAATGATAGAATTTGTTGGCATGAAGTTGTTCACACTATTATATTTTAATTTCTTGCTAGAGATTTGTGATAGTGTTTTTCTCTTTCAAAAAACCAGCTCTCACCTTTGTTGATCTTTTTTGATCTTTGGTTTCTATTTCATTAATCTTTATTATTATTTTCCTGTTATTTTCTTCTTTCTACTTTTAAAAATGTTTTCTTATTGATGCATAATATTTATACATATTTATGGGGTATGTGTCATGTTTTGTTACATGTGTAGAATGTGTAATGATCAAGTCAGTGTATTTAGAATATCTACCACCTTGATTCCTTGTCATTTCTAAGTGTTAGGAACACGTCAAGTCCTCTATTCTAGCTATTTCAAAATACATAATATGTTATTGTTAACTATGGTCATCCTACTCTGCCATCAAACATTAGAACTTATTCCTTCTATCTAACTGTATATTTGTACCCATTAACTAACCTCTCTTCATCCTTGTCCCCCCACCCTTCCTAGCCTCTAGTTACCATCATTTTACTCTTTACTTCCATGATATCAACTGTTTTAGCTCCAACATGTGAGTGAGAACATGCAGTAGTTGTCTTTCCATGCCTGACTTATTCCACTTAACACAGTGACCTCCAGTTACATCCATGTTGCTGCAAATGGCAGGATTTCATTCTTTTTTATGGCCAAATAGTATTCCATAGTGTATATATAACACATTTTCTTTATCCATTCAACCGTGGATGGACACTCTGGTTGAGTCCGTATCTTTGCTACTGTGAATAGTGCTGCGATAGTCATGGGGGGCCATGTATCCCTTTGATATACTGATTTCCTTTCCTGTGGATATATAGCCAGTAGTGGGATTGCTGGATCATGTGGTAGTTCTGTTTTTAGTTTTTTGTGAAATCTCTATACTGTTCTCCATATGTCTGTACCAATTTACATTCCTACCAACAGTGTACAAGAGTTCCATTTCCTCCACATCCTTGCTACTATCTCTTATTTTTTTGTTCATTCTAACAAGGTAAAACAATATCTCATTGTGGTTTTGATTTGCATTTCTCTGATGATTAGTAACATTGAGCATTTTTTCATATACCTGTTAGCCATTTGTATGTCTATTCAGGTCCTTTGTCCACTCTCTAATGGAATTATTTGGGTTTTTCCTGTTGAGTTTTTTAGGTTTTTTTTTTTTTTTTGAGACAGAGTCTCACTTTGTTGGCTGGGGTAGAGTGCCATGGCATCAGCCTAGCTCACAGCAACCTCAAACTCCTGGGTTCAAGCAATCCTACTGCCTTAGCCTCCCGAGTAGCTGGCACTACAGGCATGCACCACCATGCGTGGCTAATTTTTTCTGTATATTTTTAGTTGTCCAGCTAGTTTCTTTCTATTTTTTTAGTAGAGACAGGGTCTCGCTCTTGCTCAGACTGGTCTTGAACTCCTGAGCTCAAACGATCCTCCTGCCTTGGCCTCCCAGAGTGCTAGGATTATAGGCGTGAGCCACTGTGCCCAGCCTCCTGTTGCGTTTTTTGAGCTCCTTGTGTGTTCTGGATATTAGTCCCTTATCAGATGAATAGTTTGCAAATATTTTCTCCCATTCAACAGATTGTCTCTTCACTCTGTTGATTGTTTCCTTTGCTGTACAGAAGAATTTTAGTTTAATATAGTCCCTTTTGTTTTCGTTGCCTATGCTTTTGAGGTCTTAGCCATAAAATCTTCGCCTAGGCCAATGTCCTGGAGCTTTCCCCTGTTTTTCTCCTAATAGTTCTACAGTTTCAGGTCTTACATTTAAACCATTTTGAGTTGATTTTTGTATACAGTGAGAGGGGTCTAGTTTCATGCTTCTGCATATGGATATCCAGTTCCCAGCACCATTTATCGAAGAGGGTATCCTTTCCCCATTATACGTTCTTGGCACATTTGTTGAAATCAGTTGGCTGTAAATGTGTAGATTTATTTCTGTGTTTTCTGTTCTGTTCCATTGGTCTATGTGTCTGTTTTTATAGCAATACCATGCTATTTTGGTTATGTTAGCCTTGTAATATATTTTGAAATCATGTAGTGCAATGCCTCCAGCTTAGTTCTTTTGCTTAGGATTGCTTTGGCTATTTGGGCTCTTTTGGTTTCATAAAAATTTTAAGATTTTTTTTTCTGTTTCTGTGAAAAATGTCATTGATATTTTAATATGGATTGCATTGAATCTGTAGATTGTTTTTCTGCTTTTTTTTTTTTAATTCTTATGTTGGAATGTTAGCTCATTGTTAAGTTTTTATTCTTTTCTAATGTAATCTGTTAAGGCTATAAATTTTACTCCAAGTATTATTTGGCTGCTTTCAAAAAATTTTTAAAGGTTTATTGTTCAGATCCCAGAGCAGATTAAAAAAATACAAAAGTTTTAGAAATGCTTTATTAAGATGAGATTTACATACCATAAAATTCACTCTTAAGCTTAAGCATAAAATCCATTGATTTCTAATATATTTACAGAGTTACACAATCATCACTACCAATGTAATTTTAGAAAATTTCCATCCTCCCAGCAAGAAACCTGCTCATTTGCAATCAGTCATTTTCCATTTCTATCCCATCCTTAGGCAACCACTAATCTACTTTTTATCTCTATAGATTTGCCTTTTCTGGACATTTCATATAATTGGTATCATAGAATATATGGTCTTTTGTGTCTGGCTTCTTTCACTAAACATACTACTTTTGAGGTTTGTCCATGTTATGACATGTATCAGTAGTTCATTCCTCTTTTATTTCTCAATAGTGATATAGTATTTTCATTATTGTTCAAAAGTGTTTTCCAGTATTTGTTACGGTTTCTTTTTTCACCCTTGAGTTACTTAGAAGTGAGTATTTTATTTGCAAATTTATAGGGTTTTAAATTTCTTTTTGATATTGATTTCTAACTTAATTGCATTGTGTTTATGATTCTTTGATGTTTGCTGAAACTTCTTTAATGGTCTTGTGCTTGATTGATTTTTATAATTATTTCCTGTATGCTTGAGAATAGTGTGTATTTGCTAATGTTATGCATAGGAGGGTTCTATGTATGTCATTAGATTGAACTCATTACTTACTGTGTTCAAATCTGTTGTGTCCTTGTTGATTTTTTGTTTGATCTATCAAGTACTACGAGAAGTGAGATAAAAATCTCCCTTTACAATAGTGGATTTATTAATTTCTCCTAGCTTAGTCAATCCTGTTTTATATTTTTGAGGTTGTATTGTTAGATGCATATAAATTTTAAGTCATCATATCTTCCTGGTAAATTAAATCTTTTATCAGTATGCAATGACCCTTTATCTTTAATAATACCTTAAAATTCATTTTACCAAATACTAATATAGCTACACCAATTTTTTTCGAGGTATGTGTTTTTTTCTTTTACTTTCAACTGTCTTATGACTTTCTGTTTTAGAAGATTTTCTTGTAAATATAATATAGCTAGATTATCTTTTTAATCTAATTAAAAATCTTAGTCTTTTTAATAAGTGCACCTAGTCCAATTGCATTTATTGTGATTGCTGATATATTTGGATTTATTAGTGCTTTTTTTTTTTGTCCTGCCATGTCTTTTTGTCTTTCTTTTCTGTCTTTTTTAGGGACTTGATTGAACTTTTTTTTTTAATCTTTCGCCTTCTTATTGGCCACCTTTAATTTTTTTTTTTTTTTTTTGAGACAGAGTCTCACTTTGTTGCCCAGGCTAGAGTGAGTGCCATGGCATGAACCTAGCTCACAGCAACCTCAAACTCCTGGGTTTAAGCAATCCTGCTGCCTCAGCCTCCCAAGTAGCTGGGACTACAGGCATGTGCCACCATGCCCGGCTAATTTTTTGTATATATATTAGTTGGCCAATTAATTTCTTTCTATTTATAGTAGAGACGGGGTCTCACTCTCGCTCAGGCTGGTTTTAAACTCCTGACCTCGAGCAATCCACCCGCCTTGGCCTCCCAGAGTGCTAGGATTACAGGTGTGAGCCACCACGCCCGGCCTGCCACCTTTAATTTTTAAAAATGTTTTGTAATATTTCAATCATAAATGAAACCAGATAACCTGTTATATTAGATTCTCATATACCCATCAGCAAGTATCAGCATTTGTTGGTTTGGTTTGATTTGTTACACCCTACCACATGTGCTTAACCTCCCCACCCCCCTACACACGCATTTCTCAAGCATTTTAAAGTAAATTCTAGATACCATATTATTTTATCAATAAATACTTTTTTCCATATAACTGCAATATGATTACAACACTTATAAAACTAACAATAATTCCTTAATATCATTTAATACCCATCCTTCAAATATCCTTGTTTGTCTAAAAATGTCTTTTTCCATTTGGTTTATTCAAATCAGAATCCAAATAAAGTCTGCATTGGGTTGATATATCTAATTTTTTTCTATTCTCTTTTCTCTGTGCTTTTTTTTTTTCCATGTCATATATCTGTGAAAGAAACCAAGTCATGTGTCCTATTTCCCATTCTGGATTTGGCTGATTATATCTTCAAGGTGTCCTAACTTCTTACAAGCCAGTGAGATTTAGAGGCTTGATTAGTGTCAGATTCTATTCTTTTTGGCAAGAGGTACTTCATTGGTGGTACTGTATACCTTCTATTCCAATGTTTAGTAAGCACATTATTTTCTAGATGATCCACTGCTATTGAAGTGTAGGTTAATCAGTGGGGTTGGTTGGTGTAATCCTGATCCATTCTTTATAAAGGTCCCCATCAGCCCTTGTCATGATCGTTTTAGTGTTCGTTGATGATTGTTTCCTAGATCCATTATTTGATTAAGGACTGCAAAATGGCAGTTTTCTATTATTCCTTCTGGATTTATTAGCTAGAAATTTCTTTAGAAATAAAGAACTTAGTGTAATCAACTATTTAATTTGAAGTATATAGATCATGCAGGAAAAGCAGAATAAATGCATGATTCTTTTCCTTTTGATCAATAGCTGAAGGGAGGAGTTTCATTCTAAACCTTTGTTGTTTTTTTTTAATTTTCCAGGATTCTAGGCAGGCATAAGTACGTAAGTCACATGATATTTTGGCAAAGGCCAACTCCACCCTGGTACTGCTTGTGCCAGAATCCATAGTTTCTTAGTCAGATCTACATCATTTCTGTGTAGACCTAGTAAAAAGCTCAGCATATTTTGGGAGGCAAGCTTGGGTTTTAAGTATTTAACTGCCTTCCTCCTGATGTTCAGTGCAGGTGCACTGAGCCTGACTTTAGAGAGTTCTTTACCCATCACTAGTCAACTCCACACAGCCGCAGGAAGACAGCACAACCAAGGAAGAGTGGGACTAAGTTCTCTTGTAGCTTTCACTGGGTGATTTGACCTGGCAGTCAAAATTAATGATCATTGATTGCCCAGTGAACCCTTGCTCCATCCTCTCTGATTCAGTGGTGGTCTTAAAGATTCTAAATTTCTAGTGTGGGTCTGTGTAATAAAGAATTTGGCCAATCTTTCTACCTGTTTCCTGGGAAGTTACCTCTAAACCCTTGAAATTTCCTGAGTAATAGGAGTGTCTTTGCTATTCATGGTGGGCCTGCACAGAAGCCATGTCTCAGGTAGCAGCAAGATAAAATGGTGGACACCTCCCTTTATTTATTAATTTATCAGTTTTTTAAAATAATGAGTCAAATCCCTAGCAACCTTTCAAAGATGACCCAGGAACCACCACCCCTATCCCCCAACACACCCCTGTACTTTAGAGTATCATTATGAACTAACTCATAGACTTACATATTTTTACATATATATATATAGAGAGAGAGAGATTGACCAATCTGATATGTGTTTCTATTCATTGCAGACACTGTTTTTTTCACAATCTAATTATCCCAGTCAACCTGATTGTTGGGTCCTTTTTATGAAGCCAGGTAGACTTTCTTGCTTTCTGTCAGAAAGAAGTTACTCCAAGTACTTTTCACTCTAGCCTAGCAGAGCCACTTCCAAGGAGCTCTGGTTCTTTTAGTGAGAATACATACATACATGTATTTTGTATATATATCAATAGCAAATGACCAATAGTAGTTAGTATTAACAATAAGATTACTGTGGGCCAGGCATGGTGGCTTACCCCCATAATCCCAGGGGGAGATTTAGAGGCTTGATTTGTGTCAGATTCTATTCTTTTTGGCAAGAAGTACTTCATTGGTGGTACTGTATACCTTCTATTCCAATGTTTAGTAAGCACATTATTTTCTAGATGATCCACTGCTATTGAAGTGTAGGTTAATCAGTGGGGTTGATTGTTGTAATCCTGATCCATTCTTTATAAAGGTTCCCATCAGCCTTTGGGAGGCTAAGGTTGCTTGAGGCCAGGAGTTCAAGATCAGCCTGGGAAACATCGTAATACAACCTCCCCTTTCCCCAATCTCTACCAAAAAAAAATACTGAGTTTAAGACCTTTTTTTGCAATTTGTTGGTGCTTTTAGGATGTGTCCTACTAGAGATGTACAACCAAAATACTGTGTTTAAAGTCACTTGAAATTATTCTTCTTTGATGATGCAACCAACTCGGTTTATAGTTAAACTCATTTGGTTTTATTTATTTTCAATTTTTAGAATTTTCTTTTGAGTTTTTAAAAATTTAACTTTATTTTATTTATGTAAAGCATTAACATGGTTCCAGAGCCAAAACTATAAAATAAGATATATCCAGATAAGTCTAGCTTCTTTCTCCATCCTTATCCTTTGTTTCTTCCTTCCTGTATTATTTCCTACTGTTGTTATAACAAATGACCACAAATTTAGTGGTTTAAAACAACATGAGGCCGGGTGCGGTGGCTCACGCCTGTAATCCTAGCACTCTGAGGCCAAGGCAGGGTGATGGCTCAAGGTCAGGAGTTCAAAACCAGCCTGAGCAAGAGCAAGACCCTGTCTCTACTATAAATAGAAAGAAATTAATTGGCCAACTAAAAATATACAGAAAAAATGATCCGGGCATGGTGGCACATGCCTGTAGTCCCAAGTACTCGGGAGGCTGAGGCAGAAGGATTGCTTAAGCCCAGGAGTTTGAAGCTGCTATGAGCAAGGCTGACACCACGGCACTCTAGCCAGGGCAACAGAGTGAGACTCTGTCTCAAAAAAAGAGAAAGAAATTGGCCAAATAAAAATATATAGAAAAAATTAGCCGGGCATGGTGGCGCATGCTTGTAGTCCCAGCTACTCGGGAGGCTGAGGCAGTAGGATTGCTTGAGCCCAGGAGTTTGAGGTTGTTGTGAGCTAAGCTGACGCCACGACACTCTAGACTGGGCAACAAAGTGAGACTCTGTCAAAAAAAAAAAAAAACCGCACATACAAATATTATCTTACAGCTCTGTAGGTTGTAAGTCCAATGCAGATCTCAGTGGACTACATACAGGTGTTGGTAGGGTAACATTCCTGTCTGGAAGCTCTAGGAGGGAATCTGTATCCTTGCTTTTTCTAGCTTCCAGAAGCCCCTGCATTCCTTGGCCCCTTTCCTCCGCCTTCTAAGTCAGCAACGTTGTACCTCTCTCATCCCTCAGATCTTCCTCTCTGACCACTGTCAGGAAAGATTCTCTACTTTTAAGGACTCACGTGATTAGATTGGGCCCATCCAAATAATCCAGAATAATCTCTCATCTCAAGGTCCTGAACCTTAATAATATCCTCAGAAGTCCCCTTTGCCATGTGCAGTAACATATTCATAGGGTCTAGGGCTTAGGGTGTAGATTTCTTTGGGGTACTTTTATTCTGCCTTCTATACTTTCCCCTAAGTAACCATTTTATAAGTTTTTAAATTGATCTTTTCATTATTTATTTTTTAAAAATGTAAGGAAATATACATTCCTTGCACATTC
Organism: Mirza zaza; assembly: GCA_008750895.1. Taxonomy (NCBI): domain Eukaryota; kingdom Metazoa; phylum Chordata; class Mammalia; order Primates; family Cheirogaleidae; genus Mirza; species Mirza zaza. Next base: position 39,509 of record VSMD01102750.1, on the reverse strand, counting down.
CTTACTCAGAAGATAACATAATATAAACAATTGGTTCTGAATCTTGCTTTTTTTTCACTTAACAACATAGCCTGGAGTTCATGTTGTAGCAGTTTATTTGAGAGTTCTTCATTCCTTTATACAGTTACATGGTACTTCTATTGACAGATATTTGTGTTTTTTCCAGTCTGTTGCTATTTTTTTTTTTTTTTCTGAGACAGAGTCTCACTTTGTTGCCCAGGCTAGAGAGAGTGCCGTGGCATCAGCCTAGCTCACGGCAACCTCAAACTAACTCCTGGGCTCAAGCAATCCTGCTGCCTCAGCCTCCCGAGTAGCTGGGACTACAGGCATGCACCACCATGCCCAGCTAATTTTTTTCTATATATGTATTAGTTGGCCAATTAATTTCTTTCTATTTATAGTAGAGATGGGGTCTCACTCTTGCTCAGGCTGGTTTTGAACTCCTGACCTCAAGCAATCCGCTGGCCTCTGCCTTCCAGAGTGCTAGGATTACAGGCATGAGTCACCTTGCCCGGCCCAGTCTTTTGCTATTTAAAATAATCCTGCACTGAAAAGCTTTGTGCATACATCATTTTCACCTATTTTTCTCTTTTACTTGGCTTCACTTTTTATATTTAGATCTTTGAGCTCTTTGGAATATCTCCCAGTGTACAGTATGAGTAACAAATCCAATTTTATCTTTTTCACCCTTAAAATTTTGACTTACATACCTAATGTAACAAAGTCTAAAGTTAATATCTCCATCTTTTCCCTGAATAGTATATGAAACTTAGAATAATTGTTCAAACCATCTTCCTTTCTTCTTATATTATGTAGTATTTCACTTTTTTTTACCACCAAGTTAGACATTATTAGTATTGTTTTATGCAGTATTTGTTTATATTCATCCACGCTTGACATTTTATTGCTCATCATTCCATCCGCCATGTCAGAGCTTACTTCTAGGACCATTTTTCTTCTTCCTGAGGCTAATTCCTCTTATGAGCATTCTTTTTTTTCTTTTTCTTTTTTTTTTTTTTTTTTTTTTTTTTTTTGAGACAGAGTCTCACTTTGTTGCCCAGGCTACAGTGAGTGCAGTGGCATCAGCCTAGCTCACAGCAACCTCAAACTCCTGGGCTCAAGCGATCCTTCTGCCTCAGCCTCCCGAGTAGCTGGGACTACAGGCATGCGTCACCATGCCCGGCTAATTTTTTCTATATATATTAGTTGGCCAATTAATTTCTTTCTATTTATAGTAGAGGTGGGGGTCTTGCTCTTACTCAGGCTGGTTTCGAACTCCTGACCTCGAGCAATCCACCTGCCTCTGCCTCCCAGAGTGCTAGGATTACAGGCGTGAGCCACCGTGCCCGGCCTATCTTATGAGTATTCATTGAAGTAAATTCTCTGTTTTTGTTTATCCGAACAAGTCTTTGTTTCACTCTGTTTTTAAACCTTCCTTTAGCCAAGAATATGATACTAGGTTCTCCTGCACCTGTAGGTATTATCTCACTGTTTCTGACTTCTCTTTGTTGCTGTTGAGAAATCATGGTTCCTTTTTACTTAGTCCTTCTTTCTCTGTGGCTGTTTTACAGATCTTCTCATTGTTTTTCTTGTCCTGGAGCTTCACTATTGTGTATCTACTTGGGGATTTCTTTTGTAAGCAAAGTCTCCTGTTTGAGACTTGTAGGGCTTTCTGAATCTGAGGATTGATATCTTTCATCAGTTCTTAAGACATTCTTGTCTGTTACCCTTTTTGAATATTGCCCTTCTATACTTCTATTTTTTTCTTCTAGAATTCTGATTAGACAAGTTAGAGCTTCTCACGCTTTCCTTAATTTCTCTTAGTTTCTTGTTCATATTTTTCTTTCTTTCTTTCTTCCTTTCCTTTCCTTTCCTTTCCCTTTCCCTTTCCCTTTCCCTTTCCCTTTCCTTTCCGTTTTTCTTTTCTTCAGAATCTCGTTCCGTTGCCCAGGCCAGAGGGCTGTGGCTGTGGCGCATGCCACAATGCCTGGCTAAATTTTCTATTTTTAATAGAGACTCTCACTCTTGCTCAGGTTGGTCTTGAATTCCTGAGTTCAAGTGATCCCTCCATGTTGGCCTCACAAAGTGCTAGGATTACAGGCGTGAGCCACTGTACCCAGCCCTTGTTCATATTTTTCATCTTTCTGAGTGTATGTGTGTGTGTGTGTATGTCTATATTAGTTTTTCTGGATTTGTTTTGTTTTGTTCACAGGGCAGCTACCTGAACCAGAATAGGTTCAGAGAGACTCTCGCATTCTGGATATTTATTCACATCCATTTTCTGTTCACTGATTCTTCAACTATGTCTTTTTTTCCCCTGTGATTGAGTTTTTAGTTTCAACTACATTATATTTCTTTAAGCTATATTAGGTTATTTCACATATGCCTAGTATTTTTTGGTGGCATTTTATTCTTTACCAATTTTTTTTTATTCCCACTTTTATTTCTTTAAGCATTTTAAGTAGACTTATTTTATATTTTTTATCTAAGAATTCCATTATACATAAAATCTTTAATGGGTCTAATTCTGTTGTTTATTATTCCTACTAAGTCATGCATATAGTGGTCTATTTCCTCATTTGTTTTATAATTTTGGATCATATATTCCACTGGGCTTTCCCTGGAACAATACTAGAAAATCTGCTCTGAATTTGCATCTCCCCAGAGAGGATGTGTATGCATTTGCTTCTGCCAGGTAATCCAGCAGAATTTTAAATTTCTTGAATTAGACTTTCCCAGGCCACACACATAGTTAAAATAAACCCATAAAGCCATAGGAGAGTGGGCCCGAAATGACAACCTCTTAGGGGAGACTTTCTTCTACCTAGACCCCACATTAAAACTGACAAATTTCTTTGTCTCCTTTTGCCAGTGGACAGATTTTATTTATTTATTTATTTTTGTAACTCACCATTTCTCTTAATATGTAGTCCTTTGAAGGTCTGGCTTTATGTGGGAGGTTTCAAGGTTTCAATCCTAATAATCTAATAATCAGATTTATCTTTTATGCATTCATTTTTTAGACTTTTCATAGTGGGGAGTTTGGGAGGAGATGTAGTCCATCATATTTTTAGGAGGAATGTATATGTGTATGTAAAGTATGTGTTCTTTTAAAACACTCATGTTCAGGGGAAGGAAGCAAAAAAGCTTGTGAAAGAATCTAAGGGAGAAGAAAAGAGGTGGCTGCTTGAGCTCTCTACTAAGGACTGAGGCACTTGCCTGTCTGCCACGCTTGGGTGGCTACTCCTTATGAAGCGGCCATTCCCTAATTGCACCTAATAAAATGGCACTAAGGACCAGGAGGCTTGTTTCCTCTTTCTGCCTTGTGGTTTGCTCTGACTTCCCTGCCATCTCCATTGCCTTGCTTTTCCTCCGGTGTAGGTTTTTGCCTGCTTTCAGGTTTTGCATAATAAAAATTTAGCTGAAGAACCTTTTTTTTTTTTTTTTTTTTTTTGAGACAGAGTCTTGCTTTGTTGCCCAGGCTAGAGTGAGTGCCATGGCATCAGCCTAGCTCACAGCAACCTCAAACTCCTGGGCTCAAGCGATCCTCCTGCCTCAGCCTCCCGAGTAGCTGGGACTACAGGCATGCGCCACCATGCCCGGCTAATTTATATATATATTTATATATTAGTTGGCCAATTAATTTCTTTCTATTTTTTTTATAGTAGAGACGGGGTCTCGCTCTTGCTCAGGCTGGTTTTGAACTCCTGACCTTGAGCAATCCGCCCGCCTCGGCATCCTAGAGTGCTAGGATTACAGGCGTGAGCCACCACACCCGGCCTGAAGAACCTTTATATTTAGAGTCTCATGTCCCTTGATCTCTGTAGTATTCTTTTTATAGGAACCATTTCACAAAAACTGTGAGCAGTGATTCAGTGGGGGTAAGGGAGACAGGAGATAGGTAGGGATGGCTCTACTGAGTCAAACCTGTGCCAACCAGTAACCTGGCTCTAACCACCTTAGAAGCCATTGACATCCCTGTCATTAGGGAATCAGTCCAAATTCTTCTTTGAGCCCAATCTTGTATGTCCTATAAATTTACCTGTCGAGGTGATATATATCATAAGTCCATTACTCACTATTTGAAATAACACTTTTTTTTTTTTTGAGACAGAGTCTCACTTTATTGCCCAGGCCAGAGTGAGTGCCGTGGCATCAGCCTAGCTCACAGCAACCTCAAACTCCTGGGCTCAAGCAATCCTGCTGCCTCAGCCTCCCAAGTAGCTGGGACTACAGGCATGTGCCACCATGCCCGGCTCATTTTTTCTATATATATATTAGTTGGCCGATTAATTTCTTTCTATTTATAGTAGAGATGGGGTCTCGCTCTTGCTCAGGCTGGTCTCGAACTCCTGAGCTGAAAGGATCCGCCCACCTCGGCCTCCCAGAGAGCTAGGATTACAGGCTTGAGCCACCGGGCCCGGCCAAAATAACACTTTTAACTTATCCTCAACTTACCTACCTTTCAAAATGTGGTTAGGAATGAAAAAATATATATGTTCATCTCTAAATTATCCTTATTAATGGAAACAAGCAAAGGCATAGAGAACTATAAAAATTTGGGGGGCAAAATGTGATTTGCTACTTAATGCTGACATGTAATGCTATCTGATGATCATGGTGAATAAAAGCACATCTTAAAGACAAGTCTTTAACTTGGAAAGTAGTTGAAATTTCCCTTACGCATGCCATCCTTAACTCCTGGTTTTATTTAGTGGATGGCATCTCTTCTTACACTTAAGGTACCAACCTAAATAGAATCTCTTTATCCTGTCCCTTCCTCAATTTGCTTGCTATTTTGGCTCATAATTTCTTAGAAACACAATTATTTAAGACCTATTAATTGAGTTAATTACTACAATTTAGCTGTAGAACCCATAATCAATGCCAGATGTGGTGGCTCATACCTGTAATCCCAGCAATTTGACAGGCTGAGGTGGGAAGATTGCTAGAGGTCAGGAGTTTGATACCAGCCTGGGCAACAGAACAACGCCCTGTCTCTAAAAAAAAAAATAAGAAAAATGATCTGGGCCTGAAATCCCAGCTACTTGGGAGGCTGAAGCAGGAGGATTGCTTTAGTCCAGGAGTTCAAGGCTAGAGTGAGCTATGATTAATACCACTGCACTATAGCCTGGTAACAGAGCGAGACCCTATCTCTAAAAAAAATAAAATGCCCATAATCAAGAGTCAGCTGTATTTGTTTTAGAAAGTGTTAGTGGTAATTAATTAGGGCTAAAAAAACAAAACTGTACATTTACAGTTGATTAAAGATTTCATGTCCATTTTTAAGTCTGTAGCGACTCCAGAGATCTTTGAATGGCAGTTGATATTCATTGAGTACTGAATAGTATTCAAGTCCCTGTTTTAATGCTTTACATGAATTATCCCGCTTAATCTTTACAAGTTTATAAGATAAGTACTGTTATCTGCATTTTCCCACTGAAGAGGCTGGGCACAGGGAGGCTAAATGATGGTCACAAAGCTAATAGATGTAGCTCAAAACACCTGGTCTGGCCCCAGAGCACCTACTACACAGTAACTGGCTAACCTGATACGTAAAGCCCCAGACAGTGGTTTTTAGCCCCCACTGCCAATCACCACCACAGGCTTTAAGTCTGAGTCTTTGAAACATTTTCTCAGTAGTTGGGGTGCCGTGGAAACCAATTCCACAGTTGTGTGTATTCGTTCACATGGACTTTGGTAAGCCTGGGAGTTCTGTGTCCTTCACAATGCCAACTTGTTGACCTCTTGTCCATTTCAGTTTTTGTTCCAGCAGCTGGGAATGCTGGTGTCCTTTGTGAAGAGCCACATCAGACCTTATATGGATGAAATAGTCACCCTCATGAGAGTGAGTAGAAGTTAATACTTTGGTCTGTTCATCCATGTTTGGGTCAAGGAAAGCTCAGAAGCAAGTTTGGATAACGTGGACATCTTTTTCATGGGTCATTGTAGAGCCGTTACAACCAAAGTATAGAAAGTAGAGCAAGATAGGCCACCGGATTCTTAGGGAGAGGAGGGGCTGTCGCTCCAGGATCCCAGGTACAGATGTACAAGGTGTGAAGTCTGAAGAGGAATCCTGAATAATTGTCTGCCAGAAATAGACTGTAGAGTTACTTGCCTCACACACAGCAAAGCAATTTCACTTTAATATCACAGCAGTGCTTTTCCGTTCCCATGGAAGACCTCTTCCTTACTGCTCATAAAACCACAGCCTGAAGAGGGGACAGGAGATTGGGTTTTCCTGGGGCTGTTAAATATGACGGACTCCTGTCAGGCTCTGAGGAACAAGGGGAAGCTTTATCCTGCTACCTCTGAAAGCATGAATGTTGCCTTCTGACTATAGTGGCACAGGAGAGAAGGCTCAGGTCTCAGGGTTTTATAATATGCATTAGCAGATGCCAGAAGACATCCCATTGATGGCAATATCACTTTTCCTACTGTTCTATGTAATTTAAATGTTTCTGTTGGGAAGGTTGCTTTGCAGAAATGGCATGTTTTTAAAGAGTTGGAGGATGATTTCTCTTCTTACACACCAGGCCTTTGTAGTTAGCATGGAGGATGCAGGAAAGCTAAAATCCAAATGGCTAGCTTTAAAACTGGAACTTCCCAGCACCTGGGTCTCTGAGCTGAGAAACTCCTACATGCATAAATAATTAAAAGCGGCTCTGTTCCCTAACTCCTGCCACAGAGGCCTCTGTGCAAGGAAGATTTCAGCAGAATGCTAAAGAGCCCAGTGGCTGGTCTTGGGGGGAGGGGGAGGAGGAAGCAGCATACTCGTGGTTGGGAGCTGAAGTAACCTGTTATTCCTCCAGAAAAGACCAAATACAGGCATATGATATGACCATGTTACAGTCATCTCAGGGTTCTGAGCAAAACACCAGGGATTTGAGACAGGAGCCTCATGAAATTCAGCTTTTGCTCGCCCCAGGTAGAGAAGGTGCAGGGGGCCTCCCGTTGGCTGCTGGTGCTGGGCGTTTTAATGAGCTCCCCCGAGCCCAGGAAGAAAATAGTCTGAACAGTGATCCATCCAGCCGGCATCCCTCGAAAGGCGGCCTGGCTTCTTTGAGGTAGAGCACCCATGTGAGGAGCTAATGATAATAAAGTTGCAGGGTGGGCAGGCTTTCTCTAAAGAAGCCAGAGTGTCATCCAAGTGAATGAACATCAGACAAATTGTGAAGTCCATAAAATCTGCAATGTTTCTTTGGCAAAGCTTTTTATCTAGAGAACATAGCTTTTTCAGAGAGAGAATATTTCTCTCCAAGTAGAAAGAAAGTTTTACCAGCATCTTCTATTAATAGTATGGTTTTTACTTTCTAAACAAACTATCTTTCTAAAAAGCCTTTCATCCAAGGAATTATCCTTATTTTTATTGACTTATACTTTGGATGGTTTAGGGCCCCCAGGGTATTATTAATATTCATGTGTTGCCATCATTAGTAGGGTTTCTGTTATCATTAAATCTCCTACTGTGGAAGTTTTAAGGAAGGTAGTAGGCAACTATCTTTTTTAATTCATTTGAATTGACAGCTTTTCCTGGAGTCAGAAGTGTGGACTAGTAGTTTGCCCTATAGTGCCAAGGCAGGATATGTAGCCAATTACCAAGTTTTTGTTTTAGTAACTTATGTGGAATACAATTATGTGGATGTAGAAAAGTGCTCATTTTGTGGCACTGTCCAGGACTGATGGGTAGATTTTTGGGGGGACAAATGTCAGATGCTATCTAACAAAGTCTAAACCCAGAAAAGGCAGGAAATCTTGACAACACTGGAGTCGCCCTCTAGTATAGATTGGATGGTACCAAAGTATTCATCAGAGACCACTTCAGAGCTCTTAGAGTGACTTAGATGTAGTCATCTGTTCATTCTGTAAACATGTGTTTGAATAGCTAGAATATTCCAAATGCTCTAATAGATTCTAGGGATACAGAGGTGACTCAGAGATTTCTTGCCCTTAAATAGCCTACAGTCTAGTAGAGGGAGGGTGGCAAAGCAAATTAAGTGTTACAGGTACTAGGAAAGAGAAGTGTAAAGGCACCTAAAGTGGATCATGGAAGGACAACAGGAAAGCCTGCACAGGAGAAGTGAGGCTCAACCAGGTCTAGAAAGATAGAAAGGGCTTAACTGAGCAGGAAATGGGAAGCCAGGTGTGGTGGCTCACACCAGTGGTCCCAGCTATTTGGGAGACTGAGGGGAGAGGATTGCTTGAGCTCAGGAGTTCAAGATCAGCCTGGGCAACGTAGCAAGGCTCCATCACTTAAAAAAAAAAAAAATTAAAAACAAACAAAAATATTCATTTCCTGAAGTAGTACAGTTAAAAAAAAAAAAAGGCGGGAAGAGTTGGGTCCTAGGCAAAGGAAGCAGCACAAACAAAGCACAGAGGAGTGAGGTAGCTGGGTACCTGTGGGAAGATGCAGCTGAATTTGTTCAGTATGGCCGTGACATAGGGTAGGATACAAAAAGGACCTGCAGAGAGGAGGATGGTGTGGAGTTCATCTTGGGGCAGAACACGCTCACTACATTTTTGCTTCTTTCTGGCCATCTAAATTCCTTGATTCACATTTCAGCAAAAGGGTACCTGACTATGCTTCTCTGCCTCCTCCCTCTTTATAGGAATTCTGGGTTATGAACACCTCAATCCAGAGCACGATCATTCTCCTCATTGAGCAAATCGTGGTAGCTCTTGGGGGTGAATTTAAACTCTACCTGCCCCAGTTGATCCCGCATATGCTGCGCGTCTTCATGCATGACAACAGCCCAGGCCGCATTGTCTCCATCAAGGTGAGTCACTCAGGACATCCTCTGGAAGGATTTTCAGCTTCCCTCAGAGCCCTGTTCTGAGTAGCAGGTTGAGGCCCACTCCACAGGACCGAGAATACCAGTACTTGATGCGTGTAATTTGCAGTGTACAGAATGTTTATAATCCTCTCTTGATTATACTTATGTTTCATAGCTCCTTTAATGGATTAATCTTGGTCAGTGTTTTATCTCAGACCAATTTTCTCTATTATCCAGCAGCTGATTCTTTATCATTTGAAATAAGCACAGAGAAAGCAAAGTAATATATAAACAAATAAAATGGGGGTGAAAAAAGTGCAACCAAAAGAATATAATTCAAGGCCACTTAATAAAGGCTTCTCAGAGTCCCCACATAACTTTGAATTAATCCATACTATCACTGCTTTCCACATCCTTAGATACTTGAAACCTGACTGTATTTGTTCATTGCCATGCTCTTGTTCCCTTTTGCAGTTGTTGGCTGCAATCCAGCTGTTTGGTGCCAACCTGGATGACTATTTGCATTTGTTGTTGCCTCCTATTGTGAAGTTGTTTGATGCCCCTGAAGTTCCACTGCCTTCTCGAAAGTAAGCACCTGCCCTTTGGAACTAAGGATCATTAAGCTTTTAATGTTTTGTAGAAAATATATTTTTCTTAAGTTCCCAGGCTATCTTTCTGTTTTTTTGTTATTTCAACTCCCATTATTTTAGTCTAGAATGCTCTAGGTTTATGGAAACCGTAACTGTCCCCATCCCACTGGATTATATGCTGGCTCTGTGTCACCCAGTACCTCAGAAGCCATTCATTCCCATTCCTTCTCTTACTCCGAGATTGTGTGTTAGCCGTTACTACATGCTGGTGATTGTTGTAGGGCAGCATTAGAGACAGTGGACCGCCTGACGGAGTCCCTGGACTTCACTGACTACGCCTCCCGCATCATTCACCCTATTGTTCGAACACTGGATCAGAGCCCAGAACTGCGTTCCACGGCCATGGACACTTTGTCTTCACTTGTCTTTCAGCTGGGAAAGAAGGTAAGACAGGAGATCTGAACAGATGGATACTCTTCTGCCTTATTTGGGAAGAGAACTTTGTCTGTGAGCCACTCCATGTTTTAGTCTAGTCTAAGGTCTCAGCTACCATCAGAGAACATGGAATTATTTGCCAACCATCTGTGTGGGCTAAGTGCTATTCTGGGGATAACATAGTAACCAGAATAAAGTCCTTGCTCTCATGGAGCTTCCATTCCAATGAGGCAAAGCAAATAAACACAGTTGTCTCATAAGAGCTATGGCTGGAAGTGGGGAGAAATGCTATTTATATTATTTATTTTTTAAGAATTTTTTTCTTTTTATTGTTATCTTGACTTTTTAAATTCACCAGAGGAGAGAAATGCTGTTTACTTAAGGTAGACAGAGAAAACTTCTCTGATCAGTTGACATTTGAGAAGAGATCTAAATAAAATGAAGTCCCAATCCCAGAGAGTTGGATGAAGGCAGAAGAAATAGCATCTCCAAAGGTTGAGATGGCAGCTTGCTTGAAGAGTTCAAGGCACAGCAAGAGAACAGTGTGACATCAGAGGAGTGGGCAAGGGGAAGTGTTTGGAGTTAAGATCATGGAGATAAGGTGGGATGAGGGTAGAGACTAGATTTTGTAAGCCATTGCTTCTCAAACATGATCTCTGGGCAAACAGTATCAGTATCTATGTACCCAGAAACCTGCTAGAAATGCACATTCTTGGAGGCCTCCCCTCAGACCTTTTGAATCACAAGTTCTCCAGGTGATTCTGATGCCTGCTAGAACTTGCAGATTACTATTGTGGGTGATTGTAAGTTCTTTGGCTTTTACTCTGAACAAGACTGGATAGTCTTTGCAGGATTTTGAACACAGAAAAAATATGGCATGACATGATATTTTAAAATGGTGACTCTCAATGCTGTGTGAAAGCATAGGCTGTGGGGGCAAGGGTCGGGGCAGGGACTGTGAAGAGGCCATCATAGTAAGGCACGTGGAAGATGATGGGACTTGGACTAGGGTTATCGCAGTGGGTGGTAGAGAGGGATTCTTCTGAATGCAGCAGAGCCAGGCACAAACCCAGAAGAAATGGCTATAACACAGTTGGGGTTTCCTATCCTTTTTTCTACTCTCCAAAGTAATGGTTTCTGATCTCTTCTACCTCCTCTTTTATAGTACCAAATTTTCATTCCAATGGTGAATAAAGTTCTGGTGCGACACCGAATCAACCATCAGCGCTATGATGTGCTCATCTGCAGAATTGTCAAGGTGAATTAAACTTCCTTTCTGTTTTGAAGTACCCCATTGTCTTAACTATTTGGTATTCTTATAATCTTAGCTATGAGAGTATATCTAGCTGTTTAGCTCTAAACTAGGGATTGGCAAACTTTTTCTGTAAAGATAGTAAATTTTTTCAGCATTGTAGGCTAAGTGGTGTCTGTTACAACTTCTTGGCCGGAGAGCAGCCATAGGCAGTGTGTGAATGATGAACCCAGCTGCATTCCAGTAACACTATGAACGCCAAAATTTGCTTCTCTTATAATCTTCTTGCATTGAAAAATGTTAATCTTCTTTTAATTTTTTTTCCAACCATTTAACGGTGTAAAAACCATTCTTCGGCCGGGCGTGGTGGCTCACGCCTGTAATCCTAGCACACTGGGAGGCCAAGGTGGGAGGATCGTTTGAGCTCAGGAGTTCAAGACCAGCCTGAGCAAGAGTGAGACCCCATCTCTACTAAAAATAGTAAGAAATTAGCCAGACAACTAAAAATATATAGAAAAAATTAGCCAGGCATGGTGGTGCATGCCTGTAGTCCCAGCTACTCGGGAGGCTGAGGCAGTAGGATTGCTTGAGCCCAGGAGTTGGAGGTTGCTGTGAGCTAGGCTAACGCCATGGCACTGTAACCCAGGCAACAGAGTAAAACTGTCTCAAAAACAAACCATTATTCACCCTTGGGCCATACAAAAAACAGGCGGGGGGGTGGTATTTGTTGCCTTTGCTCTGAACACTTCTTTGCTTTATCACTGCTCGTGGTTGTTTGATCTTTGCCAGTTGTGTGGTTACATGCTCGCATTACTGTCAGCCCTTGACAGTGACCAGCAAAGACTGGTCTCTGGTAGGGGATTCATCCCACCTATGGTTCATTTTGTCTATACATGCAACTTTTTACTTGTTGAAATCTTGGCTCTTCTAGGAGGTCTGAGTCTCCCCGGGTTTGAGGATGTTTTCTAAACTGGGAGCATCTAGTGGAGTTGAATGTGTTTTCTATACATGTATGGTTGTAGGGATACACCCTTGCTGATGAAGAGGAGGACCCTTTGATTTACCAGCATCGAATGCTTAGGAGTGGCCAAGGGGATGCGTTGGCTAGTGGACCAGTAGAAACAGGACCCATGAAGAAACTGCACGTCAGCACCATCAACCTCCAAAAGGCAAGTCCGTTGTTTCCAGGGGACTAGGGAAGAAGAGCTCTGCTGTTCTCTCCTGTTCAAAACTTTCAGCTGTTGCTACCTTCAGTTTAAACCAACAAAATTCCAGCCCAAGTATTTTTCTGGAAATCTAGATACCATGAACACAGGTCCTTTTGTCTTTCTACACATGACCAAGTGGTAATTTTTTTTAATTAGAGAAAAAGTAGAGAACAAAGTGTCCTTTTGTGCTCCCTTATAACTTTGATAGTAGAACCTTTTGTTGCAAATAACATTCTCATTTTTTGTATGAATGGAGCAAAGCTCCTTAGCATTGAGATTGCAACCTCTTTAAAACGGTGTTTTTCAAATTTCTCAAACTCATTGGGCTTACCAATCGCTGAAGATTTCCAATGCAGGCAGTCTGAGGGTGGGGCTGATATTTTGTGTTTCTGACAAGCTCCCAGTTAATGCAGTGCTGCTAGTCCATGGTCCAGACTTTGGGTATTGAGGTTTTAGATCCTTGCAGGTAATTACCAAATTGTCTCTGCTGACCAAAGCCTAGGCTGTGACCAGCTCTTCATTAGATATGCAACCAGCCAGCCACCTAAAAACAGGTAGTTTGAGAGCCTCTCTAGTGAATCTAAACAGAATAATCATAGTTGCTTCACTAACTTTTAAATAAATGTACCAGGTCTCATGTTTTCCATACTTTCCATTAGTCTTTAGTGCTTCTGGTGGCAGTAAGCAGTTCCCAGTTTGGATTTCAACATGGTATTCTTCATGTATTAGCAGCTGACCCACAGCAGCTACACTCCACATGTAACCGCAGATAGAGGTAAAGAACTGGGCAGGACTGTGTCCCAGTTGACTTGTTCTCTTCTTTTGGCCAAGCCCATGAAGATTTGAACATAGTCCTATGTGTGCGTGTGCTTCCATCCAGCTTCAGCATGCTGGGGCTTTATTACTGACTATTGTGTCAGAGTCTTTACCCACACAGCTAGCAAGTGACCACTGCTGAGAAATATTTGCTGATTTAAGACAGAGCTAACAAAATATTCCTGGGTCAGGAGTGATGCTTCTTTACCTCTGGGAATTTTGTAACTGCTAGTCTGAGACTTTAGGAGGAAGGAAAAGGCAATCAGTCACCTGGTATTCCCAGGCAGTCATGGAGGCCACCCTGCTGACTCCTCACACTTGAGGGAGGGGCCCGGCAAGGAGGCCAGATGCACATTTCCACCCTGATGTTTTCAGCCCGAGTAGGTTCAGAATGTCCTTCCAAGCAGGCAGCTGTCCACTCTGCTTTAGAGCTTTGTTCTGTCTATTTTAGGAAATTTCCCAGTAGTCTAGTTTGCTTCCAGGAGGTTTTGCTTTCTACCCAGGACTTGGAAAAAATAAGCATAAACCTTGCCACACAGATGAAAGAAAGACTCTCTAGTTTATCTCACCTGAGAGAATAGATCAAGTTCAAAAACCCTAAACAAAATCCTCCACAGCTGACTCTCAGGTCTATTTCATCAAAAAGTAAATTGTGCTTCCACATAGTTATATAATGATAATTAGGGATTGGTATATTTATCAGTTTAACCAGCTTTCAAAACACCAGTTTGTCATCTCAGTCACCATTCTATTGGCTATGCCAATATAGGATTTACATGATACAGATAAAAACCATTTTTTGTACCTCTAGAATGCCTTCTAGAGTTTTCAGTAGCTTTACTGTCTTATGACAATCTATTTGGGCTTCACAGTGAATAGGCTGGCATTCCTTGAACATATACCAGCATCAGCAGATGTGGGTAGATACCAGGAGATTGGCTGGTGTTTACACAATTATCATAGAACCCAGAAAACTGAGAGTTGATTTTTTCCTTTTTATTTATTCCCATTTTACAGATGAAGAAATTATTATATTTTAAAGAGCCAGGGGAAAGGTCCACATGGGGGACTTGGCGTATTTGATAGATCAAGCTATAATTTTTTGAAGACCCATTTACTGCCATTTATCAAATAGTAACAACAATGATAACAAAAACGACTAACATTTGTTATGTGCTTACCACATGTCAGGCACTGTTGTAGAGCACTTCATGTGTATTAACTCACTTAATCATCATGGTGACCCAATGAGTTAGATGCTATCATTGCTGTCCCCATTTTATAGATGTGGACCTTGAGTAACTGAAAGTTTAAATAATTTGCCCAGTGTCAGCTGGTCAATGTGGGAGCCAGGATTTGACCTAGCTAGCATGACTCTAGAGCCCACTCCCTTCCCTTAACCACTGGCTGAATTGTCTCTTCCTTTCCCACACCCAACCAACCTCATATCGTTAGAGGGAGAAAGAAATTAGTAGTACTTCCTTGTTTATATCCAACTTTTTTTTCCCGGAGACAGAGTCTCGCTCTATTGCCCAGGCTAGAGTGCCATGGCATCAGCCTAGCTCACAGCAACCTCAAACTCCTGGGCTCAAGCGATCCTCCTGCCTAAGCCTCTCAAGCAGCTGGGACAATAAGTGTGCACCATCACACCCAGCTATTTTTTGTATTTTTGCACTTTTTTCTATTTTTTGCTCTTGTTCAGGCTGGTCTTGAACTCCTGACTTCAAGCGATCCTCCTGCCTCAGCCTCCCAGAGTACTAGGATTATAGTCATGAGCCACTGCACCCAGCCTATATCCAACTTTTATTTTGTTTTCTCTTTTTTTTTTATTTTTCATCAGAGTAAATTTTGGATATCCAACTTTTAAAGTGCTTTGTAATATTATGTAGCTACACACAGATCCAATGTAAAAGTAAGAAGCCAGAAATATATGGGCAGAAAGGGTCTTGATGTTCCCATTTCACCCAATAGAACAAAGTCTAAAAGTTGAGTCATTGGCCAGGTGTGGTGGCTCATGCCTGTAATCCTAGCACTCAGGAGGATCGCTCAAGCTCAGGAGTTCAAAACCAGCCTGTGCAACAGTGAGACTCTGTCTCTACTAAAAATAGAAAGAAATTAGCTGAACAACTAAAAATATATAGAAAAAATTAGCCGAGCATGGTGGCACATGCCTGTAGTCCCAACTACTCGGGAGACTGAGGCAGGAGGATCTCTTGAGCCCAGGAGTCTGAGGTTGGTGTGAGCTAGGCTGCCACTACAGCACTTTAGCCCAGGTGACAGAGCAATACTCTGTCTCAGAAAAAAAAAGAAAAGTTGAATCATTGGTATGTCATCTAACTCTTCCTTCTCATTCTCATGGTATGGTCAGTGGTAATTATTTAGTTTGTGTCTTGTAACATCTTTACTTCAGTTTTTAACATAAAATAATAATTGTTTATATAATGCCGCTCATTGGTAACTCTTCAGAAGCAGCAGCAAATCTCCAGTTTATCCCAGGGAGGTGATGGTTAAGTTGTTGATGATGAGGTGGTCGTGTTACTCTGTTTTGTGTGATATAAAGGAAAGATCTGAGGCTGGGTAATTTGTAAAGATAAAAGATTTATTTGGCTCAAAATTCTACTGACTCTTCAAGAAGCATGATGCCATCTTCCCGTGAAGGTTTCAGGGAACTTCCAGTCGAGGCGGAAGGTGAAGGGGGAGCAGGCGTGTCACACTGCAAGAAGCAGCAAGAGGAAGGAGGAGGTGCCAGGCTCCCTTAAACAACCAGCTTTGACATGAACTCATAAAGTGAGAACTCACTCATTATTGCCAGGAGGGCGCAAAGCCATTCATGAGGGGTCTGGCCCCATGACCCAGACACTTCCCAGCGGGCCCCCCCTGCAACACTGGGGAATCAAATTTCTTTTTTATTTTTTTTGAGGGAATCAAATTTCAACATGAGATTTGGAGGGGCCAGATAGGCAACTATATCAGTGGCATAGCACATGAGGGTCTGTTCACTCCCTGGACCACTTCACTAGTTCACAGTTTGAGAACTTCTGCTCTAACTGACACAATTTCCCCGGTTTAGGGAGGATTGACATGTCTGTTCTGGAAAAATATTTTAAGAACATATTTTTTCACTTCTTTTTTTAGATTTTTCACAGAGACAGAGTCTCACTGTTGTTCAGGCTGGTCTCGAACTCCTGAGCTCAAACAGTCCTCCCACCTCTGCCTCCCAGAGTGCTAAGATTATAGGCGTGAGCCACCGCACCTGGCCATTAAGAACATATTTTAAAAGTTAGAGATTTAGTAGTTAGGGGTTGGCCAGTTCAAATAGGTGATCATTTTGATAATAACAGTAACCATTTTTTGCTCATTTATTCCAGGTAGTCCCTTTAGATATGTTGTCCCTAGATGAGGAAGTCTGAAGCTCATATGTAACATACACATAGTTTGCCCAGAGTGTTACAGCTGCCGAGCGGCAGAGCCAGGTGTTTCTAACTTTGGAGAAATAGACACACACGCACATACCATTAACTTTGTGCCAAACATTCTTAATAAATTCATTATATTTATTTATTTACTCCTTAAACTATCCTATGAGTGGAAATTATTATCCTTATTTTACACAGGAGGAAATTGAGGCACAGAGGAGTTAAGTAACTTTTCAAAGACCAGAGAGCCAGTAAGTTTCATAACTGGGATTCGAACTCAAGCCATGGAGTCCCGAGTGTGGCTGTTGGCCACTGCGCCAACAGTGGCCCAATACTACCTCTCTCCAGAACCTCGGTCTTTCCAGCTTCCTGCCTAAGCTGCCCCTAGTAATAACTATCGATTCCTGGAGATGCCAGAGTTCTAAGGAAAGTTGGAGGTGATAAACTAGAGAGTAGAAATTAAATCTGTTCCACTCCTTCGTGTTCCAACACAGTGCCTGTGCTTGGGGCTCACTGCTCACCTGGTTGTAACACAGTTTCTGCCAGTAGGAACCTGAGCATTTTTCCTCTTCCTGTGTGACTGTTCGCTATCAGATGAGTTGGTATCCTAGTGCAGAGAGTACCCAACTCCTTTCATGCACTGCTGAAGCCATTAGGCTTTGTTAAATGTACCCCAAGTGTGACAGTCCCCATCCATTCTGGTTCTGTAGAGCTCTCTTCTTTGCTGATGGAGTCCAGCACAAATGAGTTGTAAAACAGGCTTTTTCTGTATCATAGTATGTTCCAGAGGTTGCTGCTCCTGCTTTATGGCTGTTAATTAAATATCTCTTTTGTATTTGTGCTCTGGAAGAATTTTATCCTGAGAGGTATCATGTTATTAATCAAAGAAGTAGAATAATCATTAAATAAATGAGGGCTCTTTACAATTGGCCCTTGAAACTGATGGTGTTTCGTTGTCCCTGGGGGATTACAGGCCTGGGGAGCAGCCAGGAGGGTCTCCAAAGACGACTGGCTCGAGTGGCTGAGACGGTTGAGCCTGGAGCTGCTGAAAGACTCCTCGTCACCCTCCCTGCGCTCCTGCTGGGCCCTGGCACAGGCCTACAACCCAATGGCCAGGTACGGTGAATCAGGGCTCCCTCTGCCCAGCTTCAGCTTGGGATGGAGAGGATCCACACATAGTAAGCAATGCATACGAATTGGCTTTTATTAGAGGTAGTAGTAAAAGGGCTAATATTTTTAATTTTGCTAACACATGGGACAAAAAAAGAAAGAAAAAGGCACATTGAACAAACTTACGTTGCAGGAGAAGCATCCATCTTAACCTTGCTAGTAGACCACAAATAAACTCCATTCCTTAGAGATTAGGTACAAAATTGTAATTAAAAAGTTATTTACAACTCTGAAAACAACTAAATAGTCGAATGTAACCTATTTCCAATAATGATGATATTCTAATTATTTATTGCCGCATTACAAATACAGCAAAATTAATGGTCTAAAAAATAACAGTCATTTATTTTGTTCATGGTTCTGCAGTTTGGGAGGATTTGTGAGGACGGCTTGCCTCTGCTCCACATGGTATCAGTGGGGTGGCTTGACTGGGGCTGATGATCCACTTTCCAGAAGGCTCGCTTACATGTCTGGGAAGGTGGGGCTCTCTACAGAGAACTCTGGGGGCCTTGGGTCCTCTCCATGATGATTGCTCCATGGATTGTGTGGGCTTTCTCATAGAAGGTGGCTGGCTTTCAGAGGGAGTACCCCAAGAGAACGAAGTAGAAGTAGCTTATGGCCTAACCTTGGAAGTCATGTGGCATCACTTCTGCCTTTCTCTGCTGTTCAAAGCAGCCATGAAGGCATATTCAGGCTCAGGGGAAGGAGACATGGATGCCGCCTCTTGATAGGGAAGTAGCAAGATTCTAAAAGAGTGTATGGAACAGGAGATACTGTTGCAGACTTCTTTGGAAAATAGAATTTGCCATAAAAAATAATGTTTTAAGTAGTAAATTTTAAATAGCCATTAAAATTTTAGTTTATTAAATTTTTAATGCATGTGAAAGATTTATAGTATAAGTAAATAAAGTAGAATATAAAATTAAAAATTAATTAAAAATATATATGCATAGGATAAAGATGAAAAAATAATACAGCAGTAGTTATCTCTAAGTAGCTTAAGGAGTAATTGTTTTCTCCTTTATTCTCTTCCTTATTTTCTAGATTTTCTACAATGGTCATTTATTATTTATAATGAGGCATAAAATAATTTTTTTTTTTTGAGACAGAGTCTCACTCTATTGCCCAGGCTAGAGTGAGTGCGGTGGCATCAGCCTAGCTCACAGCAACCTCAAACTCCTGGGCTCAAGCAGTCCTCCTGCCTCAGCCTCCCGAGTAGCTGGGACTACAGGCATGCGCCACCATGCCCGGCTAATTTTTTTTCTATATATATTAGTTGGCCAATTAATTTCTTTCTATTTATAGTAGAGACGGGGTCTTGCTCTTGCTCAGGCTGGTTTCGAATTTCTGACCTCAAGCTATCCACCCGCCTCTGCCTCCCAGAGTGCTAGGATTACAGGCGTGAGCCACTGCGCCCGGCCGCATAAAATAATTAATAAGCAACCTTCTCATTAACAAAAAACAAAGCATTTCATTTCACTTTTAACATGGCTATTGTGCTGTTATGGTGTGTATTTAGCAGGAATATTAATCGTCCCTGAGACTATTGCTTTGATATCATGATTTGGTTCCTCTAATTTCTTTCAAGTATTTTTTAATGCTTTAAAAGTAGTTTCTAGGACTTCTCTGTTTCTATAATATGCAGATTTCATTTGCTCAGCTGATGTATTATTCTTGTCTTCTGCCTAAGTCACCTCTGAGTACAGTGTCATCCAAAAGAGGCTTGTAATAAATATACATGTATGCGTTTATCCCCTTAGTCCCAAATATATTCATTTAGGGTCCAATGTGGCCTCTGACCTAGATCAGGAAAGCTTTTTCTTAATTTATACAGACTTCTTTTGGTCTCCATGTTATCTTTTGAATTTCAAATTTTGTTTTTCCATCAGATTCTAAAATTATATACATTGGTCTAATTTAACCTGTTAATATGTAACAGAAAGTAGATATAGAGGTACTAAATTCTAAACCCATCCATTATAGGCATATCCTATAGTTTTCAACTTCCCTCCCCTAACATTCACCAAAAAGGTAGAGACAGAATTAAAGTTGAATGTCAGAAATGGCAAATATGTCCATCCACGTGCTGCTGTGGGTCTTTCTAAGGCCCTAAGTATTAGAGATTAGCTTAGAGACTCTTTCAAGACTTATGGAATTGAATTCTATTTGCTAATGCTCCTAGTTTCTTAAGTTCTATTGTCATTTTTTTTTTATCACTATCCAACTAAGGGTTCTGGTTATATTTAGAAAGCAGTAGCAGATCCTGCCTTTGCCATTTCTGATTGTGGGAATTTGGGCATTGCCTAAGAAATACCCCAAGAATCATTTGAGAATTATTATTTTTCTAATCTGTTAATGCCAACTTTCATGTTAGAAGTCCCCTTTCTGTTCATCCCTTCCAATAAAGAGAAATGGTGCAAAATTGCCAAGAAATATTCCTTTGAGTAAAATTTAAGGTTCAGTTCCTCATTCACACTTGCCACAGTTAAAGTGCTTCATGACCAGTGAGTACCATATTGGACAGGGAAGATACAGACCATTTCTAGCAAGTTCTCTCAGACAGCACTGGTCTGCATAACTGAAACCATCAATGCCAGAAGCAGATTGATAGGTGTGACTTTGTGGCACCAGCCAGAGGCATGAGCGGTATTTCCAGCATCTTTCTCCATTCCTCTCTGCCTTCAGGGAT
This sequence comes from Mirza zaza, assembly GCA_008750895.1. Lineage (NCBI taxonomy): Eukaryota > Metazoa > Chordata > Mammalia > Primates > Cheirogaleidae > Mirza > Mirza zaza. The sequence continues at coordinate 19,159 of VSMD01102750.1, read as the reverse complement.
CTCTTCAATGCTGCATTTGTGTCTTGCTGGTCTGAACTGAATGAAGACCAGCAGGATGAGCTCATCAGAAGCATCGAGTTGGCCCTCACCTCACAAGACATTGCCGAAGTCACACAAACCCTCTTAAACTTGGCTGAATTCATGGAACACAGTGACAAGGTGAGACTTTCTCCCATTGTCCAGATGGAGGCTGACAGGGAACCAGCTGGTGGGAGGGGAGAAGCATCCGTGCAGCCCTCTCTTGTTTGTGTCCCATCTGCCATTTTCCTATGCTGTGGGGTTTTGCTCTTCTCTAGGGCCCTCTGCCACTGAGAGACGACAATGGCATTGTTCTACTGGGTGAAAGAGCTGCCAAGTGCCGAGCTTATGCCAAAGCACTACACTACAAAGAACTGGAGTTCCAGAAAGGTCCCACCCCTGCCATTCTAGAATCTCTCATCAGGTAGGCCATAAGCCCTTTTTAATTGCTGCCTTCATCCAAAATGACCTTTCTTCTCCCACTGCCTGGTGCCACTTCACTGGAGTCACTTGGAGGCTTCTGGTCTGTGAAATCTGCTTCCGGGTCTGGCCAGCACGTTTAAATGACGTGTGCTTGCGGATGGCTCTCCCCAGTAGTCTAGTCATAATTGTCATTTCTGTCTGGGTTTCTGTTGTTTTCTAACCTGTGCTTTCTTATCCCAGTAAAATTAGTTTAGAAGCAATTCTGTGCCACAGCAACCTAGGAAAGATCGATTTTGTGTCTGGGTTAGATAGCACCCTCTAGGGATGGAATAGGTTGTGCTGGTTCCTGGGCTTCAGAGGCCACCCAAAGGCAAGGTCGGCTTTTATTGACTCTTTAAAGCTCTTGGTGGCTGAGTCTTCTTCCTCTGGAGTTTTATGAATATCAAAGGCAGAGCAGAGTCTGAGATCTGATCACCTTTCCCTGATTTGGTTACGTTCTCTCATAAGACAGTTGTGAGTCTTGTGGGCACAGAAAAAATAGGTTATTTAATAAATTTTCTGCTGTTATAAAATTAGCAGCAGTCCTAAAGAACTGCTCACTCCCCTAATGATTCTCAGAGGGTATTAACACTGGGACCTAATTATCTTCATGTAAATGCTAATGTGTTTGATTGTTTTACTGTGGATAGTGAAATAAGAAGTTTTCCTTTAAACACTTTAAAAAGTGACTCAAAAGGGAGAGATAACCATGCCATCATACGAGGCATGCTTTGGTTTCACATTAAGCATAGTAAATGTGAAAGCCTGCATTCCTGCCTCCATCTCTGGCTTAGGAACGCAATCTCACGTAACAACTAATAGAAAATCTGGTAACTGAATATGAAAACTTCAGTGTCAAATAACTCATTTTGCATATTCATTTCCTTGCTAACCTTTTTCTGTTTGAGACCTATCTGAACCCTCCTTCAGCCTACCCTTGATTTTTCCCCATATCTGAGACAATTATAGAAACATTAAGGTTTATGCAGATTTGTAGAAAAAGATAGTCAGAGGCCTGGAAAAGTACTCAAGAAGGTCAGTTAGCTTCTTAAGTGAATGTAATTGAAAGTAAGTCCTCAGAATTCCCTGCAGATTGATCTTGGCTTTTTTTCCAGCGTTATTCATGGGAAAGCCAGCATGCTCGGCCTCCAGGTTTCTTTGGCTGAGTCAGCTTAGTGTGCAGCTCTGGCTCCCTGCAGTTGGTTTCCAGTATCTTCCCAACACCTTTCTTTTTTGTTTCTATCTGCAACTTTTACTTCTAAGTTGGTAAAACTACTTTTCCTAAGCCCTAGTGTGGTGTTATGCCATCACCTTTACTGAAGAAAGTTTTAAGAAACAACCTGAGACAAAGCTGCTTAGCTTTGTGGAAGTTGCTCACAACACTACCCTTGTCCTGTGGGTGAGCCTGGTGGAAACTTCTCCCACGGGTCAGACCGCTGGTGGTTATACGTCCCTGAGCCACTACTTTGGTCCTCTTGGGGCGTCACTTTTCGGTAATAGATTGAATTCCCTTCTTCACAGTAGCTACTGGAGAGTTGACAGATAAATTCCTGGTCCACCTCCAACAAATTACAGACATTTTACCTGTTTTGACTAGTAACCCTCCCCACCAAGCTTTATTTTATTTTTCCTACTTTTATTTTCCCTTCTCCAATTTGTCTACTTTTGTAGAGCTTATTATACATTTGAGTCAACTGCCTTAAATTCTTTTTGAAACAATCAGAATAATCCTACACAAAAACATCTTTGTGCAGCTTTTTCCTATTTTTTGTTTTTGTTCTAAAAAGCTGTGTTTTGCTGACAATATTGTTCTCTTGCTGCTGGTTTAGTCTGTCTTCCTACCTATTGACCTTTACCTATGTGCTCCAGGACAAATTAAATCCCATGTGTAATCCCCAAACCAAGGCTAACACTGAAATAGTATAAACTACTCCTGTCTCCTCAAAGCTCACATATCAGTGAATATAATTGCTTCTTAGGGGGACAAAGGGTTAAGTAGGTATTTGATTATTAGGAAACATATACATGCAACTGTGGGGCTTTTACTTGGTTAGGCTGGAGCATTAGGGTAAGGTCAGCTGGCCTGCTTTTGTTTCTCTACCCTAAGTAGGATAGAGGGTCTCATTAAAGCTGGATACTTTCACTGCCCAGCCCCTGACATGTAATCCCCATTATAAAAGTTTTTCCAATCTGCAAAATTAAAAATCAAAACGGGGCCCAGTGCTCCCTAGGTAGACATGCAGTGCTAACAACTGCCTATCAGGCTGATTTGTCCTTTTTTTTTTCTTCTTCTTTTTCTTTTTTTAAGAGAAGGGAGTCTCACTATGTTGCCCAGGCTGGTCTCGAACTCCTGGCCACAAGCAATCCTCCCACCTCAGCCTCCTGAATAGCTGGGACTACAAGCACAAACCACTACACCAGATTTGTCCATTTCTTTTGTATGGCACTCTTTCTGGTGCCACTTTTTCTCACATATCATCAAGGATCTGGTCAGAACAAAACTTTCTTTACCTACACTGAGCTCTCCTTTTGGTTCCTGATGGTTCTGTCCTCTTTCAGGTCAGAGACCATGCTATGCTCTCCTATCTGAATCCTCAGTATCTATCCATCATCAACCTACTCCCGTACAGGTGCCTCAGATATGTAGGTACTGCCAGAATCAGCTTCACCACAGGTGAAGTGGTTGGGAATGTTCTGTGCATTCTTTGACAACTGCTCTCCCTTTCCCTCTGCTCCCCTCTAAGAAGCTTCTTCCAGAAACATGAAGGAAGCCACAGAAGTTGACTTAAAAGCTTCAGGGTTTTTTAGTTCGGTATACAGAAGATGAGATAGGAAATTATTAGCTACTTTTGCCATAGGCATCTTCCTCTCTTCACTCCTTTTAAGCCCCTGATATTTTTATCTTCTTTTTCCTAGTGGTATGGTGCTGAGCATCTCGGATGCTCCTGCCTGCTTGAGGAAGTTTCTGTTTGAATGTCTGTCCCATGAGAAGCCCTGAAGTCCCATGAGTAGCCCCAAACTACTCCAGTGTAGTTTTTCACACTTTATTTCTTTGAAAATCTCTGAGGTTCTTATTTTTAAGGTGAAATAAGTTCCCAGCAATCCAAGTACTGAAGGTACAATAGAAATACTAAGTGTAATGGCTTGCTTTGCACTGACTGGCTGAGGGGGATGGTTCATTTTGGAAAGGACAAATGACTTCCTAAAGGTCAAAATTATTTGATACCCATTATGGTTGAAGATATTTTTCCTCTCTGTGTGTTTAAGTAGAAAGTAGGAGTGTTTGTTTGCAGAGTATTTTGAAACCAAGTAGTGGCAGTGGCCTCCATGAGGGTTGGCTAGGGGGTCCAGGATCTGATCTTGTCCCAGTGGCTGCTGCCCTTTTTGACGCTCACCTGTTCCATTTGGGTTTCCTGCTCCTCCCTCGGTTTCCCCAAATACTGAAACACACTCAGAGTCTCTTTCTTATTGCTAATTCTCCAATTTTTTACTTTAACATTTTTACTGTGCTCTAAATGGTAATGGTAAGAACTAAAAAAGAAAATACTCAAGTTTTGAAAGTGTTTATTATAGAAAGAAAAGAAATTTTGAACATTTAAAACAAAACTATAATATTTTATTTTTACAAAGCAAGATGCTTATGTACAGCGTGAATTATTAACCAGAGCGCCATCTACCTTCATTTTTCAACCATTTTTTATAGACAAAATAAAAAAGGAAGCTCCTTGAGCTTGTTTCTTACAAAGTAAATAAAAATAGATATATCTGTATTGACTGAATATTTTAAGGCATTTTAGTGCAGGTGTCCATGAGGGACTCTGCCTACCCCCTGTGGGTGCTTCATGCCTTCTAGCGCTGCACCTGATCGGGGCGAATAGGGCAGGTAAAAGAGTCCCATTGCAAGGCCCAGTGCCCTCGAGTGTCCTTCAGGCCAGTCCAGCCTGGGTCAGCTCACCTCCAGCTGATCAGTGTTTGTGTTTTATAAGAAATGTGTAGACTGAAGGTAATTTCACTGGATTTAAAAATAGAAATACCCCTCATCCACCATTCTCTTGTTCCTTTCTCTAACACTCAAGGCCTCTCCTTGAGAATAAAAAGAATATGGTTCTTTTTAGCAAATCTGTTTGTTTTTTTGCCCTCCTATAACCTAAGCCTTAGAGAAAATGGATAAAACAATCTCACAATTGTTTTTTTTTCAAAGACAAATCATGTGGAAAAGCCAGCCTATTGCTACATCAGTATCATGGGTAGTGAGAGCCTACTCAGTCCAGCCCTCTGTGGTAGGACTCATTGGGTTTAAATATTTCATCTCATTTACTGTGACATCATGGTACATGTGATTTTATTGTGCTGCTCAGAGACTTACTCTTTCATTGGAGATGATAGGCCATCTCCCATACCCGCTCTTTCTAGCACTCTCTTCCTCTCCTTCTCTGCCCTTGCACAATCTCTGTTTGTCTCCATTTCTGCAGGCCTGCTCCACAGCAGGCTCCTTTTAGGGCTTGAAGTCTTCCGGGCGGATTTTCATCTCCACCCGTTTGAGGGAGTAGGTAGATCCATGCCAGCCATACCAGGTGATGCCATCCAGGTGCCTGTTGTGCTCACCCAGGCGGTAGTACACTCCGTTGAGGTTGGAATCTGTGCAGCAGTTGTACCAGTACCCACCTAGCACAGGAAATAGATCGGCGACGTTGTGTTTTTGAGCAGCAGGTAAACAGAGCGAGTATCAGAAAGAATGCCAAAGCCAGATACTAACTGTGCAGTTATAAATTCGCTCTTTCTTCTCAAGTGGCACTGTGGGCTTATGCCTGAACTTCTCCTTCCCTGTCTCCCCAAATCTTACCTTTGCGGAGCTGTGCACACTTGTCCAGGCAGTTGTCATTGTCCTTGTCCTTGGTGCTGAAGGCCGTATTGTTATGATAGAAAAGGGCGTCATTCCCCACGTTGCCACTGTAGTTCCCCAGGAAGAGGCGATAGCTGTTTAATTCGTTGCCCAGAACAAAGTGGCTGTACTCAGCATAGCGCATGTTGCCCTCCCAGTCCTGTTGGGGAGCAACAGAGCCTTAGAGAAACTGCAGCAAGGTTTCACTTCATTCCCTCCCTGTACTTCTTCTCTCTCTACAGCCCTGTGGCCGAACATCTTTTCATAGGTGTGAATATAATAAGACTTTATTAGTTGTTTATATCTAGTATACCATACTAACCTGGGAATCAGAAAACAAGGGTGCTCAGTCAGATTTCTGTCCCGATTCACCATATGGCCTTGATTAGTCTCTCTTCCTGTATCCCTTCACTTCCCTGTCTATAAGGTATAGATATGTTTTTTTGCTGAGTCCCACTCAGAGATGTCATAAGATTAATGTGAAGATGTAGTGAGAACTTTTAAGACCTTTAACAATGATCAGCAACCAGTATCAATAAGGTTAGCACCTAAAGGACATCATGCCCCAGGCCAGAGCAAAGACAGTGGTATTTTAGCCCAGCTGACTGTTGATTTGCTCTGCTCTGGCCCAGATCTGGCCTCTTCCTGTGCACCTGCAGCCCCACTTTTGTGAAAAATAGAAAAAACCCTATTTTTCCTCAACTGTACTATAACCTGCAAGAAAACCATCATAATAAATACATAAATCTGTAGTGAATCATAACGAGAACTGCACCCCCAGAGCTGTGCACAGCCATGTGTGGTGTCCTGGTCCAGTCCTGGAGCCCCAGGCCTCATGCTCACCTCCATCTCCACGCGTAGCCGGGTTGGCTGTCTGGAGAGCCGGTGGATGTGTTCATTCCCCAGCCAGAAGTCCCCACGGATGCTGCCAAAGCCCTGCTTGTACTGCTTCCAGTCCCGGAAGAAGGAGACGAGGCCACTCTTTCGTCTCTGAATGACAGTCCAGCCTCCGCCTGAAGTCTCCATGTCACAGAACACCTGGAGCAGAGGGGAGGCTCTGGTCAGAGACACACAGGCAGGAGGCAGGAATGTGAGGGCAGGCTTCCCAGCCTGTTTGCTGTCCCCACAGAGCCAGCAGTGTGTGCACTCCCACAGTCACACTGGCTCACTACGGCAACCATGCTGCTCCAGTGCTGGTGAGCTAAGGCAGGATGGCAGTTTACTGAGAAAGCATAATCCGAATTGGGGCTGGAAATGAGTGCATATACAGCTTAAAGGGAAAAATCTAGATACTTTTGATATGCCTCCTTCATGTTCTCTCTTTTCTCTTCCCCCAAAGAGGAGAATTAAACTAGTTAATGTGGTTATAAGACTTACCTAACCTATGTTAGCAGGCTTGTTGTTTAGTGGATAATGATTTGAAGAGGCTAAAGAGATGCCTGGATTTTGAGGAGGAAAGGCATAAATTGAGTGTGTTTCCAAAGCTCTCTGGTATTTGGTGTGTTTGCTTCTGTTTTGAGTTTCCCTTTTAGACTGTGAATGGCCCTGTTGTTGCCATCCCTTTGAGGGGGTGGAGGAAAGGTTGTAGGATGTGGACAGTGTTTAAAATGACCTCACCTCTAGCTCAGGGCTGCCCAGGAAGTCATCAGGAGGAAGCTTGTACACTCCAGAGATGCGGTAGTTCTTCTGGTAGAGGGAAGAGCAGTCATAGATGGCGTCTGGAAAAGGAGCAAACTGCGGGGTGAGCAGCTGGCTCTGTAGCCAGCAGGGTGTTCCTGCTCCATCTGAATTGAATGTTTAAAAACTGAGACTTCATTTCTACCATGAGATCCCCATGGTGTTTAGTTACCCAGCAGTGTCTGGATTTAGGAGAGGTGGACATCAAGAGATCGAGAGGGAGTGTGTTTTGGATCCACTGGTGGTGAGGCAGAGGGATGGGGAAGCAGCACAACATTCAGACAAGTGGTTTCAGGGTTGACTCCAAGATACATTATCCTGCGAGGATTATAGGCCATGCGTTCTAGAAATGTTACAATGTGTGGGGGCTACATACATATACTCTGGTTGAAAAGGTTCAGATTTCTTAGCCACCTCTAACAGGGTAAGTCATGAGTATCTCATAGAGTCTGGTTTTGTTGTTTTCTGGTTGGTTTGTTTTCATTGTTTTTCAGAGGTAGTGGCTGTTGTCTACTGAGACCCTAATTAAGGGATATGGAGGTTACAGTCTTATCTTTCCCCCCTCAGTCTAACAATGCTAAATCCTCAAATGAAAACAAAAACACTTTGAGGAACCCTTTGAGGCCTTCCCCTGGAAGTCTTAATAAAACAAGGAATTGAGAGCATCAGATAGGCAGACTTTCACTCTGGGGCTGATTTAAATGCTTCCTTGACTGCCCTTGGGGCTCTTGCTTTATGTAGGGTTTTGTCTCCTTGTTCTAAATATCAAAGGGTACTGTGGAAGAGATACCCTTTTCTGATAGGATTCAGAAAGTGGGGGCCCTACTGTCTCAGAGAGGCTTCCTGCCTTCCATGGCTTGGGATACTTTTCTTATTGAGCACTGCTCTGGGACCTTACAGAGCACAAAGATGGCACATGGTAACACTACTGCCATGGAAGTTCCCTTGGTTGCCTCGCAGAGCATCTTGGGGGAGGGAAAATGGGGTTACACGTGCCTTAGCCAGCAGAGTTCTTCACTTCCTATTACTGGTGAAAGCATCGACTTACTGCTTTCTTCAAGGGACTACTGACTTATAGGACATAAAGGTGACCCACACCTGGTCATAGAGAAGAAAGGTAAGGAATAATGCACACTGGGCAAGAAGAGTAAGAGTCCATCAGGAGAGCTGCCCTTGACCCCCAAGAAACTCCCTGCTGAGTTGTAAGAAAGCTCTATTTGGTTGAGCAGGAAGTGGCACGGTCAGATTCCTCTGTCTGGCCTGGCCTTCCGCATGTCTGGTTTCATCTCACAGAACAAATCAGGACTCACTTGTCTGGAAAATGGCCTGAGAATACCTTTCTAATCCCAGACCGAGGGTCAGGAAGTCCATGGTTAGAAAGTCGTTTATGCACATTGGTTTAGATAACAGAATTTTCAAGCTTAGTTTCATGTTACTATTTCTTTTTAATTTGAACTGAAGGTAACCAATGACTTAGTCATTAGAGGCTAATATTCTTGTTCTAATGTCTTTGTTCTTGACTTGGTTTATATTGGGACCAACAGTTTTNATCAGTAAGAAATGAAATCTCTATAGGATATGCTCCTGACGGCTAATATTTTTCTGATAATTTCAGAAATCCAAATTTATCTCTAAACAATAAATTTACAGTGGCCTATCTGAGCCAAGCTAACTAGAAACTAAAAGTTATTTTGCAAAAGAAAACATTAAATGTATCTTATTTTTGGCCTATTAAAAAGTCCATATTTCAGCATTGCATTTAGTTAATTCTTGTATTATTGTGGAAAATTTTGAGACCATGGGAAAAATAGAATTAGCAGAATTGAGGAACTTTGAGGAGCCTAGCCTGTTCTTTCCCAAACACAAAGGGATTCCTCAAGTGGCTATGGACAGTGTTTCTACACTTAATTCTGAGCCAGTGAGAAGAGTTCTGTTCTTAATTTGCTGGAACATTATATGAAAAAGAGACCTGTGAAGGTACTGGGTAAATTTATAGAACATTAGAAATCAAAAGAAATACTTCATGAGCCTTTACTAAAGGAAAAGTATATCCCTAAAGAACCCCCAGTAATGGTTCTGATAATCAGATTATCTGGAAGCAGTGCTATAGATGGAGAGACACTGGCTGTTTGATGGGGGAGGTGGTCAGTACGTTCTCCTTACCTGCTGAGGTCTGAGTGACAGTCTGCGCTGCCTGCAGCTGCATGATGTCGATCTGGTTGTTGATTTCGGAGTACTTGCTCTCCGCGTCTGTGAGCCTCGACTCCATACGTTTGGTGTTGCCCTCCAGTTCCATCACCTGCATGACCACGCTAACCCAGTCCCGCTCCTGCTTCTTGCTCAGTTCACTCAGCAGACTGCTCAGGTTGGCGACTTGGGCCTTGAGCTCCTTCACCTCCTCACAGCAGGCGGCCACTTTGAGCTGTGCAGGTGTCTTACGCTTAGGGGGCTTCTGCAGCCACACTGGGTGGCTGACAAAGGCCACGATGAAAATGCAGAGCCAGGTCACAGCAGAGAGAGTCTTTCTCAGCATTTTTGTAGGAGTAGGTGAGGAAGGATCTTCCTTTGGGGGAATCTGGATATGCCCAGCTGAGATCTGCAAAGCTGCAGCAAACTCCGATCTTACACTTTCACTCTGATGGTCTCACCACTTTGTTGTTTTCTTCCTTTCTTTGCCTTTCTCAAAGGTTGAGTTTCTAAAAGTGGAGCTTAATGGATATCCTATAGTTTTCCTTCCCAAGCTTGAATGCTCTACAGGTCAGCATCTTAAATATTGTTTGCTGCCTGCACCTCCACCCCTACCATGGCCGCACAGGGCTTTAGCCCCTCCCAGCTCATCTGGGAGGGTCAGGTGCCTGTTGGGTGAAGTCAGCGTAAACTTAGGCCAGAGGAGGGGAGGAGGGAGATGGGCGAGTCTTTCTTTCCTTGCCTGCACAGTCTCTGGGCTGAGACAAGAGGGCTGTGAATTTGTGTGTTTCCAGTTTTGCCTGTTAGATTATGCCCCTGCCAGCCACAAGCTCAGCTCTATCAGCAAGCAGGGCAGGGTCAGAGGAGTTTCCAAATTCCATTCTAAAGGTTATATAACCATGGGGTGAGAGTAAGGTAGGTGAAAGAGATGGGACTAAGATCTGTGCTCACCCAGGGAGGCCTGTTAATGTGATCGTGCTGCTTATGCGAGGATCTGGTATATTTTGGCACCCTGCTGAATGTGCTTTTAGCTAGGCTGGTTATTCGTTTCTCTGTCATCATTCAGTGTTTTACAGAATTCTTACTCAACCTGGATCTGACTATCTCACATTTGAAATTTTCCAACTTAGAGAAGTTCTAGAAATAATAGAATAGAGTAAATCTCTTAGGAAGTCAAAAAAGACTTTGTAGTTTATATCCACAGGGTTTGCACAGTTATCTTTCTTTTTACATACCTTCTCATTCACCAAAGAGAGGGCCAGTATTAGCATCTCACATTTGCTATTTTGCAAGGAAGTATCAGAAGATTACAGCAGACTTGAAAACTCAGCAGTGCCAGGCATGGTTCTGGGATTGGTCACCCACACTTCTGTCAGTTTTTAGGCAGAGCAGAGAACAGGCTCATCCTTGGCCAATGGTTGCAAACTTGGAAAATATATTAAAATATAAAGAAAATCCCTATCACCTAATAATTCTATATCTAGAGTCCCATTTCCTTCATTCTTTACGGTATGGTTTGCAGTTTGAAATTGTTCTCCATCTATATATGACTTTGTGTCTGAACAACATGAATATTGCAGTTTTTCATGTAGTATATATTGAAGAACGCTGCTCTTTTAAAAACAAATGTAAAAAACATGGAATTTCAGCAAATATCCTTAAAATAAGCTTTTCGCTAAGAATGTATACAAAGGTCCCTCTGACCTTAAACAGTAACTTTGTCTTTGGAACATGCAATTGCTGTTTCCATGTTATGGAGCCACTAAAGCAGTCACTTTTGCCGTGGCTGTTCAGTGCAGGTCCTTCCCACACAAGCCTGACGCCTGACAGCTCTCCTTCCAGGCCATAATCCCCCAGAGCTCTTTTCCAGTCAGGGCTTCTAGCTCCTCAGAAAGTAATTTCTGTTCACGCAGCTGGAGTTACCAAATAATTTTTTTTTTCTCTAAATTGAAAAGCAGTAGGGGATCAGGTGGATCATAGTTTATTTTCTCAAATCTCTCGTCTCCTTTGCCTACTAAGAGGTAAGGATGTTGCTTACACCCTACAGCAACTCATTATTCTGCTCAAAAGATTCTGTTTAGAATTGGCACTGTCTGCCAGTCCCTGCTCTGTTTTTGCAAATATGTAGCGCAGTTGGGCACCACAGCCTTAGCTCCATGGAGTTCATTTCACTGAGAACTTGGCCCCAATTGTTAGCATCCTACAAGGTCTGCTAAACTTTATGGAGATCTTCAAGGTAGTCTCCTGGGCATGAAATGACACTGAACTTAAACCACATGCCACACAAGTGCTCTGCACCATGAAATCATATATAGCATGCCGTGTGACACTGCTGCCTTGGAACTGCCATGCAACTCTGTAGTACAGAAAGCATAAAGGAACAGTGGAGCTCTATGGAGTCCCAGCCAGCTTTTGTTTATTCTTCCCAATAGCCACTTCTGCCTCACCCAAACAGGAAAATGTTACAAATCGATTTTCGTATCTGAGCAGAAAATGAATCAGTCATTTCGTATGTGCACTCCATGTTGCAATCCCTTTTTAGCAAAGGTTGGAGGGGGTTCATAAGTTTGGATCAGAAGCTTCTAGCTTTTAGTATGAATGCCTGGTCTCTGACATTTCTTTTCTGGAAACTTGTTTCTAACATAAGGCATAACTTGGAGACAGAAGCTTTTCTTTGAAGATTTTCTTAAATTGCCTAAGCTGCCCAAACGTCAATAAAACCCCCCAATTTAAAATAAAATAGCTAATTAAGGGTATTTTCAATGCCAGAAGATTATCTGTTTTCTAAAATATCTACAATCCTATGATGTCCTAGATTCTGAATGTTTTTAAAGAAGGAAAAGTAAGCCCTTGTTTTGAGCGTAGCTAAGTCAGTAGAGAAAACCATGGAGAATGTGGAGGACTGAAATTACTTGCTCTCCTCTGAGAAGGTTTTAATCTAGTGACCATAAAAATGAGAATTCACTGAGAAAATATGGAAAACCTGAATTGGATACCATTCAGTTTTTCCTTTTCTCCATTTTACTAGTGGTGAGACAAGGCTAGCTTGGTGTTACTGGGGAAAAGTTTTATGAAAATAAAGCTTATGCTCTTAATGGGAAAAACCATTGAGCTTTTACTCACCCTGAGAACTACAGTTCTCAGGGCTGTACTGCCTCAGGCTGGCACCAAGGACTGGACACATGAGAGCAGCCAGATGGTCATAGAGCCAGGGAAGGCCTAGGGTGGTGTCTCTATCTACACACATAGGAGTGGCAGGTCTCGTTGTCTTGAAAATGTCCCTGTTGGCCAGACTGCTCCTCCTTTTCTCATATGTTCCCAATTCTGCCTGCCCTTCAGCCATCACTTGGAAAGCTAGTGAGAGAGAAGCAGTACCCTCAGTGCCAGACTCTCAGCTTTGGAATGAATATATCCAGGAGAAGCTGCCTTGTTGTTAGTTTAATTGTGTACTTCATATGAGTATTTTACTCCTTCTGAAGTCTTTGCGTGAGTCACAGCCTGCCAATATATAGAGCCATCGAACGGTCTTTCTATCACTCGGCCCACACTATCTCGGCTGAATGGCCAAGTCCATCTCAGTGGTATTTTCATCTTTTCTCTAAGCTTTATAATTTGTGATTTCTACCAAAGAATGTGTCATGGGTCTATTAGAAATCATTTCTCTCAGGCCTCCTCTTAGAGCCCATTAATTATAGCACGTAGGAAAAAAAGTCTCTCAGGACTTTGCAGCAAATACCTACTCTGTTAGCCACCATTCAAGTTGCAGAATCTGGTGGTAATGCTGACCTAGTGTCTTGCAATCTAGTTGGAGAGATGGACATCTGAACTCTAGATGAGGGGTACAGAGGACAGGAGGGCCCAACCCAGAGGATGCTCCAGAGGGTCTCCCAAGGGAAGTGATAACTAGTTTTTAAAGAAAAAGGAGATGGGAGGCCGAGGCGGGCAGATTGCTCGAGGTCAGGAGTTCAAAACCAGCCTGAGCAAGAGCGAGACCCCGTCTCTACTATAAATAGAAAGAAATTAATTGGCCAACTAATATATGTAGAAAAAATTAGCCAGGCATGGTGGCGCATGCCTGTAGTCCCAGCTACTCAGGAGGCTGAGGCAGCAGGATTGGTTGAGCCCAGGAGTTTGAGGTTACTGTGAGCTAGGCTGATGCCACAGCACTCACTCTAGCCTGGGTAACAAAGTGAGACTCTGTCTCAAAAATAAAGAAAGAAATAAATAAAATAAAATAAAGAAAAAGGAGGAAGTGGCCAGGAATGGGAGAGGACATGCTGGGCAAAGGCACAGCCATGTGAAAGACCCTTGCCTAGTAGCAGAAGGTAAGTAGTCAGTGTGGCCTGAGAGACAAGGAGAGAAGAGTGGTGGCAGGAGCTGTAGTTGGAGAGGTGGTGGGAGGCGGGAGCCATGAAGACCTCACTATCCCAGAAGAGGAGTGTAACTGATCCCCTGCAGACACAGACGGGGCTGGGAAAGGAATCCAAGAGGATTTTCTCTCTTGTTGCTTTATTTTTCTAAGTCTCACAAGGAAAGTGACTTTGTGTAATTGCCAAACAAGACGTTTAACTGGAAATGGGTGATTTTGAACATGAGAATTTCTTAAAATTGTAATGTATTCATGTTAAATACCCTGATGGGGTCATTTGGCTTTAGGATTAAGGAGGCAATAGAAGCACTTAGATGTACTTAGATCTAGAATCAGACTAGTCTGGATTCTAATTTTTCCCCAGCACTTGATAACTGTATGACTATGGGTAGATTACTTAACTTCTGAGTTTACCCATCTGTGAAATGGAGATAAAAATCAAAACTACCTTACTTCACAGGATTTTTGTGAGAAAAATTAAGTTAAATAAAGTAAAAGGTTAAGATTGGCTAAGGCATTTTTGGATAAGGAAAATAAATTTGGATGAGTTCTAGTAGATATCAAGATTTTTCATAAAGCTACAGTAAATAATTAAGGCAGTGTAGTATTGGCACAAGGATAGACAAATGGAACAAAATTAAATGTCCAGAAACAGGCCGAACATGGTAGCTCATGCCTATAATCCTAGCAGTCTCGGAGGCCAAGGCAGGAGGATCGCTTGAGCTCAGTAGTTCAAGATCAGCCTGAGCAACACAGTAAGACCCCATCACTACTAAAAATAAAAATATTAGGTGGGTGTGGTGGCACGTGCCTGTAGTCCCAGCTACTCTGGAGGCTGAGGCAGGAGGATCCCTTGAGCCTAGAAGTCTGAGGTTGCAGTGAGGTAGGCTGATGCCACAGCACTCTAGCCTGGGCAACAGAGTAAGACTCTGTCTCAAAAAAAAAAAAAAGGTGGGGGAGGGGGGAGAAGTAGCCCAGTTAAAAGATTGGCAAAAGATGTGAACAAGCACTTAGTTCACAAAACAGTATATCCAAAAGACCTATAAACACACAAAAAGCTATCCCATCTCATTAGTCATTATGGAAATTCAAAATAAAACCATAATAAAATGCCTCTGCACACGAAGCAGAAGGGCTGATAAGGAAAACTAAAAATACCAAATGTTGACAGAGATGTAGAGCAACTGGGGTTTTCATATCCTACTGATAAAAATGTAAATTGGTAAAACCACTTTGGTGAACAATTTGTCAGTATCTTATAAAGCTATAACCCAGCAATTCTACTTCTAGGTATTTACCAGTAGAAATGTGAGCACATGTGCTCCAAAAGATATAGATAAGAATGTTTTTGGTACCACCACTCATAAAAGCCAAACCCTGAAAATAATGCAAAAAACAGTCCATCAACAATAAGATAAGTGGTGGCATGTTCATAGAGCAAAATACCATTCAGCTATAGAAAGAAAAAACTACAGAGACATGCAACAACATGCATGCATGTCTCACAAACATAATGTTGAGTGCTTATGTAAGGTTCAGAAGCTGACTAAACTAATCGATTGTGTTAGAAGTCAGAGTACTGGTTACCTCTGGGGAAGAAGAGGGGAGCAGTGATTGAGAAGGGGTTTCTGGGCTGCTGGCAGGGTGTTGTGTTCTGTTTCTTGGTCTGGGTGTAGTTACAAAGTTGTCTTCACATTATGATAATTCGTTAAGCTATACAATTAAGTGTATATTTTCCTATATATGTTATATTTGAATTAGGAAATTTGTTTAAAAACAGGTGATGCACATAAAAGACTTGAACTAGTGTCTGACACGTAATGTCCAGTAAATATTATAGTATTATTTAGTGTGCAATTGTCATCTCATCCAAAGTCTTTCCTGACTACCCTAATCTAAAATAAGTCCGCCATGTTTTACTCTAAGCACTCTCTGTTGTCTTCCACAGCACTTATTTCAGTTTGGTCTTTTTTTGTGTATCTACTTCCCTAAACTGTAAGCTCTGTGAAAACAGAGACCTTGTCTGTCTTATTTACCACAGTAACTCTGGCATCTAGCACTCAGCACAAAGGCTAAGACAAAGGAGATAGTTAATTGGAACATATTGAAGAATGAATTCCAAACAGAAGCATCTCTTCCCACTAAATATCTATTACGGAGACTTATAGTCTGTCTCCATGGACATTTCTAGTATTTTATTGTAGTAAGGTCTTCACTGTAGGACATCACATTCTCTCCTTCTTTAAGTCCATTTTTCTTCTTTAGGTCTTAGTCATAGCATCAAAGAAAGTGAGAACTGGAAGGGTTGTTGGTCCTTTATTTCAACCCTCTTTTTTTAATCAATAAATTGAGGCAGCATCCTTATTGTATAATCACTTCATATCCCACCAGTCTGTGCCTCACTCCTCTTTCCTTATGAAGATCAGTGAGGACCACAGAGCATTTGGGGTCAGATTTTATCCCACTCTTGTTTATTCCACAAGCCTGTGTAAATGGCACATCTTATTACTTCAGCCTGCGTTGGCCTGAGGGGCCACATGCAGCAGCTAATATTGAAGACAGAATGAAGAAAGGAACATGCCCCCATCAAAACAGCCTTATTTCTGGAAAGCTGTACTCCCCATATTTTGTCCAGGAACTTAACAAATCTTGTCCATCCCCAAAGGGGACAATCAAATGTCCATTACATTGTAATTCCAATAAATCACTCTCATCTGGAGACAAGACCTTGTCAGGGGTTGCTGGACAAGATCACAGGTCCATACCCCAAGCTGCCCTGTGAATTACAGAGCTTCTCTTCAGGCTAGACTGCCTCCGCCCTGACTTAGGCACCACAAGCTGGAAAACAGGCCTGTCATTCTTTAAGAATGTTAGAAGATTTGTGCCAGTTGTGCCTGAGCAACCAATTAATGGCAAGGGTGACTGGGTTTTACAGTCTACAGGCAAGGGGCTAGATGGGCAAACAAAACTCACTCTATGTCTTAATTCTAAACACATGTTTCCAAGGTGTCACTATCGTGCTGCTTGGATGTATGAGTCCTGCTTTTACAGTTGTTTCCTGACTTTTAGAAAAGGTACACAGTCCTGTTCTTTTCCAGCACCTCTATTGGAAGAAAAAGCACTCAGTCCAGAGAGGTGACGTTTTACTCCCAGCAAAACACATTCCAAACCTCTGGATTCATGCTGACTTCAAAAGGGCCGTGTGCCTCAAGGAATCTGTACCCCTTGTAGAAAAACTCCATGTGGCAAAGACCAGGAGAGCAGAGAAAGCCCTTGTTTTGTAAAAGCACAAGCACAGATTGTATCTTTCTCTCTAGCTCCATCTTTTTTTAAAAATCCCCTTTAGATTCATTTTTAAAATGCCCTAAGAGGTCAAGTGTGTCACCAATCATCAGTAGAGTGTAAATTTACTTCTGGCTGCTCTGAAGACTTCCCATAGGGTCAGTAAATAACAGCTTGCCTTTGTAGAGCATCTTACAAACCCCAAGGAAGGTTCTTCAGTGCAGAGAGCCGACCATCAGCAAGGAACCATCAGAAGAGCAGAGTTCTGAGGTTTCTCTTGAAGCTGGCCAAAAGGACAGAGGAGCTTTTATTGCAACACAAGACCCTTGTAAGGGGAGAAGCTGGCTGTTTGTCAGTGGCAAACTGCTACTCTTCCACGTCACATAGCTTATCCTCAGGAATACCCAGAAATTTAATGGGATTGCTCTTACCGTGAGTTGGGGCAACTGCTTCTGATTTCATGTACACTGTGGAAAGGAAAGAAATTTCTGGCAATTAAACCATGTCATGGTCCTCTGAAACCTTGAATCGTATGCTACATCCTGATTTTAGAGATGTTAAGGTGTAAAAAAATGTGTTTCTTAGAACTGGTGAAATACAGTAGGTACTGGGTTCTGCCTCATGGCTGCCTCTGACAGCCCATCCCAGTGATGATGGGATGTATCAGTGTGGGCCCCACGGTCTCTCCAAATTCTTTTGGACATTTCACTGGCTGTGAATCTTGGTAGTCCAATTATAGTGTGCACAGTTGTCTTCTGTAAGGCTTTCCTTACCAAGAAGGTAGGCATATTTTTTTTCTTTTCTCTGATCCCAGAATGGGCATCAGTATTCCCACACTGGGTCCCAACTCCTTAACAGAGAGGAAGGCCAGCTCACATCTGCTTATACAATTAAATGTGGAGACTTAGAAGCTGCCAGATCACTAGGTGCCAGCTCATTTAATTTTTGTTTCCCAACTTTATCCACATTATAGACTTGAGTCAGAGCTTTTGAACATTCAAAAGCCAAGAAATCAGGATGTTACTCAAAATATCAACTCTGCTTTGAGTCATGATAGATGAAAATTAGCTTTGGAGTCAATCTGTGAGCCCACCCCTTTTGTTCCTTTTTCCTGTCCTTTTCCTCACTGCTGCTACTTTGTAATGGTCTCTCTCCAAGCTCTTCATTTCTCTCTGGATATGAAAAAGCAGGTAGGGGGAGAAGAACCTCCAGGCATCACCAGAAAAGGAGCAGTGCTCATTGTTGTAGAATAAAAAGATAATGGCCAATTTGTCAATAAGTGTTGACAAGAAAGATAAAGTTGGAAGTAATTAACTGGCTGACATGCTGGGAGCTATGTGCCTGCCAATACCTCCCTAAATCAGCCAGAGCCTTGGAAATGTGACAGCCATTCATCATTTTTACAACACGCCTCTGACAGGCCCCTCAGCTGAAAACCCAGCCAGCACAAATCGTGTGCTTTGACACTCTGGGGTTGTGTACCTCTCTATGCCTCACACTAAATTGTGTTAGGGCACCTGGGCCCCACATCCAGCCAGGAGAAGCGTAGAGATGAGTCATGTGGGCAGCCAGTCACTGGTAGCATTCACTCCTGGGGGTGGGCACTGAGCCCCAGAGCCTACTGTGTAAGCTTCTGTAGGACAGGTCACTTAGTGATCCCAGGGACGCTGAATGTGAACTTACAGGCAGCACTTGTCGTGGCCAGGTATTTAACAAACACTGCTCTCAACTAGCCATAGGATCTCTCTGTGGGATGAAACCATTATGCAGCCATTAATTATGAAGACTCTGGCTGAAGTGGGAAATGCGTCTGTTATGTGAAAAGGCAGGATACAAAATTGTATGTACCACTATGTATAAAATAAAATATATATTCATTTGTATAGCATGGGCACTGGTGAAGATATTTTGGAGGGATGATTATGTTGTAGTCAACTTCCCTTTCCCCCAATATTTCCTTTTTTTTTTTTTTTTTGAGACAGTCTCACTTTGTTGCCCAGGCTAGAGTAAGTGCTGTGGCATCAGCCTAGCTCACAGCAACCTCAAACTCCTGGGCTCAAGCAATCCTACTGCCTCAGCCTCCCAAGTAGCTGGGACTACAGGCATGCGCCACCATGCCCGGCTAATTTTTTCTATATATATTAGTTAGCCAATTAATTTCTTTTTATTTATAGTAGAGATGGGGTCTCGCTCTTGCTCAGGCTGGTTTCAAACTCCTGACCTCGAGCAATCCTCCCGCCTCTGCCTCCCAGAGTGCTAGGATTATAGGCGTGAGCCACCGC